>BMAO01017738.1:0-297395 GCA_019973975.1 Trichonephila clavata
TATATTATTAAGATGTATAAGTAATGTCTGGTTTCTGGCGCGGCGTAATTAGGATTACTAACAAAAAACATTAACAGCGCAGCACGATTGATTGGGAATTTTTGAAAATGAAACCAGATGAAGGTTATTTTATGAAATATATATATATAATATAATGTATGCCATATTTTATGTCAATAAGGAAGTTGTATAAAAGTTCTGTGCATTTAATGTCATGTTTTAGAAAAAAATTGACAAGGTTTCCTTTCAGGGCAGCAGTCCCTGAACATAGTGATGCGATGAAAATGATGTCGTGAGAAGATATTAATGTAAAATTTTATATTTATTAGCACTTAAGTAAAGTGCATGATCAGGGTTTTTTCCTGGAAAGATTTTCCCCTGATCTTCCCGAATGGGATGCACTGTAGGATTGTATGTTTGTACAAGAGCAATAAATTGAGTGGAGTACCCTTTTGATAGTCATTTCTGTGTGCTAGTTTAATTAAAGTTTCTAACTTAGAGAGTTAAAATTTTCGGCAGATCCAGTGTTTTCAGGCATTATAAAAGTTCGTGAGTTAACTTTCTACAAGTTCAGTAGTAGTAAATTTTGTGCAGGTTCAGTGTTTTTTCAGATGTTAGGTAATTAAGCGAGTTCTTGGTTCAGACCTTCAATAAGTCACGCTTTTTTTCTCGGAGGGGTTTGTGACGGGTGCTTACGCGTTTCACTAACCTTCTCTCAAATCCTTTAAGATTGTATTTATTTTAACCAATCCCCGCTGAGAGCCAAATGTGTGACTTATGCAAACAAGATAGTTTCGGGTTTAGCGAGTTCGAAAAAGATATAAAAGGGAGAAATGAAATGAAGAGATGAGGATGACTACGTGGTTTGATAGAGGAGATAACTACGAGGTTGATTAAGAAGGTGATTCTGAGAGATTAGTTTAACTAGTGAAGTTTGTTCGCCGGAGGAAGATTATAGAAAAAGGTTCATTAATTCGGTTCGGACGGAACTGAAGATATCAATGATTGAAGCCGCTTTTTGGATCCATCAAGTATTAAAGAATCCTGCCTTAAAAAGATATCAGGTCTGTTATTTTCATAAATTAGATATAAATGTGTAGTCGATTGTATGCGTTTCCGTATTCAGTAGTTTCAGTTAGTGTTCCGTCGTTCATAATTGAATTCTAATCGCACTCCACTGTAATTTGTTGTTCTTAAAGTTTGATTAATATTTGTGTATTTCTATAATAAGAAAGATTTTTTTTAATAAATAATATTGGTTTATTAATTAAGTAGTTGTTAATTATGAATCCAAAATACCCGAATTTAGATAATGTGCAAATAGGAGTTAATAATCATAGGGGTAGTGAGAGACTACGACAACATCTTGAAATTTAATTTTTTTCGTGAAATTTACTGTACCATTTTCTGGAGCATTCCAAATTCACAGGTCTCGTAGACTTCAATGAACTTCGTTCAAAATTCTGCCTCACCCACTCCGCTGCTTCTTTCGAGACACTTGGCCACCCGCTGCTTTTCTTTTAAAACAAGCAGCCTGTTTAATTAAATTGATGATACCATCGCAGAATGTTCTTGTTGTTTGGTGCTTCTTTTTCGTTTAACTTTCTAAATGCATTACGCTGATATAACTGGAAAAACTCGTGCATACTCTGTGAGTGACTTCTATTTGAAGCAGCTCCTTCACCATCCTCCTGATCTAAGGGTGTAGGGGAAACAAAGCATCACCAGAAACTTCCATAATAATTAATATTTTATCACTATCCATGCACACTAATCAACCACAAGTGAAACTAAAAGAGGAGACCCTAGGAGTGATATAACGAGAGCATTATACACTAAGTAAACAAGTGCTAGTAATTTGCGTAATTTAATCTAATCTACTCTATCCTGGATTATTAATTCTCAATCCACTAATTTATTATTGTAGAAAACTCTTTCCTTAACTCACGTTGTGATAATGAAATAAAACTCACCTACGTATCACCACAACAGTTCTTCTGCTCCTTCTCTGTTACATTAACAAAACCTTTTTGACTTTATATAGTCAAACTAATCTACATATAAAGGTTTCTTCTTGAGGGATGGTAGTGAATTAACGCAAAAGCTAGCCCCAAAGTTTCTCCAAGAGGATTATTCAGAAGATCGCGTATAGATTCGTCACGATTCTAACATGCAAAAAATCTTCTCTGTCATTATCGCCATGTTTAATTTCAATCGTTTTCAATAACTCTTGATTAGTGATAGGGAAACATTGGTATATTTACATTCACCCATAACTTATTGTAATGTATAAAAATAGTTTAAAAAATATAACTTTTTAAAACAGGGGTCCATATTTGTACTCACACTGTATAAAAAACTTGTAGTGTATATATTTAAAAAAATATTTGAAATGTATTTCTTTATTTACTGTTATGCTAGAGAGATATGATCTTGTGTAGCCTATAATGTTAATAATAATGTAGTATAAATTGTAATAAAAAAAGATAGCTATAGAACAAGCATAACAACTCAAAAATTCAAATAAAATGGAATTTGTAATCCCACCTGGTTGTTATTGTTGTGATATATACAAGAACAAACAATATTCAATGAACTTTACGCTACACAGTACAAGAGAACGCAAAACGCACACATTCCTAAAACACTTATTTTACACCACATCACAGGATTTTGCAAAAGAGAAAGACAATTCCCTAACATACTTTCTTGAATACTTAGAAAGAAAAGAATTTCCCTCCAAACCAACAAGAAGAACCACCTGGATGTCGTTCAATAATAAAAGGAAGGTAATATGCGGTGTTTTAAATTTAGTTTTTGATGAATATTTTACATATACTTTGTTACATTATACATTCTTACTGAATGGAAATGTTTCGCAATCTGTGCATTAATTTTATTTATTGAATGAGTAATATATTTTTTTTCGGAATTATATTTGCATGTACATTTTCTTGAGTACAATCCGGCGTATACTGCGCACTTTTAATACAAAGTATAAGTTCGAAATTTGCGGGTGCACATTATACACCGAGTATAAAAATTAGAGCTTTAAAAATAGAAAAAAGATGAGAACAGAAAAAGTTCGAAATACTGCTTATTTAAAAGAAATGACATTCCTTATGAATTTAAAGCAGTGTTTCTCAAACTTTCACTATTTGCGAAACAATATTCCATCCTAATTTTCATCCCGCCCCTCTCCATACAATAACAACGTATTGAATTAAATAATACTATATTTTGAAGCAAAAGCTACAACACGACTTTAATTTCTAAGTACAACCGTCGTTTTTAAACGTCTCGCTCAATCGAAACGATAATTGCCCCGGACGTATATATACGTCTTTTCGAAGAACGTTTTTTTTTGTGCATTGCTATTAATAAAATTATTCCGAAGGCTTTGGAATGCAATAAAATGACCTTGACAGTGTTTGCGAAGGATTTTTACTTATTTATTCCTTTTCTTCCCTCCCCAATACATCACATATCCGATCCTACTCAGAAAACGGTGGTATTGGGGAGCAAATCACGTAACTTTTAATTGGCAATTAAGGGATTAATTATAAATCGCAAAAACTATCAAGATAAATATTAATTTTTGGGGTATTTATTAAACTTCTTCTTAACTTAGCAATAAATGTATAATTTAAAATACATTGTATGCAATTAATTATAAAATACATTATTGTGCCGGATTAATACATTTATAAGTGTATTATGTTAGTGCAAATGTGTATTTTATGTTTTATTATGTCAGAATGTATTTTATTTGTTTGCTTTCCATAAATAATTAATTTCTGAACTAATCTTTTGTTTTCGACTTTTCAATATGCTCGCGCCCCCCTCGTAGAGTTATCACGCCCCCTAAGGGGGGCGCGCCCCACAGTTTGAGAAACCATGACTTAAAGCAAGGGCGTAGTTACTGCCGTGTCAACCGTATCAATCAACCGCATCCACCAACATGTGTAAGCAAAACAATCTTAAAATCTCAAAAGCCCGCCAAAAAGGAATTTTGAAACATTGCTCATACAGAACTAGCTACCCCAGGGCTTAAAGTATTGTAGTTCTAAAAGTATATATTGTTTCAAAAGCTTACGATTATACCTCGAATAAATGACTTCAAAACATAACATACACATACCTTTCATGTATCATCGTACAAGAGGGGATGCGCGTATACGGTGAATTATACCTATAAATTAAAAATTGCATTTTGAAAGTATAGGTGCCATTATACAGCGGCGCGCGTTATACTCCAGATTTTACGGGAATTAAATAATGTTTTCATTTAAAGACTCAAATAAATCAAACAATAGTTTTCCACATTGATCATTAAAAATATCATTTATTTGTAATCAGAAAACAATTTTTAATTGCCTGATTTAAATGAACCATAAGTTTTAATATTTTTGTAGATATTTAAAAAGAAAGCATCAACATCAATTTAAAGAAAAGAACTAAATGTAACTTTCTGAATAACTTTTTTATATTTTGTTATTAACATTTTACTCGTAATTGGCTTAAAATATTTCAAAGCATATCTGAAGATTCGAAACATTTTTCAAATCTTTCAAATACATAAATCATTAACTTATTGACATCAACCCCAATTTTTTCCCGAATCCCATCATTAAAGCAACATTTCTAAATTTCTCTCTCTTTTCATCCAATCCCCTTGCAAAAATATTCCTCTCTAATGAAATCTAGAACCTAGGGGTTTCAACTTAACATTAAATCAGATGTTACAGGATTTTTTAAATCTCTCTCTTTTATACCTGAGATGATATTTAGTTTCTTAGCATAATACTCTCTCCTAAAATCTCTCGTATCCTAAAAACTTCTTTTCCTTCTTTTTCTTGATCTCTCCTTAGACTTTCTTTTTCTTCCAGGGCATTAGGCTCACCTACCTTAATCGATTCTGACGTTTTCTACCCCCTCCCCAACACTCTGTAGAAGGGATGAAATTCGAGCCGCCCCCACGTAACGAAATCAACGCCCCTGAATGAGGGCTTCATTAAAATCGGTTGCCACATTTCATTTTGAATTACGCATTTTTGCACAACTAATAGTTCTCTTGAGATGTTTAGGGGGGGGGCGGAATTTCCGACTCGATTTAAAAACTTCTTCCTCTCTTCTTACTACAATGTGTGACGTTTGTAATACCTTTTTTCAGCTATGATGTTGCAGTAAATGTAATAAGATGGAATGAAAAAAAGTAAATAAATAATAAAGGTGGGGAATAGAAAATTAGAAAAGGTGTTCTTCAAGTGGAGGGGTTGTACGCAAAGTGATTGATAGTTTTGATAAGAATTTTGAAAGTCAAATTTGAATTTGGATGTAGATATCATTAATTTGAAATTTTTTGGCGTATTAACTACCCGAAAATTGTGGGACATTCTTTCTAAAAAGAAGAAAAAAATACGTTGTTGAATGGAAATTATTACGTAATATTTCGAAAATAATTTACTAAATTCATGAAAAAAAAAACACATTAAAATTGCCCAGTAAAATTTCGAATTGCTCTTTGTCATTGAAATCTATTTTTCGTAATTCAACACTGGAATTTTTTTTAAATTTATAAAATATAAATTTAAAAAAAAAATATATATAATTTAGTATTTTAAAAATATAGGCGGTATAATGGTTCAACTCAACAGCTGTACATTCTTATATTAACAGAAAACTATATATTTGTAACGAACTCTCTCATGTGAGTTCCAGCTTTTAAACCTAACTAGAGGTTTTCTCAGGTGTTATTACAAGTTTTTTAATTGCCACCTCCTTAAACATGATGTTTTAATTAGAATGGTTATATCAAGTGAATTAATTGATGCAGCATTGTGAGGGACAGTGAAAGAAAATTGCTGATTGTCAATAGTATTTTAAGCTTATTCTCAGTAATTCCACTGTTCTTTTAAAAGAATTATTCAAAAAATTTGTAAAGCTATTGAATGCTCCAGCTGCATCTGAGGGTTATTATGTGTTCCAGTTATCCTGCGTCCCTGCTGATTCTATCAGATAACCAATGTTTTCCCCTTATATTTGATCACAGGAGTGTAGGACTTCGTACCGTAAACTTAAGTTACTTGATTTATAAATTTATATTAGTTCGTTCTTTTAATTTGATGTGACTGTGACTCCTAAACCGCGTCGAGTTCGAGCAAATATTCTTAAGGAACAGTATCTCCGGATTTACCAATACAGATTTGGGGGTATCGTTACATTTGCATTTGCAATTTCATTGAGAAAAATAAATTTTACACTCGATATAAGTTGTCACATGAATTGATGTTAGCCTGAAAAAAAAATTCGTTTTGATCTATTGAATTTCCTAACGAGAATTTCGAGAGTACATTCCGATGTACCTGGTGAGTGAGCGAATATTAACGTCCCACTGTTCAGCTACACGAGTGCTTTTGGGAAGGGTCCATGTAATTTTGAACCATGGTCAAGTGATGCGGATGACACCTGAGCTGGAACCCCCCTCTCCTAAATACAACACCACACTAACGGGAGGACGTTTGAGCTCTCGACAGATTTTTCGTGCATCGCGCCCCTACACGGCGGGTCTTCAGTGGTACTGGGATCGAACTCATGATATGCTAGCCACGATCCGATGCCTAGACCACTTGGCTGCAGCGACCACCTGATGTACATGGTTCCTAATAAGTAAGACATGTTTAAAATTAAGACACGCCAAGTATTTGGTAATGTTTTCTTCAGACTATGAGCAGACAATGCAGTGGTTGAACAATTGATGATAAATTGCAAAATAATGAGTTTTTAAAACTATCAAGAACTATTTAAAACTGTGATGAATCGGGAGTATATAATTCCGAAATATATCATGAATTTTTTCTCTCTCATTTAAATGCACATCGAAGTATAATAAAAGCAAAAAGGGAAAGAGAGTATTTAAAAAAAATTTTCTTTTAAATTTGGCAAAATGATTTTTTTAATTGATTTATTATTTTTAAGGATTTATTAGAGTACAGTGTTGTAATGAAGGCCTCTATTGTATGCAAAAGCTTCTGGAAGTTGGTCGTAAAGCAACAAGATCTAGGATCAAACAATTTATATCTTAGAAAATTATGTGAAAACGTTTGCAAAAGAACTACCGATCTTCGACTGTTAAGGAGGACTGACTGCAAGAAGGTAATTTTTAGTGTTGAAGCCATTTATTTCTGCAGTAAGACCAAGTGAAGGTGAAACTATGTTTCCAGATCATATCCAATAGATTGTAAAACACACTTCTGAAGAGATGTTTTTGGGGCTTTTCACAACAAATGGCATTTGAAATTTAGTTCCTCTTAAAGGCATATTATGAATTATGTCAAATACATAGAAATACTGTGTAGTAGGATTGTTCAATTCATGATAACATTTGGCGGAACATTTGAACAGGACTTGGCTCTTTGCCGCAATTCGATATCAGTCGAGGTTTTTATGCGGGAAAATAAAATACAAATAATATCAATTCTCCAAACATAAATCATTTTCAAAACTTATGAAATATTCTCAAGAATAGTCTAGCTAAGATGAATTGCACGCCAAAAGAACAGATGATAAAAATTTCTAAACAAGTGTAGTTCCTGGCAGTCAAAATTAAGAACATGTGCGATACCCTAGCTGAGTTAATGCTAAAACGTGTTCAAGACGTCATTTATGCTAAAAGAGGACATACTTCGTACTAATATAGAGATTATTCAGTCAATTTAAGATATGTAATGATTAAAAGCAAAAGTTTTAGAAAAAATCGTTTTTTTCCCGTTTGCCCCAATTAAATCGAACAGTACAGTAAGTATATTCTGTTAGAAAAAAAAACATTATATATTATTATTATTTATAAATTATAGTCGAACATCTATTTAGTGAAGTCACTAAATTCCGAAAAAAAGTTCGTTACAAATTCGTTAAATAGAGATTCGTCTTTCAATATACTTTATAAACCACATAAAATAAATTTTAAGTTCATAAACATTATACATTATTGAAAAAGAAATTATTCTGACGATTTTCTGTAAACCAATATCTATTTTTATTTTACATATTTTATCCATTAAAAAAATTCCCAAGTTAAGCAAGAAAAAAAAAAGACAGACATACAATGTATTTATAACTTTAAAAAAATTATTTTATGTTAAAGTTAATCAATTTTAATGGCGTTTTCTATTTTTAAGCTTACAGGTTATTTAAAACATATAGTATTTGATAACCAGAAATTTAAAGTAAACATTATCACATGCGTTCTTAAATTTAGTTACTGATAAAGTCCGTTAATTTGTTTGAGTCTTTTGTTTGAAAAAGTGAAATGTTCAGAATTACGGCATTATTATTTCTCTAGATCAGTCAGGGCGCATGGTAAAACCAGTTCATGGTAATTGGCCACTATAAAATGTATTAGAAGATAGAATAGTTTAAATAAAGATAATTTAAAAATAGGGATATATAAAAAATGAATTCCCAAGAGAAAAAGTTCGTTAAACAGAAAATGAATTTCGCTATTTGGAGGTTATTTAACGAAAAAAATCTTAAAATGCTTTTGGTTCCAATAAAAAGTTCATAAAGTAGAGGTTCTTAAAATTGAGGTTAGACTATATTTATTTTGTTAGAGCAGTGATGAAAATAAAACTAATATAACTTTCTATAATATAGCTTGAAAATTATGGGAATTATGAAATACATTTGATAACGTTCCTTTTTTTCATTTCTTTTTTAACTATTAGTTCACAATCTCCCTATATATATATATATATATATATATATATATATATATATCTTGTTCAAATTTTCAATCGTTAATAAAATAATTTCTATTCATCCATTCAAGTTCAAATACGTTTTTTTAAACTTGTAGTGGATAACACGTGATGTTAATAGTTTTTTCAAATATTAATTCCTTAATTAAATTTTATTTATTAATTTTAAATTTATTCTGCGTTACTTCTGTCGAAGTTACAACTGGCTGCAACAGATGGTGACAGTACGTTTTTCTAACGAAATAGTAACTGACATTAAAAAATTTTTTTAATTCTTTTAAAAAAAAAATTCTTAAAGAGATGAGAGAAATAGCATTTTTTTCTACGTAGCATTCTACAGAAACGATTATGAACCTGGCAATAATAAAAACTATATTTTTAAACACCTATTAAAGACACAAAATATTTACCAGACCTTTCACATACAACAAAATAAATACCTTTTTGTTTTGTACTTCCGAGCAACTAAACAAAAACATAAGGAGGGATCTAAGTCCCTTTAAAGAATTAATTTAAGCATCCCTTTTCCGGTTCCGTGATCATTGAACTCAGTCATTCGCATAAACATTTTGCCGGATTATCCGGGATTAAAATGATCCCATTGTGAAATCGCCCATGAATAACTAATCAGTGTCCGATCCGTGCCGAAGCGCATTTTATCGGCGGAAAACATCCTCTCCCGGATTATGCCGGATCAGGACTCATCCTCTTAAGGGTTGGAGAGGCTCTTCAGTTGGGAGGAGGGGGGTTCTTATTTTGTACTCCGGCAGACGTTCCATGGCGTTCTGATAGGACGAATTTGCGTTTTTTTACAATTCCTCATCCATCAAGTCTGGAGCGAAACAGTATGGCTGGAGTCAGAAATATGGCGTTCAGAGGACCGTTAGTAGATATAGGACCTATCATGCGATTAGAAGGGCCACGTGTTATGAAGAGTTTAAAATAAATATAAATTCAAGGATGTAAAGTATGAGATTGATTGGTTTATTAATGATATTGCAATTTATTTTTTAATTTAATAAAAAACGAATTTTTGTGACAACTTTGATAAAAGTTGAAAGCGGCACGGGACTCAGAATGTATGATATCAATTTTTACTTTACAATCTTAAGTCCATCAGTGAAGCTCAGGGCGTATAATTTGTACGGTATTATCTATATATATAAAGGAGAAAAGCGACTGACTGACTGACTAATCACGATATCTCCGGAACTATTCAACCTACAGACTTGAAATTTGGTAGACATGTTCCTTTTATAGAGTAGACGTCAGCTAAGAACGGATTTTCCGAAATTCGAAACGCAAGGGGCGTTAAGGGGCGTTATAAATAATTGCTTCCATGTTTAAAGTACTTGATGTACAATCTTGAAATTGGGTAAGCAGATTCCTTTCAGAGAGTAGAGATCCACTACAAACTGAGTTTGGGGAAAATCGACCCCAAGTGGCGTGGCAGGGGCTTAGGGGGCGTTATAGATAATTATTTCAATTTTTAAACTATTTGACGCACTGTCTTTAAATTTGATAAATAGATTCCTTTCGTAGAATAATGATCAGTTACAAAACAGGTTTTGTGAAAACAGACTTCTAAGTGGCGTTGTGGGGGATTAAGGGGCGTAATAGATAAATATATCCGTTTTTAAACTACTTCACCTACCTGCTTGAAAATTGGTAGGTAAGTTTCTTTCCTGTAGTAAATATCCTCTACAAAATGGGTTTTGGGAAAATTGACCCACAAGGGGTGTTGCGGGGGCGGAGGGTTTAAAGGGCGTTATAAATTCCGATTTTTAAGTTACTAGACGTACAGTCTTGAAACTTAGTAAGCAGATTCCTATTCATAGGGTAGAGATACGCTACAAAATGTGTTTCGTGGAAATTGCCCCCCAAGTGACGTGGCGGGACTTAAGGGGCGTTACAGATAATTATTTCCATTTTAAACTATTAGACGCACAGTCTTTATATTTGATAAATAGATTTATTTAATAGAGTCAGCTATAAGAAGGTTTTGTGAAAACAGACTTCTAAGTGGCGTTGCGGGGTATAAGTGGCGTAATAGATAAATATTTTCGTTTTTAAACTACTTGACCTAGCTGCTTGAAAATTGATAGAAAAGTTTCTTTCATGGAGTAAATATCCGCTACAAAACGGGTTTGGAGAAAATTGACCCCCAAGGGGTGTTGCAGGGGGTTAAGGGCAGATATAAATAATTATTTCTATTTTTAAACCATTAGACTCACAGTCTTGAAATTTGGTAAGCAGATTCCTCTCATCGGATAGAAATACACTACAAAATATGTTTTGTGAAAATCGACCCCTAGGTGGCGTTGCGGGGGTTCAAGGGGCGTTATTGATATTTTTTTTGCATTTTTAATTAATTGGACGCACAGTTTTCAAATTTTGCTAAGCAGATTCATTTCATAGAGTGCAATTCCCCTACAAAATGGGTTTTCTGAAAACAGACCCAGAAGTGGCGTTGCGGGGGCTCAAGTGGCGTTATAGACAATTATCCCCATTTTTAAACTGTTAGACGTACAGTCTTGAAATTTGATAAGCAGATTCCTTTCGTAAAGTAGAGAACCGCTACAAAATGGGTTTTGCGAATATCAAATACCAAGTTTAATTTCGGGAGTTTAAGAGGTGTAATCGATAAATATTTCCATTTTTAAACTATTTGATCATCCTGCTTGAAAATTGGTAGGCATGTTCCTTTCATGGAATAGAGTTCCTCTAACAAAGAGTGAAACGAAAATTGACCCCTAAGGATGTTTGCGAGGGGTCAAGAGGAGTTACAGAAAAAATTAATGTTTTTAATTGTTAGACCCATATACTTGAAATTTGTTAAGCATGTTTCTTTTGTTGAATAGAGATCCACTAAGAATATATTTTAAGCAAATCAAGTTCTTAGGGGGGTTACTGGGACGTATTGACAAAAAAAAATTACTTTTTTCGAGCTACAAGGACTATAATAATGAAATTTGGTTTGCATTTTTCTTTTGTTGAATTGAAATCCTCTAAGAGCGGTTATTTTGGAAAACGGCTCTCAACGGGATTACGGGGATATTGATAGTAAAACTTCTTTTTTTCTGTTAGATTTAGACTTGAAATTTGGCTTGAGATCCACCGAAAATTGGTTTTGCGGGAATCCACTTGGTTTTTGGGTTACGAAAGAGCAAATATCATTCTATACTTCAATTTTAGAGATTTTTAGAAAATACAAATTAGATGAGTTCTGCCCTTTTTTTTTGCGACAGTTAAAGGTATAAGTATATTTTTCAATACAATCGAATTCTTAATGCTAGGACTTAGATATCAATAATTTATACATATATATAAGCAGTAAAAATTTATAAAACATCATGAAATACCCAGCGAAGCGGGCGGGTAACAGCTAGTATATTATACAAGGGTAAGTCACATTAATTAAGTCAAAAATGCATATACCTGGATTTAAAGTATTAACACATATCTCCAAATAATGGTGACAAATGGCTGCCGCAAACAGTTTATTATATTTAATTCATAATAAGTAGGTAGCATTCACAAGCGTACGTAATGCAATTTCAAAAATGGTGATGGTTCTGAATGATTGTATGGCAGAAAAGCAGCATGCAGTGATCCGATTTTTGTGGGCGAAAAGGCTTGAATAAAAAAACATTCATAAAGAAATTTTACCTGTTTAGAAGAGAAGGGGTTATCAACGTAATACAGTGTACAAATGGGTGAAGAATTTTTTGCAAGGCCTTCCAAAATTGTTGATGAAGATCCAAGCGGCCTTCCAGTTTTGATTGCGACAAAATCCACTGAACAACAGATGTAAGAATTGAATCGGGCTGATCGAAGAGTGACAATTGACAGTATCGCAAGGGCAATAGTATGTTCTCATGGTTTAGCGTACAGCATAATACATGATCGTTTGAATTTCTGAAGAGTGTGTGCACTTTGGGTCCACTGGAAACTGTGTGACGGTTCTATCCGCGACCTTATTAACACCTTGTGGACTCTTCTGGGGAAAAATAAATTAATTCAACCTTCCTTCGCCGACCAAGAAAACGTGATTATGTAAATGAAGTATTTTATATAAATTCTGTTTTGGCGAGTTGGCACGTTGGAGTTGACAAGTAGGAGTTAACATAGAGTCTGTGAGTTAGTTGTTAGTGGAAGATTGAAAGATAGTGGAATTAGTAAGAGGTCTTGTAGTTGCCCAGGGAAAACATTACAGAGTGTAGATCCAACGACATTGTTCAAGCCCGATAAAGATCACCTGTAAGTTTCCAGTGTAGTATCCGATGCATAAAAAGTACAGGTATTATAAGCTTGATAAAAAAGAAGTTATAGCTTATTAGTGTGTGACGTAGTTATATTTGAGCGTATTTAAGGTGTCTTAGATTCAGTTGTGGGTCCGTAGTAGTATCACCGTGTTATAGAATCTCACCTCCGCGCTCTACTGTTTAGTAACCTACAATAATTAGATTGTTATTGTGTCTGATTGATATTTTGTTAACAATAAATTAGTTAGAGATTGAAATCATGTCTAATGATCATTTAGTTTCTCCCACACACCTAGCCGGGTTTAAAGGTAGACAAGGGGGCTCAGATGTAAGCAGGAACCGGCCGCTATTACAACTGTCCAAAGAGCAAAGAAAAAAAATCGAATGGACATTTGATTTCCTCTGTTTGGTCTACAGAAACAACAACTTAGAGGCAAACAATTTGCAAATAACAACGACGTTCAACATGAAGTCCTACTGTGGATGAGACAGCAGCCCAAAGAATTTTATGGAAATAGAATTGGGGCTCTGATAAAATAATGGGATAAGTTAAGTGTATCAACATTGCTGGAGATTATGTGAAAAAATAAAAATTGCTTTCAAGTGATTATCATGTCAAATTATTTTTTTGTTGTTATCTTTTGTAACTTACTTAACGACCTTTCCTCGTATCAAGTTAAAGAGTGTTTATTAACGTCATACTACAAAGAAACACGAGAGCTATTGGCGAGGGACTTCGCAATTTTGTACCTCGGTCAAGTGTTGAGAATAACTGAGCTGACACACCTTGTCCAAACTATCACTAACGAGAGGACTTTGAGCTTCGACAGATTTAACATCCTCTACATGGTGGATCTTCAGCAACAATAGAGCACGATCTCAAGACCCACCGGACACGAGTTTGTAACCATAACCCCTAGGCTACCATGGTTACGTATATTAAAGAAAACTGGAAGATATTCATGTCATTTTGAATCATCTAAATTTCTCCGTGTTTTTCTGTCTCTCTATATAAATAACTCTTTATAATTTGAATTGAAATAAAGTTTTGATATTTATACGCTTATTTAAATAAAAGAATTTATAATTTTTAAACAGAAATTTGCTCCTCTTACTTCTGTTTAAACAAAATTTCACATGAAAACAAATTATTTATTTTTTTACTAAAAAAATATATGCCTAACGTAAAACTTTTAAGTAAATAATCATAATACTAAAATTCTTTTATAAGAAACTTCTTAATATATTGTGAAGTATAAAAAACATACAATTCATGAAACATCAATGCTCCTAAGTGAAATAAAAACAGTCAGCAATTTTTTTTTTTAAATTCTTTTTTTAATTTACATTACGTGAAGACGTTTTGATACATTAATGAACTTATAGCCACTTAGCTGAGAACTTTTATTCAGAATTTTGATTCTTAAAGTTATATTATTTTTTTTAAGTAATTTGATACAAGTGTGAGATAAAAGCAGATTTGTTTCAAAAGCAGTGGGAGTTCAGCTTAATGGGAGGTTCTATCAATGTGGATAGAATACAAATGAATAGGGCCTATTCTTAAATCTAATGAGAACTGGTTCAAGAATTCACTTTTTTTCGTAAATGTTTCGTGTAAATTTCCCATGACTGCAGTAGCCTAGAAATAATGATCACCGAAATGATTTAGGAAAATTAATGAGCAGCGTGAGGCTTAAGAAATTAAATTATTAATTTATTACATCTACAGTTAATAATTTCAATATTTACATTTAGATATAACTATTGAGTATTTCAATACCACAGAATCTTTTATTGGAGAGGGAGGAGGCAAAATACCACGGCTCTTTTCGAGTGTTTCAAGCAAATTGGTTTCACCTCTCTCTTGGGGTGGGGCGGTCCCTTCTGATACCTCAGATTTCACTATAAGTTCGGCTCGTAGGGGGAATGCTGTTTCTATCCTGGCCATCGGTTGTGATCGCAATGTAAAATGAAAGAACTCCCGTAATTCTATATGCATGGGGAAGTCAATATTGCACCTTTCGAGGTGAGAAAACGTTGCATTGAGTCAGTCAAGACTGGAAAACATCAATTTGGTTTGGTGGGGAGAGTTTTTTCCCAGCTCATATGTTGTCTTCGTCACTTGACTGAGGTTTGACCCTTCAACTGTTTAGTAAAAGTTAAGGGATTTTCTCCTCAATGTTATGAATCCCGCGGTAGCTCATTGGTCAAGGTAACGGGCTCGTGGATGGCGAATGAATTCGAGCCCAGTTCCACTGAAGACCCGCTCTGTTGGGGAGCGATGCATGTAAAATCTGTCGAAGCTCAAACGTCTTCCCGTTGAGTGAGGACGTTTGAAGTGTGGTGAGGAAGTTAGAAGAGGGGCATACCTGCTCAGGCGCCGTCAAAACTATATGGTTCAAAATTACGAGGTGCGTTGCCAAAACTCTCAAGTAGCCGAATAGGGCGACGTTAATATTCAGTCACTCCCCACTATGCCATTTTCACTTAGGCCACGTATGTGGTGTATTGGGGGGGGGGGAAAGCATAAATAAATAAATAAGTACATTCTGTTCTGAAATACGTTAATCCTTCACAAACGCTCTCAAGATCATTTTATTCCATTCCTAAGTGTGGCCGCGGTAGTCAAGTGGTCTAGGCATCGGATCGTGGCTAGCATGTCATGAGTTCAATCCCAGTACCACTGAAGACCCGCCGGTGTAGGGGAGCGATGCCCGTAAAATCTGTCGAGAGCTCAAAGGTCCTCCCGTTGGTGTGGTGTGGTAGTTAGGAGAGGGGGTGCCAGCTCAGGTGTCGTCCACGTCACTTGACCATGGTTCAAAATTACGTGGAACGTCCCCAAAAGCCCTCATGTAGCTGAACAGTGGGACGTTAATATTCACTCCCTCACTCCATTCCTAAGCCTTAGGAATAGTTTTACTATTAGCAAGGCAAAGAGAAGGTATAAATTTGGAAAAGCACACACACACGCATATATAAATATACATCAGGGCAGAAGATTGAGACGTATATATATGTCGGAGGCAGTTAAGAGGTTAAAGTAATTAAGCGTGCCACCAATAGCCGTGTACCTTTAAAATATGAGACTTTTGGTGAAAAAGATAATCGCATTAACTTACTTTTTATTAGTTTCAGATTTTTCTTTTTTAAAATGAAGGAATAATTTTTGGTAGCTGCAATATTTTTTATAAAGCCCCAAAATTTAGATGATGATATACGAGTAGAAAATGGCTCAAATTTAAGAACGTAATTTTTTTGGTAACTAAAACAGCTTATTATAAAACTATCCATAGATATTTTTTATTTTTCAAGTGTTATTTTTTAGTTAAATTATTTCAATCTTCATGATCACAAATGTGGAGGGTCGTACATCGTGTAGGTCACAAATCTAAAGTAAGGCATATTTGATATAACTAAACTTACTAGCAACAATTTGAAACATCTATCTTTCAATAATAAATGACGTGACTACAAATATTAAGGAATTTTATGTTTCGCATAAAAGCATATCGTATAAGAAAACACGGAAGGGGAGGGAGAAAGGACTATGAGAAACAAGAGTAGAAAGAAAAGAAAAGAATTTCTTTGAATCCCAAAATGAAAACTCGAATCCCTCTGTCCGAATCAGTGCTTCCATAATCGAGGGAAATCCCTCTCACAAAAGACGCGGATTTCCCTTCCGAAAGAAAAAAAAAGGAAAAAATGGAAATATATATATTTGTACCCAGTTTATGCACTAAAGTCAAAACTCCGAAGAAAGTCAAATTCAATTCTTACTCAGGCTGAAAAAGAATTCTCGTTCTTTGTTTCGTTATTGTTGTTTCCATTCATAGGACGCGTTGTCGAGAAATTCATGAAAAGAAATGAAAAACCTCCCTTTTCGTGAATTTTTATGCCTTCTTTCCGAGCACCCAAACAAAAGGCGAGATGTAATTGCTCTTTCAAAAAGAAAAGAAAAAAAAATATCACGTTCATTGTTAAATCTAATCAACGCAATTATTGTTGAAAGTGTACTAAATAAGAGAGATGCGCAACAAGGTTTTGTGAAAAAAGATTTCAAAATGAGAAACAACGAAACAGAGAACAATCTTTTTTGATGGGTGAGTTTTTTTTTCTCTTTTTTATCATAATTTTTTGAATAGTAAAAGAAAGTCACTGAAGATTTATATCGAAATACCTCTTAATATAAGGGGGGAAATATATGGATCCAAAAGTAAAATTTAGGAAATATATATGTATATAGAAGTATTGAATGATAGTCTGTAAAAATCAGTTTTTTTTTCTTTTGGTTGAAAAATATTTAAAAACTCTGAAAGGGGAGTTTCAGTTGCAATTTTTTCTAACACAGTTACGTATTGCTTAAAAAATAAAAATAAAAACTCTTTAAATATATAGTATTCTTTGAGTTTTAAATATTTAAATCACATAATACTATTACAACTATTAAAAATTATATGCGAAGTTTCGTAAACAGTTTCCATCACCAAAAAAGGATAGATAGATATATCAAGATATATACGGAGCACACAAATACACATAATGTTGAATTCAAAGTATGTGCAATGCAAAACATTGAAAAATATACGTAGACAGAGTATAGATACGTAAGTTAATATCCACAGGAATTCGAAGACACACAGTAATTCAACGAAATATATGGTAGCAGTGAAAATGAGATATTGTTTTGCTCATGCGAATCAGTCTTCTTTTCTCCCATCAGTATAGTTACTATTTATGGATTTTGGTGTCTGTTCTGGTTTGATATTCAAAATAAAACGCTGCGATAAAGTTTTTGTCCAGAATTATACATGAGGTGATTCGTTAACAGACCTACCAATTTGCAGAGTGTGTAGGGGACAAAGAGATGACTCGGAATCAAATAGGAATTCAGGGTTGCAAAGGCCGTAGTCGCGAGCTATGATGCCAAGAAGCAGGGGGGGGGGAGACAGATGCAACAACACACTAATAGGACAGAAAACATTTTATTGAGAGTGTGTACTGCAACGGGTTTTCGAAAATGCATGAACTTCTTCTGGAGTCACATAAAAAGTTTCGTGTGCCAGACAGCCGTTCCTTCAGTTGAAGACCTCATCACTCGAATATCTGTAGCTGATGATGATATGTGGCATGCTAGGAATCTTGCCGAACGTAAGGAATTCCATGCAACGCCACTATCAGGCTTGCCATTTGACTTCTGGTCGTAATTTTAAGCTCCTGTTCCAGTACAACCTTTAAATAAAATGGTTCTGTCCCATAAATGTGTTGCCGTGTCTGGTACTTTTCTCTGCTTATTTGCACCATGGCAACTACGGTATTTGCGACCCTGCGTTCACGATTCCAAATAGTTTCCATACCACTTAAAAACCCTGCTCCAGCAGGTTTGTCTGTCTGGTATAGAATCACCCTGAATATATATATATACTAGGGTTGGGGCCACAGTCATGGCAACTATTTTTTTTTCTTGAAGGTACCAGTCCGGTTGGAAAATGTGACATATACAGACGAAAGGACACGGTGTTAACTACATGTGTGGACAATGAATATCACTGAAATATCGTAACACACTAATTTATTACTGCAGTATACATGGCAATATGGCCTTCACGGTGCAAAAGAATGACAACCCAGTACACATAAAGTTGACATGACGATGCGTTTGTTGTGCGTTTCTCGATGCCACTTGCCCTCTCTAACTTCAGTAGCGTCCATCGTCTGTCTTCATCCATGAGCTGCTCGATGACGGCAAGTGCCAAGTCAGTCCGCACACTGAACGGTCGTCCAGAACGTTGTTTATCACTGGTTCACACACACGTCCTTGCTGAAACTTTCCTACTCACCGTGCTACTGTGAGATATGGTAGAGCATTATTTCCAAGGGCTTCCACAAATTCACTGCGACATTCCACCTCATTTCTCTCTCGGAGAACGGCTATTTTGATGTAAGCGCGCTGCTCGACTCGGGTTACTTCCATTTCACATGACGCTCATCAGCTGACTGATTTTACAGCCCTTGCTGCGCTACTATCAGCTATCACAGAGCCATCTGTTGTTCTGCATACACTCTATACCTGCAGAACTTATACATAACTCGTATACGTTTGTGATCCGTTCACATATCTACAAGGAAAAAAATAGTTATGACTTACGCCCCAACCCTCGTTTATAAAGAGATAGAGAAATAGTCTACTTCCTCAAGTAATTTCATGGCGATTGTCTAAATTTATTACTTTTTAAAATCGCTCTTTTAATTTTTCTGTATCGTATTTAATTGGAATAACTGTGACATCTTCTCTCTCTGATTGAAATCAACAGCTGACATAAGAAGGAATACAATGAGTTTTTTTCGTTTAATCTTTGAATAATTATTTTTTGAGGGGAAAAAATACGTAGATCGGTTTATCGCATTGACAAGTAATGAAATAAAAATATAAATCACCATTTACGAGTAACTTGATTTCACTGAACTTAAGTTTTTTTGACAGCTAGAGGAAGATCCATTTTCTGAATCGCTTCAAAAGAGTTTTACTCAGGAATTTTGAAATTATTTTTTGTGTGTCTTTGGATTTATAGTCAGTGATTCTCCCCTCAGAGTTTACATTTATTATCTTATTATACTCAAGAAGAGCATAATAAGGATTTTATTAGAAGAGTTTAATATTCACTGCCCTTCTATTTATGTAGCAATGCTCATTATAATCTATCATATTTCTTTCAGAAAGCAAGCATTTCATGTAAAAAATGTCACTGAGCTGTCTCAGTTAAGATAAATGCATGTCAGAATCTGCTACAAAAATAATTTATTATAAAGAAGCTGATTATAGTTGTAATGCATTATATTCTTGCATGCCTTAAGTTCGGTAACAAATATGAAATAACATAATTATACAAAAAATTTGTAGACAAAAAAGTATGTTGACAATTGATTTTTATCCCATTATAATGAGTTTGTGGAGTTGAAATTTTCTGGATGTGAAAATCGTGGGCACGCATGTCACATAATTATGTGTGATGTAAAAGCTTCCTTGGGAACCGATGAGGACCTGGTATTCGTGGCAAAATTAAATCACGGTAGTATTTAGCATCTAACGAGAGCTGAATTAAAAATAATTAATTCAAGTGCCTAAGTTTGGTATAGAAGCTGTCACTAGATGGTGCCATCAAGAAATGGCTCTCACACTTGGGGACTTGCTATAAATTGCAAAAATGCAACAACATTGGGAAAAAATTATTTGAAGAGTGAAGGTGAAGAAGATAGAAAAGGTCTACGAAATTTTCAACTTGGAAAAATTGATAAAGAATTGAGACAATTAAATATAATAAAACGAATTTAGTCAAGAGTGTCTTACCCAAAATTATTAAATATGATATAACAATTTACTTAAGAACCTCAGTGAATCATATTTCATGAATTTTATTTTATTATTTTGTAAGGATGCGACGACATCGGCCAAAATGTTAGTTAAAAAATTTAAACTTAGGTATATTTCATACATCAAGAAACATTTCAGATTAATTCGAAATTTTCAGATTAATTAATTCGAATTAAACGAAATTTATTTTCAAAACAGTCGGACCACTTTTTGTGAAAATTATGGACAAAGAGAACTCACTTTGTGGAAAATTCTTTAAATAGAAATTAATCTTTCAATCGTAAAACATTCTTCATTATAGGAAAAAAATTCGCAAAAAGGAGAAATTCGTAAAATAGAGGTTTCTAAAACGAAGTACGAATCATTCATATTAATAATAACATAAATTCCATATTGCCACAAATTAAAAAGTTTTGAGCAATGACACTGAAAACAGGTGCTGTTTGAACAGTTGCAAAAAGGTTTTTAAAATGCTTCAAACAATAAAAAATGTAAATAGATTTTATGTATTAATTATAATATTTGTAAAATTTAAGATCCTCTGAAGCAAGTTCTTAAAAGAGGCGTATTTTTTCTTTTAGCCCCATGATTTAAGATATCTATGTTTAAGAGTTTAGGAAATTTTCAATTTTTAGAAAAATTCTTTAAAACTTCTCAAGATATTTTTAAAATTAAAAAAAAAGATTAAAGTATGTTGTTTATTTAACAGATTATATTATAGAACTCATGATATTTATATTAGTGTATCATAAGCTATCATATTAATAGCATATTTTTTGAAATCGAAAAAGAAATCTTATTAAACATAAAATATGTTAACGCAAAGTCTATTTTTTTAAATTAAAAAAAAAATGAAAGATGTCTTCTTGAAACGAAAACCATCTTAGAAGTCCTTCAAAATTCGTACTACTTTAGACTCCCTCTGTGCACAATTTGGCCGGATCAAAAAACCGAAATAGACAGCCCCTAGATATCCCTCCGTATAAACTTTCAAAGATTCACCTCCTTAGAAATTCGGCATGCAAAATTCAACATTGGATTTTCGGATCTTTTCCCAAAAAACACGACACTGGAACAGCAAGGAAAGAGACCCAACTCATATCCGTACCAAGTCTCCAAGAAAAGAATAAAGAGTAAGAAAAGAAAACTAGGGACGGTGGGGGTGGAGGGGCATCTCAGAACATACTAGACTCACATCCCCTGCGAGGCAATTTAACTCTACTCCTCAGTCAATAAAAAATATGAATCATGCACGAAAATTCTGAATTCAAATCCCTTTATCATAAAAGAGGAATGATAACCTGCAGTAAGCATGGAAAGTCAAGAAATAGTGAGATTTAAACCGTTCGTTGGAGGGTTGAGCATCCAACCCCCTCCCTCAGTTGCCGCGCGTCACGTTTTCGTAATTGCGTTCTTGAACCATAAAAAAAAATGTAGCCTTGCCGCGACAATCCACACCCTTTATTCCCCACTATGGAAAACTTTCTCCCCCCCCCCCTTTGATTGGTGCGTGCAAATATGGTATCCAGGTAAGCTGAAAAGAACCCATGGAATAAACACGCTTCTGAAACGTAGAGACCCTTTTTTCAAGGCATCTCATTTGCATTATTTATAGTTTAATATTCTTTGATGGTGATTTATTATGTTTCTTTAGATTTAATGTGGTATGCATCTTATTTCCACTCGCTTTTGTTTCTATTTCGATCGTTGTTTCTAAGAATAACTCAAAAGTTTCATATTTTGGGCTTCAAAATATTTACGGCAGTTTCTTAAAATAAGTTCTTTTTTTCCCTTGAGGTATTGTTAATGGTCAAATTTATTTTTCAATACTTCAATATGTCCAGATTATCTCAGAAATGAGACAAATCTAGAACTTCCTTTATCAATACAACCAAACAATCGTCTTTCAATGGATCCCTTTATAAGTGGGTATCTACGGTAACGAAAAGTCAGAGTCAAGAGAGGAACACTTGAGCCACAAGACAACAAACCTCTTCCTCCAGAGTCACTTAGAAAACATATTTTTGTGTAATTAAAGGATGTTCTTAAATCCGATCAAGAAAATCCCGGGTTAACATTAAAAAAATGTTGGCAAAAGCCCCGTAAGGAGTTAAAGTTACAATTATTATTTTTGTGGGATGTGGAGCAACAAAGACTATTATCCCCCATCCTTAAAGATGCTGTAATAAACTTTAGACTGTATACAAGACAGGATTGCACGGCACATCGTCTTAATAAAATAGGCAGCCTTCCATCTAGTGTATGCCAAATTTGTAATTCGGGCACAATTGATCCAGAGCATCTTTTTATATGCCCAGAACTAGATAAAGGGTCTCAAAAACGTGGCGAGTCAAGTAAACTGTACTGGTATGCCATGAACTCTTTGTAAAAATTACATCTCTTATATGTTCTTTTTCTTGTTGTTCAAATTTTTAACTTCTTCCTTTGTTCCCATGTCAATTTGTTCTGCCCCTTACTTTAAATGTTTACTCTTTTTTTAATATTTATCAGTGTTCTTGTGTGATACTTATTATGTTTATATGTTTGGATGGATCATTCCAATAAAGCCATATGTAACGACATATTCTAATATGTATCTATGTATTGTTGAAATCATTCTTTTTCTTAAACGCATGTTCCCAACCTGGAAACAATAAACTACTAAAATCAGCAATCCGCGAAACTAAACTAACACATTTGAATGTTGGGTGATATTACTTTAAAAATGAATGTGGTTGAGACTATCTATTTAAATAACTCGTGTATTTAAAGTTTGGATTCAATTGTTTCGTTCAAACTGGAATAAACTGATTTTAAAATAGCAGTTTTTTTTTAATTCTAAAAAACTCAGAAAACTGCATAAGTATCTCTAAAAACGTTCTAATTTACTATACTATGTATATTATCTTCGGTTGAGACTACAGCGGCTTTTTTTGTTTCATATCAAGATTTTCACTTTACTTTTAGGAGACTAATTTCAGTTTATTCAGATTTATCTTAATGTTAAAGTATTTTTTTAAAAAACTATATTTACGTGTGTGGTTTTGACTTGGTTAACACACATACATTTAAAGTATAATATATGATAAGAAAATTTGTAGATGCCCCTTCATTTTAAATGCATTATTTTGAAGCATTAATTATTAAATTTTATCGATTTTACATCTTCCATTAGTTATTGTAAGGAACTGCATTTTCTATATAAATATTTAGAAGACTCCTAGTTTTGTAAAGAAACTGCTCAAGACGGAATTTTTTTTATTGATCGACAATATTATGGGGAGAGCGGTTAATGGCAACAAGATAACATGCTGTCCATTCACCGAACACCTACGGTCTGAACAAATCATAAAGAAAAACGAAACTTCGAACAACTTCTTTAAAAAAATTGATCTTGGTTAATTAATTAATATTTAAGGATTTCGACAGATGACTTGGTGGATTTTTGAACCACGTACGCTCTCTAAGAGTTGATTTCTTTTCAACTCGAAGAGAAATTTGAAAATATAGCAGACGTTTCCAAGTCGGCACGTAGTTGTTCACATCTGACTTGAAACTGGTCATGACTGTCCTGAAGGCTATTTCAACCAATTCGGAATCATTTCTTCCCAAAACTATGTCCTCTGCAAAAGTTAAAAGTGATGAACATTAAGCATCTTCGAGCGTGTATAGCTGTCATCTTACGTCTTTATAATACATATTGGAAGACTAAAGAACAGTTACAGGCCCTTTTAGTTATTATTTACTTATTTGTTATAGTTACTGCTTATTTTCTACGTGTTTGAGTTTCTCCTCGTATGTTTGTGCGAAGCGTTTTCTCACTGGTGAATGATGTCAAACGAAGTGCAACAAATTACGTCAACCATCTATAATATATATATAAGTTAATACTTATAATACTTAACAACATTCCTTGAAGCGATCAAGCGCAATATTAAATGAGCTACTTTTTAATGATTATTATTATCATAATACCCAGATGAGTATTAATATTATATCAGATGATATCTCAGTTCACTATATTCATGGGATCCCTGAAGTATTCATTCAGATCTCCCCTGAAACGATTTCTAGCATAGAAATTCTTTTTCATTAGTAGCATTAAAAATACTAGTAATAATACAGAGCTCCAAATAGATATCTTCCAAGTAATTATTGATTGGTTCTGTGAATCTATTCACATGGAGATTCTTTCATGCCTTACATTTCTTATCTTTTGTTTCTTATTCCCAATGTTAGATCTTCGTATAATAGGCACTGGCTTAACGAAGAACCTTAGGGCCCCCTGCAAAGTCAGGTGTGGAGCTTCAAGCCGGATCTTAAAAAGGGTACGTACTGGACGTCAGTCAGGCTTCGATCCCCCTAGAATCCTGGGCCACCCGTGATGCGGAGGTTACGGGGGTGTACGTTAAGCCACTGGTCCCATAGTTGAGGCAAAATCAAAGAATTAGTGCGATGAGTATTCTAAAATACTTCAAAAACAGAGGACAGTGTTTCATTAAAATTTTAAATCGATTTAAATATAATAAAAAATGCCATGGTTAGTTAAAAAAGTGTTAGATATTTGTTACTAACGCTACGTTCAATGCTATTTGCAACTGGCGCCGAATGGTTGAGTGGTGCCGTATCACGCTTCCACACCACAGGTCCGGGATTCAAACCCCGGGTAGGGTAAGGTGTACTCAGCCTTTCATCCCTTCAGTGGGTTGACAAAAGGAGTACCACGCTTGCTTGGACATAAAGAACGAGGGTTTCGTGTCACACTGGCCACCTGATTGGAACATCTGCTCATGCGCCTCAGCGCCCAAGGCCCACTAAACGGAGTTGGGCACAGTAGGCATTGGCCCATGTAAGCTGTTGTACCACTGAGTTTAGTTTATTTGTAGCAAAGTTCAATTTTCGAAATACAACTGTCATCAATAGCCATTAGCGTTAAATAGGACAGAAAATTTTAGAGCCTCTTGTAAAATCAGGTTGTGGGCCTCAAGCCGTATCTAACAAAAAAAAAAAACTCAAAGAGTCCCCTAGAATCTCCCCCCCCCCCAGGATGTGGGATTGCTGCGGTGTACATTACACCACTGCTTTTTACACGAAATTATTTTAGTTTTCCCTGAATAATTTAAAAATGAAGGTTCTATATCGTACCATTATCCATTTATATCAAACTGTTTAATTATTATATTTACTTCAAGCTTAGAATTACTGTATAAATTCTTACAAATTTATTTCAATGTTATTTGTTCAGTCATAGCTATTAATTTTTACAGAAGTTTAGAATTTCTACACGAAGTTTGAAACTGCACAATAATAATACAATTTAAATACAGGCTTCATATGGCAAAATACTGCTAATTTCGCAGTTCAAATGGTCAAGACATCTTACAGAAAGTGTCGGTAAAGAAATATTTGTTTCCTATTCCATGCACATGAAAATTTGGTCATATAGAAGCTTTTATTGTACAATACTATGAAATAAAGAAGAATTTACCTTTTCAAAAACCACACGGAAAGTTACTTAAGTTATCCTGGAAACACATATACTTGAAGCATATAAATAAAGTATCTTTTGGATTAGTAATTTATATTACATTCAATTCAGAGCCACGTCACACTTTATATGTTGTCACGAAATCTATGAGAAGTTCATTTTACTTTTGGAATACATACTATACTACGAGTACTTAAAAATATTATTTTTAGCATGCATATATAAGATATTAGCCATAACCCACCCACTTCACTGGTTGTTTCCTCATGTTGCCCGATTACATATACGTTTGAAGTTATTCAAATCTAAGCTCTAGCTTTAAGTGTTTGATTGCATTCAAAATATTCTTATTGCACTCTTGATTTAAAAAGATTAGAATTTCCTACACTGCAATAAAACTATCTTTTACTCCCAATACCTCTCCCCGTATCTCAACTCAGTAAAAGAAAAAGTTTCTTAAAAAAATCAGATTTCAACTCTCTAGTTTAAGTAGCTTAAAAACAGGATTTTTTTATTTGTATGGATGAGGGCCCCTAAGCCCTTTTGACCCCTATCAGTGAGTCGATTTCCACAAACAGATTCTTAGCGGATCTCTACTAAATAAAAGAAACATGCCAACCAAACTTCAAGCTTGATTATTTGAGAGAGCTCGTGATAAGGGAGTCACTTTTCAAAAAATATTGATAGTTGAGCACTAAAAATATTACACCAGTTTTTTGTCTTGAAAAAAAGAATTTTTAATATCACTTCCATTTTCAAGAAGGATTTTTGTGTATTAAACAGAAAAATGTATGTAGCCAAAGGTATATAGATCATGTACTGATCTCTAATCACTACAACATTAAATACTTCATATTTCCCAGTGAATGAATTATTTCATAAAAGGAGCGGGGTTCATTTTTCAGGATCCCAGCGTAATTTATAACCACCTCAGTTTGCTCAGTTTTGAAAGGAATTCACAAATTATAGAACTTTCCAATTTTGTTGAGAGCTAAATTACTTTGTTGGGGAAGTTCTAGAACAAGTAAAGTAATTACCGACGAATTCTTCAATCATGAAATAGATGATAGAGGTGCTCATTGGCGCATACCGAGAATAAATTGATTGATTTACTCAGAAGGATTTTTTTTTATTTACATCCGGAAAATGTTTCCTTCTTTTTACACGGACACTTTTAAATGTGTGCTGTTCCTTCGTAAGTTTGTTGTCCACAGCAAAAATATTAAAAATGGGGAAGATTTAACTGATTTTTTTTAATGTTGAAGTTGTGCAGAGTTTATATATATAAATCAGAATTTTTATTTTCTCAAAACATAAAAAGAGGAGAAATGAAGAATTGTAAACTATAAATTTTTTGCATCTTTTTATCTCAACGATATAATAAAAATGTCCTTTAAACAAACAAATATTCTTTGGTTTCAATCTGCTTTTTTAATTATTCTTCAATTGGAAAACTGAAATGAATTTCACTAATAAACAAAGAAAAATTTTACTTCTACTTACTTTTTAATTTTACTTTTGAATATGTTTTCCGTAGAATGGAAATAACATTCAAAAACCTTATAATTTTATTGGAAGAAAGAAAAATTATGGTTTCTTCCCAATGATGTTGTTGCCGTGTCCTTCCCGAAGGGAAGGATTGAAAGTTGCCAGAGCCTGAGACAAGGTGAACTTCTACATTATAGATGGGGACACCACCTATCTTTATCTCCACAATTTAAGCATGGAACTGGAGAGGATCTTCCCAATAAAATTTAGATATAATTGAAATATTATTTCTCCTCTTTGCCTTTTGGAATTTTTTTGAACAAATTCAACTGGGTACGACGAAATGAGTTTTTAAAAGTTGAAGACACAAGTTAAAAATAATAAATTGATTCCAAGAAAATAACGGTTACTAACTGTAAAATATTTTTTTCAAAGTATTCACATCAATGATTAAAATAATAAATGTTTTTGTTTAAGAGTAATATGTAATAATGCCCTTTTTTTCTTTAATTTTTAAAATGGCTCCTAATACGAATTAAACTATTAACTTAAGTTTGTGTGAAGAATACAAACGATTTTTTGCATATTGGTACCTTTTCCCTTACCCTATCCAACCCAGGGGTGGATGAAGGCATTAAATCATGCTTTGTTTTTTAATATCCTTTGTGCTCTTCTACACGGGAAAAAAATCTCAAAATATATGTGCAATAAACTTCTACTGGATTTCCACCGAAAGCGCGGGCATATTTCGTCCGGAATGACTCCTACCGGAAAGTACTCCTGGGGATGTAACTTTTTAAAATTCGACCACTGGGAAATTATTCGTGTTTTGGATTAAGAGTATGTGGAGCGTACGATGGAATATTTCATACACATAGAGAAAAATGACTGCTGATACTAAACATGATAATACAGAGTGTTGTTGCTAGAAGTATGAATACATATGCTAATCAAATTCAAATAAAATTTCTTCTATTTTATTTATATTCTGATCTTATATGTTTTTGTATAAGCATATTAATAGCTGTGTATGATAGTCATATTTTATCATGATTCAAAGATGACTCAATTTTGAAATAGAGTTCAGTTTTGAGTTGATTAGTTTATACACCCAAGAAAGTAAAATATTTAAATAAAATGTAAATAAAAACGTTTTTAATCGTATTTAAATAAGATATCCGACTGGTTGCGACAACTTTTTTTTAATAAAAAAGAAGATATGGGGATAGTTTTGTTATTTTTAGATTTGTTTAGTGCATTTTAAGAAAAATGTGCTATAATCAAGAAGAGAAAAAGAAATTATTACTACTAAAAGGGAAAAAAATAGGTAAAAATTGCCAAAAAATAGCAGAAACGTGGTCAATTCTGTACCAAAGGTTTATGAACAAATTTTCAATTTTTTTAATTTAATGTGTTGCTATATTATTCCTTTTTGAAATGACCTTCAGGATAAGAGTTTTTTTTTTACAAAAACTAGAGCACTTTATCTCAGTTATTATATGAAAGTGCTTAAAAAAACAGTGATTATATTCACATATGGGATTTTAAATTTTGTAATAAAACAGTGATTGATAAATCTGAAGGGTAAAACACTTCTACTATTATACAGAACTTACAGTAAAAAATTCAGTTAATTATGTTCAAAACTTTTTTAGCAATCGCTGACCCCCGTTTGATTATTTTCAAAAAATCACATTTCGGGTAAAACGCATTTTAATGTATGACATCTTGCTTAAAGTAAAGGCATCTGCTTTTACTAAAACGCTTGTAGTTTTTGTTCTAGTGAACGGAAAATAATAAACGTGGTATTTTTATAAAGCTCATAAGATGGCCCATAAAATAAAATCATAAAAAAAAAATTGTCAGTTTTTCGCAAAAATCACTATTTTAGGGTAGTCGGATACCTTAATGCCGCAAACGTATATTCTCAGTTTTGGTAAACATATATACACACACAAGGAAATAAAATAATGATCATAAGCCAGACATAAAGATTCGCGGTTTGATATTAGCATCGGTCCATACGCTGCCGGCCACACAAAATGCAACACTATGAAGGAAGCATGCAAACCAAGTGAATTTTAAATCATGCATTGGTGGCGAAAAAATATGTAAATCATAGCCTTATAGTGCAGACGCATAACACGGGCGACCCGCAAGCACTATATAAGGGGATTGGCAATTTGAAGCACGGCAATTGTTTCTTCGTGCATTTTTTTCCTGCATAAGGTCTTTTACTATGCCTCGTGGAAAGCATCGAACGTCTTTTGACTAAGTTTCTGAACTCAACCGAGGAAGTATACGCAGAGCGACATACAGAGATTGCGGAATATCCTTCGGAGAAATCGGTCAACGTGTTGGACTAAACCAAGCAACTGTGATATAGAGCTGCCATCGCTGGATGCAGGAGGAAACGTCAGACCGACGGGGCGTATCACACCCACTTCTCGTTGCACCACTGTCTGTGAGAACAGGCGCATTGTGCACATGGAAGTGAGGAATTGCGCTGCAAAATCACGAAACATGGCCAAGCAGATTCAGTCTGGTACGCATCATTCGGTCTCCCCTCGAACCATTCGACGACGATTGAAGCAGAGTTAATTTGTCCGCAAGGCGTTCATTACTTCGTTTATCCTTGCCTGGAAACCAATGATGCCGCCAATTTGCTCCGCCAATGATGCGATAAATGGTTGACATGGACAACGGAATAGAACGAAATTGTGTTTGCTGACGAATTCCGCTTTAGCCTGCAACATCATGATGGAGGGATTAAAGTACAACGTGGTAAGAGGCTGTTAAACTGTTGCGTTATGCATCGCCACACTGCTCCTGCTCCCGATATTATGGTTAGGGGTAGTATTAAATTTCACTGTCACACGCCCTCTAGTACGTATTGGCGACACACTGGACAGGCAAATGTTGGAGCCCGTGGTCCTCCCATACATTCAGCGCTTGCTATCAGCCACATTCCAACAGGATAGGACACGACCATATGTCTCACGCCATGTTCAAGAGTCCTCTAACCATCAGATTGAATTGCTTAATTGGCCTGTTTTTTCTTCCGATCTAATGCTAATAGAAAATGTGTGGCCCATGCTTGCCCAACGACTGGGCCGGGATACACCAGATTAACTTTGGAAATATGTGGAAGCCGCATGGACTCATGGACTCCAAGGATACATCCAAAATCTCTTTGGTTCTATACCGAGGTGCGTAGCAACGGTTATAACCAACAATGGTGGCTACATTAACTACTGATTTCGTCATCATCCTCACGCCCAAAGAGGCTGTAATTTTAACACTTTTACACTACAAAGGACTGGACTGTGGAACGCAGTCCCCTTCTCTCATTCTTGTAATGTCTGAAGGCTGGTCTTCTCAGCTTGGATGGTGAAATAAGATGTGGCTTCAGGTGGAAAGGACTAATGAGGTGACTCGAGAGAGAGAGAGAGAGAGAGAGATACATGGCAATGCAATTTTAATCCTTTGATCTGTGTACAACATGTTGCCTGTCAAATAAATTTCGCTGTGGTACCTCTCATCCTTCTTGGGGATACATTCTGTGCGGCCAGCAGCGTGGAAGAAAGACCAACGTGTAGAAGGGCTAATACACTTTAAAAATCTGTCTAAGATCAAAATCCTAACGTTGGCGTGGTATGAAAGTTTGGAGAGGGGATACCAGCTTTAGTGTCACATTCTCGTCCCTAATTCAAAATTACGAGGTCCGTTCCCTATAGCCCTGGCACCATCCAAGTAACTAATTAATCTGAATGTGTATTTTGTGAACGAATTTGGTTATTTTTGTTTTATTAATCTGTTTTTATATTTTTTGTAGTAACTATATATCTGTATTAGAAATATCTGTTGTATATCTTATCTTTACAAGCACATTGAATCCCTTTTTTTCTCTTCGGAAAAGGGAGAAAGCTGATTGGATAAATATTACGACCACAGAGAGAATTTTATGAGATTTTTAATCTAAATATAGTTTGAGATATTACGAAATATCACTAAAAGCAATTATATGTGTTAAAAATTTTCTGAAAAAAAAAACTTTTTTTTTCTTTAAAAAATCATATTAACGTTTAAAAAACAATTAGTATATACAAATTGATTAAAAACACTTAAGTAACTAATAAAAAAGTAATATACATACATATTCGAGCGTGCAGGAATGAAAATTCAAAAGCATGAAAAAATTATACATAAAAAAAAAAACTGAAAAACATATCGTTAAGTTGTTTAAACGTTTCCCTTTTATTTATTTTTTACCAAAATTGTAACTATTTTTGCAATTTCACATAATTATTTCATCATTGAAATTTTATCTTCTCATTTGATTAACAGCTCAAAAATAGCACTTCTGTATTTTACCTGTAATAGTTTTTAAAACAGAATCTTAAAATGTTTATAGCAAAAATTCCAATATAACCATCATTTATTCTTTCAAATCCACACTCACTCTTCGGTACACACATCTTTTTCCGACCATCTCAACATCTCTAGCTTTTAATTCTCAAACGCTCATCCATAAAAATACGTGTAAAAGCACAAGTATTCACCCTTTTGTGTCTTTAACAAGGGTAATTATATTTGTGCGAAGTTTATCCAGACGGCTGGTCGAAAGATTCGAAAAGAGGGTGGAGAAGTCCCGGGGGCCTTAAAACCTGGAGAGCCTTAATCACAAATTCAGCGCCATGAGCCTACCGGTATTTGAAATTGCAGACAGCAATCAGTTAAACAAACTGCTACTGTTAAAGCTAGCAGCTTCTGTTATGTATACCCTGGGGCCTTCAAGGAAAGGCTCTCAGGAAAGCCAAAATATATACTTTCTATCGAAAGAAAAACAAAGTAGGGAAGGGGTTGCAGTTCGATATCGACTCCTTAAGGTGCGTTTATAATGTCTTAAGTAATAATGGAATCGTGGGGCAAGTACATCTGACGGCTAGTATAAACGATGTTTCAAGTGTTGTTGTTTTGAGTGTAGAAATCTTATTATTTTTGAAGTGGTGGGAATTGGGCACAATTTGAACTTGACGAATACTTTTGACTTAGTTCAAATTTTTTGATTCTGTAAAAATTCACTTATGCAAGAGGTAGTTTAAGATTTCCAAAGGAAAACATCTATCCAAACTTTTCTGACTACAATAAAATTCGTTCTAGAATTGCAAAAAAATATTTTTTTTTAAAAAAGTGAAATAAATAACCATGAAATATATCGCTTTTCTTTCTTTTGAGAGTACATATGCAATGAAATAGAATAATGTTAAGCAGTTGTTAATGTGTTACTACTTTCCGTGGTTTAAGAATAATCTAAGTCTGGTATCTCTGCAATGGTATCATACAATTTCCAAAATAAATGGTTCTTAGTTACAAAAAAAGTTTATATTGAATTAGATTATTATTTTTAGGGTTTTCCCCCTAAAAGGTGCAAGGATTGTAAAGAGTTGTAAAATTCCCTCTTTTAAAGTCATTGTGCTTGCGCTATTGTATACCTCCACCGGTAAAGGTAGATCTCCGTTTGGAAACCGTTACAGTATAGCGCTTCGAACAGTTTCATATTCTCAGTTTCTGAAAACCATTTGACAACATTTAAAATGTGGCCACGATATGCGAGGTCACGAACTCACTAACAGCAGTGTTTTGGTCGAGTCGTTAATTTGACTTTTCCCGTAACTAAAGACTGGACGTGTGGAGTAATGCTGCCCAACCTTTTTCAATTCCTACTATTAGCTTTCTCTATATTTATCTTGTTCAAATTTTCAATCGTTAATAAAATGCATTTTAAAGAACTCAATTGACTTGAAACGTGCTTATTTTTGATGACAATACAGTAATTCAATTATATTTCATAAAAATTAATTGATTAAAACTGATTATTCCAAGAAGTTCGAATGCAGTCAGGTTGGCACCATTTTTGGTGACTTAACGACCATTTTGGCGGTTTGCGTCAAGACCTGAAAAGGTTTTTCTCACATATTTTAAAGCTCTCCTTTGAGCTGAAATTTTCTATGCCTTATTGTTTTGGGTAACAATAGTGTATAGAATACGATAATTTAATTATTAATTAAAATTTATTGACTGAAATTAATTATTTAAAGAATTACAGATACAGTTACATTGGCTTCATTTTTAGCGACTTGGGTCAAAACTTTAAAAGATTTTTTTCCTCACGTTTCAAGGCAGAACAGTTGAACTGAAATTTTATATGCATGAATTGTTTGGATGAGAATGCTATACTTTAATGATAATTAATAAAAATTAATTGCCACTTATAATGTGTTTCTGACATATGTATATTCATATTTATATTAATTGTAACTATTTAGTGAAAAGTAACTAAAATAATTTTTTTGTTGATCTAAGTAGGAATTGTGACTTAAAATTTTTTTATATTACTTTTTATCGACGCGGACCGGTTAACGTTTGATAATTTTGCCACGGACCACTGAGGGGAGGAGAGCTATATTTTAGATTGTTTTGATTCAGTAATTTTAATTTATTTGTATTTAAACATGCTTTCAGAATAAAATACTGTTCCACCAAAAAATGAATCTAAAGTGATTTAACATGGGATATATAGTGATTTCAATAAAAAGTCGCTTAAGCCAGAGAAAAATAAACCACAATAAAATAAAAATAATTTAATATTCCTTGAAAGGCCCGGTAATATATCATCCATAGACCAGTACCGGTTCGGAGCCCGGGGGTTGAGGACCACTGGTGAGGAGGGTCTAATGCACGTTAAATATAACTAGACTCGACTTCATCACATTTGCGTAATGTGAACATTTTCAGAGTGGGATGTCACATACGGAGTTATCTTCGTCACTTGAATGGGACTCAAAATTTCGAAGTCATTACCAACAACCCTCGTGTAGCATCTCAGTGTGATCTACGTTTATTCCTGCCTAAAAATTTACATTTACCCTTTTTTTAAAAGCATTTTTATGTGTATACTGTAATCTATTTTGAGGGAAACACATTTGTATTCGTGTACAGCGTAAATTTAAGCAATAACTTTTTTTCGCAGTTTCAAAGCAGCTATACAAATGTGGAAGTACTCATACAAGCGCTAAAAATTAAATTAATTTTGTAACAGTTACATTTAAACTCTGCCTTCCCTTGACAAATAACGACAGCCAGGTGGCGCTGCCATGGATACACGTGGAGTCAGGGAAAGCCTTTCCCTCCTTTTATGTCTCATTCCTACACTATGTATTTTGTGTGTGTCTCCTTGTGTTGTGGAACTTCATGAACATTAAAATATCTTGTTCCTGTAACCATCAAAGCCTGCATTACTTAATCTTTCACAACATGGAAGCATTACAATGGCGCCGCAAAAAATCCTCTACCGTCCTTAGGTAATGCCCCTCAAATGGATTCTAGCCCCATGAGGCTCGATCTGAAAACAGTATTACCCACATTTATTCCTGATAAAGATGACATGTCACTGTTCTTAACAGTGTTTGAAAGACAAATGAAGCTTTTAAATGTACCTGCGGATTTTTGGGTATCACACTTAATTGGAGTCCTTCCAAGTGATATTGGCAGATTAATTGCAAGAGAACCAGACGAGATGTTTAAAAATTATGCCCACATTCGCAATATTTTATTACAAAGGTTCAAACTGACAGCTGACCGTTTCAGAGTTCGCTTCAGTAGACATCAGAAACAGGATCATTCCACGTGGAAAGATTTCTTTTTTGAGCTCAGAACCTTCTTTGAAGGTTGGCTAAAGGAATTAGAAGTCAACTCTTTTGACTCGTTGAAAGATCTCATCATTGCAGATCAAATTTTAAAAAAATGTAGTCCCGAGTATAAGAATCATTTCCTTGACAGTTGAGAAAAACTTAATGATCCAGTCGTGTTAGCTGAAAAGCTGGACTCGTATGAAAATGTTAAACTTCCTTCTCAAAAACTAACAAAACTCCCCAAACCACCAGAGCTAAATAAACCTCGGTTTCCTAGAAACACAGGCAATCCGGAGTTTAGAAAGTCTAATTTATTCAAAGTTGAAAAGAATGTTTCCGGTAACCACAACAGTACTTCTGTTAACTCTAGCTACATGCCAGAACGAAATATTAACACTGGTTGTCACCCACTTATTTCTTGTTATGGTTGTGGCAACCCTGGATTTATTAAATCAAGATGTCCAAAATGCTTACAAAAAAAGAGACTGCCTCTGTCAATGCCATACAGATGTGCACTTGTCTTACCACTCCAGTAGATCTACTTGACATTCAAGTTTATGAAGCTACAGGCATAGTTTGTGCTGATACAGGAGCCAGCCAGTCAGTTAGGGGAGAATTAATGTTTAACTTTTTAAAGAATCGTGGACAAAAATTCACAGAGTTTCACCTTTCTATGTGTTTAGCTGATGGTCAGCAATCCACATCCCTTGTTCAAAAAGCTGAAGTGCCAATCATCATAGGTGGACGAACTTTCCAAACCGATTTAATTTTTTTGCCAAATGCAAAGGGTAACCGCACCCTTCTAGGTGTTGACTTTTTAAGGACATCAGGAATCGTAATGGACATGCGTAGTAATTTTTGGTATTTTGGTAACAAACCAAGCTTCAATATACCTTTCTCAAAAGATGTTCCTTTGCCTGTAGACGACAGCACTGCCAAAATAAATAGTAGTTCCTGTCCCGCAAATTCAATTCTTAGTGATGCTCCATTAGAAATAAAGCCTGTTGATGAAACAGATTGATTATCTCCATTTGCGAGAAGAAGAAGGACAGGTCCTGAATGTAGAAGAAATAAATTATTTGATGGTGCTACTTAATGAAAGTAAAGATGTTTTCAGACCGGGGAGAACCAACTCCATTCGTGAAACACTTTATAAACACAGGTGACCACCCACCAGTTTCAACTGCACCTTATAGATTATCTCCAAACAGAAAAGAACTCTTAAGGAAAGAAATTGATAAACTTTTGGCTAATAATATTATAGAAGAATGCGAGTCCCCATACGCAGCTCCAGTGGTTTTAGTGCCCAAGTCTAATGGATCTGTTAGGTTGTGCATAGATTATCGTAAATTAAATGCGATTACTATACCTGACAAATATCTCCTGCCCCTTATGGATCCTCTTTTACATGATGCAAAATTTTCTGCTTTTATGTCTACCCTTGACTTAAAATCCGGTTATCATCAAGTAGAGGTTAATCCAGCGGACCAGGACAAGACTGCATTCGTTTGCCCTTTTGGTACATTTAGGTACAAAAGAATGCCATTTGGACTTCACAATGCCCCAGCGACCTTTCAGCGTCTTATGGACCAATTTCATAATGGATTGCCACATATAAATATTCTGGTGTATTTAGACGATATCGTTGTGTTGTCTGAAACGTTTGAACAACACATTGAAGGACTTAAGAAGGGTCTTCGACAGACTTAAAAAATTTAAATTATGTGCTAACAGAGAAAAATGTGAGTTTGTTTGCTCTCGTGTAAAATACCTTGGATTATGAATAACTCCTAAGGGAATATAGGTGGATCAAGATAAAACTGCAGCGATACAAAACAATCCTTCTCCGAGAAATCTAAAGCAGCTACAGTCATTTTTACAGACCTGCTCATGGTATAGAAAATTCATCCCGAATTTTTCAGACATTGCTAGACCCCTTAGCAACTTGACAAAGAAAAGTACTGCTTGGAAATGGAGGGAAATTGAGCAACAAGCTTTTCAGACCCTCAAGCAATGTTTAATAACCCCCCCAATACTGAAGCAAGTTGATCCTAAAAAGCCTTTTATCATCCGGACGGATGCAAGTAGTTACGCCCTAGGTGCAGTTCTGCTACAAGGAGAAAGTCCCGCTGATGAACAGCCAATAGAATATGCCAGTAGACTCTTAAGCTCTGCTGAGAAGAATTACTCGACAACAGAACGAGAAACCTTGGCTGTAGTCTGGGCCCTTAACAAATTTAGAGGGTATATTGAAGGTGCAGAAATTACAGTGGCATCCGACCACCAACCATTAAAGTGGATGATGAGCTTAACATCTCCAACCAGAAGATTAGCCCGTTGGGCACTTCAAATACAATCTTACAATCTGAAGATTGATTATTTTCCCGGAAGATGCAATGTTATTGCAGATAGGCTTTCTAGGCCAGCGTCTAGGGACGAAGAAATTTGTGAATTAAAAACTATAATTATTGATTTCCCGACAAGAACAGCTAATGAACTAAGAACAGAACAATTGAAGGATCCTGAGTTAGAAAAGATAATTTATTGCTTTAAAAACCCCAACAAGGGAGTTGACTTTGTCAATTGGACTGAGAGAGGGTACGTGATGAATCAGGGAGTACTATATCGGTACTCACCTCATGTTGAAGTCGATGAAGCTCAACTAGTTTTGTCCCTACTCACGAGAGAGAGAAGATATTAAAATTGCACCACGATGCTCCCACCGCTGGACATTACGGAGCTGATAGTGCCTTTTCTAGAATTTCTTCAAAATATTATTGGACTGGTATGAGGAAATTTATTGCCGATTATGTGAAGAGCTGTTGAGAGTGCATTAGATATAAGGCCACAAACCAGAAACCTGCTGGTCTTATGCAAACCCCTGTTCCAGCTCAAGGATTCGAGAGCATAGCTATTGATCTTTTTGGTCCTTTACCAGAAACGAGAGAAGGTATGAAGTGGATATTCATCGTGGAAGATTACACCACAAAATGGGTAGAGTTATTTCCATTAAAGCAAGCTATTGCTAAAGAATGGGCTGTAACATGTCTAAATGAAGTCTTCCTAAGGTACGGCGTGCCCCGTCGACTAATATGTGACAATGGGACTCAATTTGTAATGCAGCAGTTATGTTATGTTTTGGATATCAATCAAAGTCTCATTCCCGTATATCACCCACAAGCAAATCCAGTAGAAAGAAAAAATAGGGACTTGAAACCTCGCTTGGCAGTGATGGTAGGTAACAACCATACATTATGGATTGAAAAGCTGCCAGCTATTAAGTTCGCATTGAATACTGCAAAATGTGAGTCCACAGATCACACGGCAGCATACCTAACCTTCGCCAGAGAATTACGAACTTTAGACCAAGTAAATACTGATCTACGATCTGTCATCCATAACGATAATTTTGTATCTTAATTTACGCCCTATTTAAAACGCTTTGAAGGATATATGTCAAAATTGAAGAAAATATTGAGATGAGTCAAGATCGTCAAAAAACATCTGCTGACAAATCACGTAGACCAAGTCCTGAATATAAAGTTAATGATCCAGTATGGGACAACTGCACCCATTAAGCAAAGCGAGTCAAAACAGGAGTGCCAAACTGATGCCCAGGAGAGACGGGCCATACATTGTGCTATCCCAGAGATCCCCCACCACATTTGTAGTAGCTAGTTGTGACAAACCTGACGAACCTTTAGGTGTCTATCATGCATCAGCTTTAACACCTTTTCTGAATGTCACACAAACCCAGTCTCCTGTAGTACCTCTCAAGGAGAAGAGGAAGGCCTCGCAAACAACCATTGATTCCTAGAGGAACTGCTGGAGAGAATGCCATATTGTCTGATTGTACACCACCTCGCCGAGACAGTCTTCGGCGGTGTAGGGGGAGAATGTAACAGTTACATTTAAACTCTGCCTTCCCTTGACAAATAACGACAGCCAGGTGGCGCTACTTGTTCTTGGGGGAAAAGAGAACGTTTTTCCTGAGATCTTGTTCCACCGGATAATCCCCATGCCATGGATACACGTGGAGTCAGGGAAAGCCTTTCCCTCCTTTTATGTCTCATTCCTACACTATGTGTTTTGTGTGTGTGTGTGTCTCCTTGTGTTGTGGAACTTCATGAACATTAAAATATCTTGTTCCTGTAACCATCAAAGCCTGCATTACTTAATCTTTCACAACATGGAAGCATTACAATTTAACTAAATTTTAATGTTAATCTAAAATGCTCTTTTGGCGCATACACGGATTGGTTTATATTCCAAACTATACGTTATAGGTTTTGCAGAGCTATCGTTTATGCACATCATACCTAATACGATGTCCCTAAATGTTCATCGCAAGTATCTACCACTAATGATCAGATTTGAATAAAATTAAAAGTTTTTTGGATCCTCTCTAATATATATTTTTGAAAACACAAAAATCTTTTTATAATTTCAGAAGTTATCTATCTATGTTAATTAATTAATTGAATTAATCTATTAACATTATGATTTAGTTCTTTAAGCTGTTAACATTCATGTCAATTTTGTAGAACTCTGACAAGAGCTGCGAAGATTATTAAATATAAGTCACTTTTTCACTAAATTGTACAATATAAAAGCTTCTTAGTGTTTATACTTGCTTTTTTATAACTTATGATTAATTAAAACTTTAATCAATGATTTTCGAAAGAAAAAGTATCTGTAGCTACAAAAATCAGCATTGTTTTTTAATTAAACATTACCATAATTTCTGTCGCTACTTATCTTCTAAATACATCCGGTTAAATGATACTCCCTGTTGATGAAGATACGATGACTACTTTGAGTAAGTAAGAATAATATTAAAGAAAAGTAAGGTTAAAATTATCCCATGTCTTAATTGGGGGGAGGGTGCCATGATTTTTATTTAATGAATGAAGTCAGTAAATTAAATAAAAATATTTAGTTAAATAGTATTAGTGTAGGAAAAAGGAATATTTTTTTATTTATATGAAATGGCACATATAAAAGAAACCATGTTTACTTATTTATTTTGAAAATTTTCCATAATTACTGTCTTTTGTTCAATGTAATTTTTTGCTGCAATATTTTCAATTAAATGTTATTACACACAGTTCCGATGACTAACTCATAAGTTCGTTAACTGGTATTTTAGGGATTTATTTTACAAGAAATAAGTTCGATGACTAGCCTTTTAGTTCGCACGCCATTCCACGAGGAATTCTCGAATCTTACATAGTATACTCAATGCACTGCACACTCAGAGTAAAAAATGAAAAGAAAAAGGTGGAAAAGCAGAGATGAGAAGAGAGAAAAAAACCGAAGTGCCTGAGGATTAGCTTCCAAAAGTACCCAAATCAATTAATTTTGGTAACTTAAAATCACAATAAAAAGAAGAACAAAAAATTATCGCAAGTAATTTTTTGATCAGAATCCAATTTATTTCTGAGTAATTAGATCATAGAAAAAAATGTTAGATTGTTTTCAAGTGATATTTTTCAATCACAATAAAAATGTATGTAAAATAAAGAAAAAGGAACAAAAGAAACAAAAGATTGTCATATCGTTATGAGGAAGGAGTAAAGGGGGGGGGGAATAGAAGAAAGAGACACACAAGAAAAAATGATATATTGAATTAACTCCTGTGTACGCACAGAGAGGCTTTTATTAATTTTTGTTTTTACTAATTACTTTTTAGTACAATTAGCATAATTAGTTTTTCATTAGATGATTTTTTTCACTGATTTCCAAGTCTAGCTAATTTATTAAAGTTTCAATGGTATTAATAAAGCCAGAAAAGTAATCAGATATGTTAGAAGGATATTTTTTTCCTCCCTCTACTTTCAGAGAAATATGTTATCTGATTATAGAGATGATTTTGTAAAAAATATCCTCCGAGGATCCTTATTAGTTTTGATATTAACTTGTTCGTTTTTTCGATTATGGAAAATACCTTTTTTCCCAATCCCTTGACTATGTATGAAATCAACCCATCTTAAACGAGATAACTCCGATGGCAACAAAGAGTATCTTTTTCATTCCAACCTATCGGTACTAATTGATTGAATTGTTTAATTAAAATCATTGTACATAAGACTCCTGGAGAAAGAATTCATTTTAGTGACTTTTGAATGTACGAAGATGACACCTCATTCAAATGACTTTCATGCTATATAAGTGAAATCATGTAAAAATAACTCTTTGTTGGCCATAAGGTTGCTAAGAGTAAATATCATTAAGTAACTGTTTATTTTAGACGTAAAATAATTAAAAAAATCATAAGAAAAATTCCTCAACTCCATTTTTATACGATTTTGTTATAATACAGTACACCAATACTTCTCAAACTTTCACTATACAATCATAATTTTCATCACCCCCCCCCATCATACAATAACAATGCATTAATGTCAATAACACTATACTTCAACGCTAAAGCTACTACACACTTCAACCTCATAAGTGCCACCGATGTATATAAACGTATCGCTGAACCAAAACGATAATTGCCCCTGACGTATATATACGTCTTTCCGAAGTCAAATCTTTTTTGTGCACTGCTATCTATAAAATTATTTCGAGGACGTTGAAATTCAATATTAGGACCTTGACAGTGTTTGCGAAGGATTTACTTATTTCAAAGGATTTGCTTATTTATTTCTTTTCTCCCCCCCTCCCCCAATACATTAAATTTGCCCGCTTACTTAGAAATCGGTAGCATTGAAAAGAGATGTGAGTAACTTTAAACCGGCAGTTAAAGGATTAATTATAAACCATACAAGTTATCAAGATAAATATTAATTTTTGGAATAATTTTTATATGACAAGCCCATGGGGTCGCTGGTAATTTTTAAGCGTATTCTTAACTTAGTTTTGTTAAATTAATTATGAAGTACATTGTGCAGTACTGATACATTTATAAATGTATTTTGTCAGTGTAAATGTGCATTTTTATTATGTCAGAATGTATTTTGTTTACTTTCCATTTTCTTATGGGGATATGGTATGATTTACACAAATTTTTTATATATAATGATTTTCATAAAATTTTGGTTGTTTCTTATGTGTATGTATGATGTAAAACAGATTTTGTTCTCAAAATTTCATAAAAAGCTAACCATTATTTTTTTAAGGGAAAAATTTGAAACTTATGAAGTGATTTTAAAAAATGCTACTCTTCCTACAAAAATTAATGTACATATATGAAATTTGATTTACTAGTATGTCAAACTATGTTTAACAAAAGCTGGTATGCGTTTTGCGATAACATGATTGGTACAATACTTCTTTTTATGAATGCTCATTGAACATTCCTTAAGAAATGTAAAAATTCTAAATTAAATTACTTTTTTTAAAAATAAGTAGTGCTTTGATTGAAAAATGCATACCAACTTTGATTCTATGTACTATTATCAACAAGTTTTAAAAATTTCCAAGTATAAGGCACAATAGAAAAAAAGCCTTAGCATTTTAAATGGAGACAAACTAGTTATTTTAACTTTCTGAGATGAGCCAGTTTAACGTTTTGATTTGCCATTGGGATGTGAATAAAAGCAAGCGTAAAAGTTATCACAACTCTGCGTTTTTTAAACTTGAAGCAATGAAATTTTGAGAGTTAGTAGAAAAGTATATAAAAAAATAATTTGGGCTAAAAAATTAGATTTGATTTTTTGACCTATTTTTGTCAATTGAATCGTACAGTGTCCTCTTAAACAATTTTTTTAGACTGCTCAATATGCTCACGCCCCCCTCGTATAGTTATCACGCCCCTAGTCAGGCTCGACTCTCAGTTTGAGAAACGCTGCGGTACACGAATTTAAAGATTTTTTTAAACATAAATTTTTCATCTTAAGAAGAATCTCAAAATAATTTGGGGATGTGTACGACTTGATCCACTTTATGGCAGTTTATGATAATAAAGAAAAAGATAAAGGCAAAGTTGAAGGTAAAATTCAACTTTTAACAGCTGATTTAATTAGAGAGAACGAGATTTGCTACAAGTATGGAACATTTTTTACTCATGATTCTGACATAGGGCGTGCCCCCCATTATGATTTCAACTAACCCTAAATTTTGGGTAGCAGGATATCTAAAACTATATAAGCAACTTGAGAAACAAAACAGAAAAAAGTAGCAAATATGATTTTGTAACAATTAATAAATCAACAGAGGGCGTTAAGGTATCCGACTACTTGCGACAACTTTTTTTAAAAAAAAAAATGGATGTGGGGAGATTTTTTTGTGGTTTTTTAGATTTGTTTAGAGCATTTTAAGAAAATTATATGCAACAATTAAAAAGAGAAAAATAAATTATTATTACTAAAAGGGGAAAAAATGGGCAAACATTTACAAAAAATAACATATACGTGGCCAATTCTGTACCAAAATTTCGTAAACAAATTTTCAATTTTGGTGTGTTGCTATGTCATTCATTTTTAAATGACTTTCAAGATAAGAGATATTTTTATTTTTACAGAAACTGGAAACCTTTATCTTAGTTATTATATGAAATTGCTTAAAACAACAGTGATTATATTCACGTAAGGGACTGTAAACTTTGTTATAAAACAGTGATTGATAAATCTGAAGGTTAAATCACTTCTACTATTATACAGAACGTACACAAAAAAATTCAGTTAATTATTTTGAAAACATTTTTAGCAAGCGCTGGGCCCTGTTTGAGTATTTAAAAAAAACACACATTTCAAGTAAAACGCGTTTTAATGTATGACATCTTGCTTAAAGTAATGCAATCTTCTTTTACTAAAACACTTGTAATTTTTGTTCTAGTGAACGTAAAATAATAAACTTTGTGTTTTTATGAAGCGAATAAGACGGTCTATAAAACAAAATCTTAAAAAAAATTGTCAACTTTTGGCAAAATTCACAATTTTAGGGTAGTCGGATACCTTAACAACGCGTGCGCGTACGAACTTCATTTCAATCAAAAATAACAGTAGTGCTAGACATATCTGAAACAACTACTGATAGAATTGCTGATCCAGTTCGTAATAAAAGTACTCGCTTTTTATCAAGGAGCGATGAGTAGTTTTGTTAGTTTGTAATTTTATTCCTAATTTCAGTTTGAAATTGTATGTATTGTATGTATTTATTGACAGAGAATTTTCATTGTACACTAATTTTAATTTTTTGCAATAAAAATGAATTGCTTTAGTTTTATAAGTATGTAAAGTTTATTTATGAAATAAATGATAATACGTAAATAGTATAACGTATCTTATGGTAAAATATGTAGTGTTCTTTCAACTTGTACGACTTTTTAAAGTTTTGGAACCTATCCCCAAATTTCCCACAGGTCGCATGTATCTTTTTACACGATTTTTCATGCACGGTTTTCTAAGGTGTACATAAAAACAGTTTATAAAAATTTCCCTTTTTGATCACAGGGAATGACTTGGACCACAGAATTATTTGTTATTATCATACATTTGATTCCATTTTTTCAAATTATTGTAGCACAAAATTTTACGTACCAAAGAATATAAAACAGGGTAAGGAAACACAGTAATATATTATTACACGACACACACACACACAATAGAGTAGATTATATGTCTCACAAGAGGAATTAAATGAAATTACAGGGGTGTTATTAGCAAAAGAAATTCTCGTTTTTAAACAAAGTTTCTTTTCTAGCCTACAGACTTGAATTTTGGCAAGAGATCCTTGAATTTTGATCCTTTTATTTAGAGGTCCGTTATGAAAAGGTTTTGTGGAAATCGATTACCAAGAAGGGGGGGGGGGTACGGGGCTCAGAAAGTAAACGTAGAAGTTCAATTCTTGTCCATTTAAATCAAGAAGCGAAAAATATAAAAATGTTTTAGAATACAGTTGATAGCTCAATATATTAGGACTTAGATATCGCGAGAACTCAAAAACAATACACAGCCACACTACATCTTGAAATACCCAGCGAATCGGGGAGGTAAAGACTTGTTTAAATGTATAAATACTTTGTGTTAAGAGTATCGATGCTGTAATGATGAATGTATATAAATAATAAACATGTATTTTATTCAATTCCTACTAAAAGTTCTCTCTCTCCCTATATCTATTTACATTTATATATATATATATATATATATATTGTGTTCAAATTTCCAATCGTTAATAAAATACTTTTCATTCATCCACTGAAGTTCAAATACATTTTTTTAAAATTTGTAGTGGATGACACTTGATGTTATTCAGTTTTTCAACTATTAATTAATTCATTAAAAATTTATTTTTTAATTTTATATTTATTTTGCGTTATTTCTGACGAAGTTACAACTAGCACCAACAGATGGCATCAGCAAATTTTTCCAACAAATTTATTTTTGGCTTCAAATACTTATTTTTTTTCGTCCCCCTAAGTTCAAAAATATGCTGTTTTAAACTTGTAATGGATGACACTTAATGTTAAGACAGTTTTTTCAAACATTTTAATTTATTAGTTAAAATTAATTAACCTAAATAAAACCTTTTTCTTGGTTGACCTAAGTAGGAATTGTCTTATTTTTTTATATTGCTTATTTTAATTTCATTTCATCCTACACGGTATTAAGATAAATAAAATGGAAATCATTTTATTTTCACAATACAAATCGTATTTTTAAAGCAGTTTTTATACGTTCTTTTGGCAACGTATGAAAAAGAATATAAGTTTATTTCTACTCAGAGCAACCTACCTCTTCGAATCCTTACAGTTACTAAATAATCGTACCATGCACCCTCAAACTGCACAAACGATTACTAAATGCAGCTACTATATCATAGCAAAACTCTGCAAGAGAAAAGCATTTTCCATTCGTCTGTAGAAGAGTTATTTTCCGAACAATTATGTCAGGACAATGATAAAGAAGCTCGACTGCTATGGATCCAGAACCGTGCTCCAGGCAAGGGTGGGGTGTTCCTGGAATTCACCCTTCTCAGCATTCCAGAGACACGCAGTTGCATTTCGAGAAATGAATAAGCGAATATGAAACATGACTCATTGCTCTGGTACGACCAGGGAGGGTAAAAGATGCGAGACAAAGCAATGTGGTATTCTGTGCATCTTTTGAAAAATAACAACCTTAGGTAATGTCCTACCGGCTATACGTTATCAGGCACTTTAATTGCCCTATCCTAGATGCGAACAGGAAGCCTAAATCAAGACGTAATATAAAACTAGCATCTATTCTGTTGAAAGTTCAAGAGGTTTATTTCTGAATTTGAAAGGTGGCTTCAAAAATGCCTCTCTACAAATATATAATCGGGCCTCTATATAACGAAATAAAGATCCATCTTTTAACATTCCTTATAAATCACATGAAACAAATTTTGAATTCGTGAACACTGTACATTATCTACAAGAAAGTAAATATTCAAATTTTTATTGTATGTATATTAATAACAATTTATTTCTCATATATTTTATCCATCGAAAAAATATCTGCAAGGAAAACTAGAAAAAAATTCATTGTCTAGGTTGATTGATTGAATATTTACATCACACTGTTGAGCTACACGATGGATTTTGGAGACGTACCTCGTCATTTTGAACCATGGTCAAGTGACGAGGACGACACCTGAGCTGGCACCCACCTCTTACAACTTCCACAAAACACCCATGGGAGGACGTTTGAGCTCTTGACAGATTTAACGTGCATTGCTCCCCTATAAGGCGTGTGTTTTTAGTGGTACTGGGCTCGAACTCATGACATGTCTGCCATGATCCGATACCTTGACCACTTGGGTACCGCAACCACTTCATTGACTAGGAATTTCAACTTTAAGAAAAAAATTTTTAGTAAAATCAATAAATTCTAGTAACATTTTCTTATTTTAAGCCTACAATTAATTTTAAACATTCATTTTTTTATAACCAGTAATTTTAAGCCTACATCACCCCCCATGCATCCTTAAATTTAATTATTGATATATTCAGTTAATTTTGTTAGAATGTTTTGTTCGAAAAAATTGAATTCGTTACATGCTATTACTTAGAACGAGTTAAGCAACTGGTATAAAGAAAGTTCAAGTCTATTGATCACCATAAAAACTTTTAAAAAGAGAGAACAATTTTAAATGTTCAGAAATATTTTAAAAATAGGGATGAAAAAGGTTCAATCACAAGGGGAAAAGTTCGTACTTGGAAAATACACGAGGGTGCTTTACGAAGAAAATAGCAAAATGTTCTTTGTTAAAAAAAATCGCAAAATAGAGAAATTCGAAAAATAGAAGTTAGTTAAAGAGAGGTCCGACTATTTTTCCATTTATATAAAAATGAAAGATGCTAGTTTGTATATGGCATGCAAAATAAATAATTGGATGACGTGTAATTATGTAATAAACAATTTTTCGTGAACGAGGGGTATTAAAATATATATTTGATGATAACCCCAGAATATATATAAGAATTTATATGAAAATAAAAAATAATTTAGCATGCAATGATAAATCATCTTGTTGCAAAAATGAGTTTTTAAGTCTCATTTGATTGAGTTCTTTTATAAATTGAGTTAATAAACTATGTTTACAAATTCGAAGTTTCGAGACTCTAGGAGGTTTTCCAGCAACGTCTTCTCTTTTGCATTTTTAACCAAAATATAAAATGTACTCATTGTAGTGAATAATGATCATTTTATAAATCATGCGAGTCTTAAACTATTAAAATAAAAGTAGGATACTACATTATGTGTGGTTGAATCAATTATTTTTATACATTTTCTCTTAGTTAAATTATTTTGATTTCGTTATGAACTTATTTCCTTAAGATTTCCTTTCCTTCATCTTGTTAAAAATTGTAAAATATAATAGTTTGATATTTGTTGTTTTACACTGTAATTTTTTATTTATTGTGATTACCGAGGCCTTTAATAGATGTTTAGGTACCCAATGTTTTACAAATTTGTAAGCATTTTAACATGAATATTTATCAAACACTTATATCGATTGAAGTTTTGAGAATCATTTAATAGCTTTTTAAAAATTATTTCAATATAAAAGGGCATATAATAGTGATACCAGAAATAACATCAATATGTCATTTACTATTTTACGTTAAAACTAGTTTAAACAATTATAACATACTACTTTATGATTCCAAATATTTTTTGAAATCTATTTATCTCAGGGTAAAAAAGAATAATTTTGAGTATTTCAAAGAGTCTTTTTCTTCAAAGTTTTTAAAAGCAATTTAAAAATATTTTTTTTATATTAATCTTTTTTGCTTACTTGATATTTATTAAACTTCTAAAGCATTTTCTAAATATATCATACATTCCCAAAAAATGATATATCTAAACATGTCAGATTAGCATTATTAACGTTCGAACTTTTTGATTTCGACTGGACCATTTATTTATGCAGAAGTAATTTTTTTTCTATGAAAAATACATCTTTCATCATACAATCATAATAAGAGAAAAAAATAATGCCCAAAAAGGGAAATACCTTTTTCGTGATAAAATACGAAAAAATCATTCCTCCCATTATTTGTTTTTCAGCAATAGTTTCTACAGATCTCTGTTTTTCGTTTCCTTTCAAAACTACATGTCACTTCTTCTCCATTCGTCACTGATTATTACATCAATTCATATCCAATATTAAAACAATACTTATGACAAAAAGGGCAGTAGAGTGTGGTTTTTTGATGATGGCAAATGTCAGAACACATTCTAAAAATTTGATAGATAATTCGACGTGCTTTCTGCCGATGGCGATGACTTATAGCTCTGTTTTTGACACGATTATTGCTTTAGAAATTCGGTTTGATGGATTTGTCAGATTTCTTGTTTGTACCAGCTTTATTTTTGTTTCTACTCAAAAGGAGGAGAAAGGGAGCCTACAGACATGGAACAAAAAGAATGATGAAATCTTTGAAACGATTGAAGTTTCAATTCACACTTCTTACGAAAAAATATGATTTTAAATTTATTAAATATTGTTCGGTTTTATTTATTCAAAATATTTTGCTCCGTCTGAATTTGCCAAATAATGGAAATTGAAAAAAGAAATAAGTATACATACAATCGAAATTTTATAATTCGAATTTTTCGTCATCTTCCAGAATTTTGCTTTAAAAATTGCTAATTCGAATTTTTGCCGTTATTGCGACAAAAAGTAGCTTCACAGAGAAAACAATTACTTCTTTCTGAAGTTATCCAACCAGGAGGCGTGATGGAAAATATGATTTTTCTGCAGGAATCTCCAAAGTAAATTGGCAATAACAAATATGAATTTTGATAGAGTGCTTGTAATTTCTATTTGTAAGTCCTAATTTTTCCGTGAGGAAAGGTAACAAAAGAAAAATGAAAAGCTAATCTTTTTTGTAATTTCTTCTCAGAGCAGTGTTTCTTAAATTGTGGGGCGCGCCACCCAAAGAGGACGTGATAACCCTACTTGGGGAAGGGGGCACGAGCATATCCAAAAGTCGAAAACAAACGATTATTTTAAAAAATTAAGAATTTTCTGAAAGAAAGCAAAACAAAATAAATTCTGACATAATAAAAATGAATATACACATTGTTACTGACACACTTATAACACATTTATAACGCACGCATTACATATACACATTTAAACTATAAATGTATCAGTACTATACAATGTATTCGATAATTAATTGAGCAGAACTAAATTAAGAACATTTAGTAATTTCCATTGACCCTACGGGCTTGTGATATATAAGATTATATATAAAATTTAATACTAATCTTGATGATTTCTATGGTTAATAATTGAAATTGTGTTGTAGCTTTACGTCAAAGTATATAATATTGAATACCATACATTGTTACTGTATGGAAGGGTGGGGGGAGATGAAAATTATGATTGAAAATTAGGTCGCAAGTATTGAAATTTTGAGAAGCACGGCATTAGAGTGTAACTTCAGTAGGACTATCCTTGTAGAGAGGCTGGAATACTTTAAACTTGTCAAGACTAAAATTCCTCGCACTGGCGTTGCTGGAAGTTTGGAAAATGGAGTTGCAGGTGTCGTCCTCGTCATTTGATTGAGGTCGCAAAATCAGAAGGATCTTTCTATTAGTAGCACTCATGTTCATCTCCTTGCGACTTCCCTCAATCAATCAACGAATACGATTATGTTATACTTAAAGTATAAAATACACTCATGTCCATAACTTAAGGATAATGAAGTCCAGGCTAAGAAAGAGACAGAAGTAAAACAAATTTGACTTATTTGTAAAGTCTATTTATTAAACAAAAGGTAAAGAGCAAAAAAGATGCTATATGTTTGACATAATTAATAAAAATTGCGATTTTTACTCCCTTGAGCAAATTTCAAAAAAGAACCTATTTATAAAAACTGTATAAAATGGTTAGTATGATGGTTAATACGGAGTATGTCTCCTGGACGATGCAATACAGGCCTTACAACGCCTACGCATGCTGAGTATCAAATTATCAATCTGATCTTGGGGAATATTACACCACTCAACAAGCAATGCCCTCCGAAGTTCCGGTAGACAGGTGGGAGGGGGTTGACGGGCTGCAATTCGTCGGCCAAGCATATCCCACACATGCTCTATTGGATTCAAGTCCGGTGAGTATGCTCGCCAATCCATACGGGGGATATCCTCCGATTGAAGGCATTCGTCTACAATGTTTGTACGGTGAAGACGGGCGTTATCATCCATAAACAGAAATTCAGCACCCATGGCACCCCGAAACAAACGTACATGTTGTTCCAAAATGACATCCCGATAGATGTGGCCTGTCATCGTTACACTCTGAACATGCAGGTCAGTTCTGGAACCAAGAATAATTCCTCCCCAAACGAGCCATCCTGCACCACCGTAACGGTGTCGTTTAATGGTGTTCTCTTGGTGGTAACGGGTACCTGGCGCTCTCCATATGAAAGTCCGGTGAGAATCAGACTGCAAACTAAACCTGAATTCGTCGGAAAACATCACACAAGACCACTATTGCGGTGTACACAATGCATGCTCTCTACTCCAGGTTAATTGCAGGTGACAGTGAGTTGCGGTAAGGGGAACACATCTGACAGGCCTACGAGCATATAGACCAATGTGCCCTAAGCGTCTGTACACGGTCTTCCTTGAAACAGTCGTACCGGTAGCTGAAGAGAGCTGACGAGATAAGTCTGATGCTGTGCTCCGTCTGTTTCTTTTGGCAGTAACTGCCAAATACCGGTCCTCATTCGGCGTTGTAACTCTGGGGCGACGTGTGCTGTAACATCTACTCACATTACCATCATCTTGGAATCGTTGCCGAAGCCTGGAGATGACACTCTGGGCGATTCCAAGTTCCTCGGATACTTCCAGCTGGGTACGTCCACATTCCAGTCTTCCGATAATTCTACCACGTTAAAAATCATCCAAATGCTTCCTTTGTGCCATAACTATGCGGTTATTGCACTGAAAGGTTTTTAAAGCGCTTGTGAACAATTTTACTTCTTTGCCACCAATCCTTATATACCCCTCTCTTACACTCTCGTCATTGTGACGTACTATCCACGCCATCTGGTGGTTTCCTGTAATTTGCATATTCTTCTTCAAGATGTATGTGATAATTCTACAGGTGAAATTTTTATCTTAGAGTTTAATTTCTGTGTGATTCTGAATTATCCTTAATTTATGGACATGAGTGTAGACGAAACATTTCATACTTTACTTAGTTATTCTACGAAATAACTAATGATAGGTCGTTAAAAAAAGGGGGAAATAAATAATTATTTTCTAAATTAATTTATTATAAATAGCTGAAATCTCTCAAAAAATATACTTTATCTCTATTGCGGATGATTAATTTATAAATAGAAAAGCAGACGATATATAATTTTTTTTTATCCAAAAAAATATTGAAATAATTAAAGAGCATTACGTTTTTTTAGAAAAAAATAAATATGAGTGAAAAAGTTTTTTTCCCACAAATTAAGATTTTGAAAGTGAATATAAACTATCTAAAAATGATGATGGTCTGCTAGAAGCTGAATCTGGATCTATAGATATAAAGAATGAGGAAGAAACTGTGTATGTAAGTGAAGAGTAAAATGAATAAGACTGTCTCAGGAGATTTGAATAGATATAAAGACGAAAATAATGATAACCATCATCAGTACGGCTCAATTGAAGGAACTGTTTATTATTCTATTTTCAAAAACAGACAAAAGAAGAAAAAGAAAAAAAAGTTTTTTGGAATTCACAAAACATAAAATTTCAAAATGTAAATGGAGCACTACATGTTTGTTGATATCTAGCATACCTTTGTTTAATTATTATATGAAAGTTTCATTGAGTAATAATTTCTTTTTAAAATAACTATTATCATCATCCCAATGGAAAAAAGTATGGTTTTCATTCAGAAACCATTCTTCTGACAAATTTGATATGGAAAAAGTATATATAATATTATAAGGTGGTGAATTCTTAACTAAGTCCACTAGTTAATAAAAACACTTAGACAAAACAATCATTTACATACATAACTAGAGAACTAATATTTAGATTACAATTGAAAGGGATAGGGCCGCATGTTCGTTCGTCCGTACAGTTCCAAAGCCTGGCCCCCTCAGGGGGCTCACCTTCTTTAGTTGAGTACGGGTGTCACAATCCCGAGGTGCCCTAGTGATCTTTTCCTTTTCCCACGGGGTTTACTGTCTTTGGTAAACACGGGCTTCACGAACCCGGGGTACCCTAGTGATCCTTCTCTATTTTCGACCCTCTTTCTTGTCATTCAATTCATTCTTTCTTTCTCTCTTCCCGTCTAGACCACAGATATTAAAACAAATGTTTGGCGCAGTATAGCCGAAATCGGCTCTTGCGCCAATAAACCCCAAAATCACTCACTTACTCACTCCAAAGCCTGGCCATCACTGAAGATTGTTCTACCCGCTAGAGGACGCGAAAATCTTTCTACTGTTAATATGGGAGAAGTCTAAGCAAAGGGTTGTAACAAATATTATTAGGAAAGTGCCTAATTCTGTTTGCTTTTTTCCCTGTAAAGTCAATGGCTGGAAAGATCGTTTTAGGGGAAAAGAAAAGGTTCTTCACTAATGCTACGGAATGATCTTTTGGCAATAAATTTGGTCTTCAAACTTCACCAAGTCATCAAACTTGGCAATAAAATCAGATGTACCTAAAAAATCGAGAAAATTCTCGAATGATTATTCAAAGTAAAAACTTCAAAAGTTTCTGAAAGAATCTTCTCAACTTCAAAAGATCACAGCTGGGAAATCAACATTGAAAACAAATATTTTACAATGCATGTGAGTTTTATTCACCCTATGAGAAAGTGTAATTACGAAACAGGATGTTTGTGTGATTTCTGTCTTTGCATTCATTAAGGTAGTGCTTCTCAAACTTTCACAAATTGCGACCCAATATTAAATCATAATTTACATCGCCCCCCACCATACAATAACAATGTATTGAATTCGATTATGTTGTACTTTGACGCTTAACCTACAATACGACTTTAAACACTTTTATAAACATCTCCCTCAGCCATTACATTAATTACCCCAGACGTATATATACGTATTTTTGTAGCATGATCTTTTCTGTAAACTGCTATTTATAAAATTATTCCGAAAGCTTTGGAATGCAATAAAATAACATTAATAATGAAGGATTTAGTAGGATCCTCGTAGGTTTATTACGCCCCCTAGGGGGGCGCGCCCCACAGTTTAAGTAACAGTGCATTAAGAAATCTTCCTACATTTCTGAATCAATGTGTAACGGGTTCTATTCGTGTCTTCCAACTAATCCTCTTGGGGAGAATATTCTTTAACTTTGATTTTTGTTTCAAAACCTCTTTCCGGGGAGCTGACTTGATTGTATGCAAATGTAACTACTATTAAGTCGTTGAATATGCTATATAATGGTTGAGAGTTGATCGTTAATCTGAAATTCAAGTGTTAGTAAGCAGCGACTGGTGGTCGCATATCTTAAGATTAATAATTGACGGAGAATTCCGTTAGCTGAGAGCGCTTTAGTAAACAGACTTGGAGGTGAACGAGCTATCAGGTTGCGAGCAGGATCATGCTACGAGCTTTAATCAAGATAAGTACCTTCCATAATTTAGTTATCTGATTACGGATTAGTATTTCTTATTGCTCCCAGTGTTAAGTTACAAGGTTACAGATTTCGTAAGGATTAAATAAAATTAGTTATTTTTGATCATGTCTACTTCTTCCCCGAACCCTCTCATACCTGCGACCTTCAGTACGTGACAAATGTTTGACTGAAATTCAATTTTTTTTTATCCTAGTCATTTTGTGTAGAAAAAAAAATCGAGCACCTAAAATGAAAATATTTAATGAGATAGAGAACGAGATTATGAAAGTGATGAATTTTAAATATCTGACAAGCATTCTTTTACTAAAAAAAGAATATAAACTTTAAACGTCTTTTTATATTTTTGTTCAAGTTATGCTACTTAAAACCTGGTGGTTTAAGAATTTATGAATGCATTCCATTCATTTTTTGTATAAATGTCATTTTTATTATAAAGTACAATAAAGGCAATGAAATAAAAGAAACACTTTATAAAATTTTCTAAAAGAAAATGGGTAATGTGAACCAAAATTTTTTGGTAGTTACAAATATATTTCAAATTTTAATTCCTTGCTTTTATAATTATGTTAAATACGTTGTGAAAAGAATAATTTATATATATGACTTTGAATTCCAAGTAGAGTGTTTTGAATAATTTTGGTAAATTTTCATAAAATTTTCCTAAAATACCCCATTTTAATAATTTTAAATTGTCATATAATTTCTTGGATTGTGTTTTTCATTGTTTCAAGTCTTAAGCACCAACAAAATAACATAAAATTACTAATCACATGACATTTTATAAAACTTTTCTCCAAATGTTAATTAGATACCTTAAGGATTGCGTATTATTAGAAGAAAATCTACTGTAGTAATTAGAGAATCCCAGATTAAATTAACTCGAAGGAATTTACCTGTTAACTGTACGGACTTTTTCAGCTTTTGAAACACGTAGCATTAACAAGATTTAATATATGTTTAAGGTTAAAAGTAAAGTATAAAAGATATATACTATGTTGCTTATTGTATAAGTATTTGTACAAATTAACATTGAATCATATTCTTATTCTATTTACAAATTACTCTAAAATATGCAAGCGAAATTATATTGATTTATTAAAAGTGAAAATTTATTTGTAAATCTTCTTTCCGATGCTAAGCTAATAAAAGTAAAATTTAATTTAATCCCAATTAATAAACTGTAGAACTTAGCCACTTATATTGCTTATTAAATCTATCGAGGCGTATAAGTTTAACTGTTCGCACAGTTGAAACAAAACAAATCCAATTAACACTTTATTATCTTATTTTCAAAAGAATAATCTTATTAGTAACTTCAAAAATCACTTCTACAGTTTTCACACTTTGGCATTCACTTAATTGTTATTTAAGTAAAATTTATTCATTTTTATTTAATTAAATTGTGCGGAATACATTGTATTTACTTAAAACTTGAATAGTTTTTCCTTTCTTTTCTCGAAAACTTATTTTAATAAACCAAAATTCTCCCTCGTAGAAAGGCGCTACAAAATTATTAAAACAGCAAGAGAAAAGACTCACACGAGTTTTATCCATTCAAGAAATCCGTCCTTTGTTAAAAACAACAATTAAAACATTAATTAAAATTAATCAAGGTGAAAAAAAAAACGATTTCCATTCTTGCTCAATTACTTTGTAATGTAATTAATACTCTCGAATTACGTTGTTTTTAATTGAATTAATTTTAATCATCATTGTTTCAGGAGTCACATAATTTGTGAAAAGACTAACCTTTTCAAAAAAAAAAGAAGTCGAGTAAGTAAATTTTGAAATGATAACGGGAAAGCAAAAAAAAGTAGGGATGAGGGGAGGTCGATCATTTTCACTCTCCTTGGTTAAAAATTAGAAATAAATCACAAGAGAGGAATTGTTTGAAAGAGTTTTATCGGTTCGCATCTCCCCCCCCCCTCTTTTACGTCGATAATTATTCCTTTTGAATGCATCAAGAAATCTTTGAAACAGTCTTTCCAAATTATTTTTGGAGCAGAATTGATCGAGACTTTAAAGAGGTGACAAAAAAGAAAAATTCTGACTTCGGAATATAAATTGTATTCGATAGTAACTCAGGGGATACTTTTGCAAAAATATTTTTCTCCTTTTTAGAGTGTTCAGTGCTTGATAAGAACATTTTTAATTATAAGAAGACATATTTGTACTTATCGTTTCCTTTTTTTTAACACCAAATTTTAAAAACGAGGAAAATAATTTTCGAAATTGAAAATTATATTCATGAGTCAACCCTCTATAACATGCATATTGTTCGTTGCTAACGACAATTTATTGAGTTTCATGTAAATTTTTCTGAAATGGCTAGGGCATGTTTGAGTTATAGTACCAGATAGCGATGAAACAAATATTAAATTCGTAGAAGTCTAGAGAAAAAATTAGTTTTTATAATTAAAGGGTAAGGATTCAAGACAGTGTTATTTATTTTTGGGTTATGATATCGCCAAATTTATAAAGCTAACCTACAGATCAAAGGATTCACTAAAATAAATAGTTTTCTTCTTTTCATTAAAAAAAACTAATTTATTCATTTATTTATTTTTATGAGAATAATTATTTTATCGTAAATATACAAACATCATTTTAATTGCTTATCTTTCCATTATCAAGATTTTGAAATGTTTTTCTTCTTATCATTGATATTACAATACCTCTTACTGAACTTAAATCAGAAACAGTATTCAGTTCTTCCTTAAAAAAAAGACTCCAAATAAAATTCAATATTTGTTTAAATAATTATTTGTTTTTCTAGTGTTTTAAAGATAAATATATTTTTTTTAAAAAGTTTAATTCAATTATCATGCTATTCACTCAAAAAATATTAAGAAAAATTGAAAGAAATGGAATACTACATTGTAAAACACAAATGTAATTTTTAAAAACTTCTTTGATTTTGATCATATCAAAAAATGTGTCAACGAAAGTAAAAATAACAAGAAATTTAATTTACTGAGACATTTAGAGATACCGAACAAAGTTTTCTAAGAAGTAAAATTATTTTCTTTTCATATTAATAATTTTCCACACATTTTCAATCGTACAAGGAACCCAAGATTACTTCAAGCGCTACCTAGTTTTTCAGAGTTCATATATTGTACTGCGAAAAACCCGGCTATTATTTTCAACTGAAGTATTTAGCCGAATAAATAACAAAATCAAAAAACTTCTGGTTTTTTAACAAATTTTGGTAATAATTTGTTTATTTCTAAGAAAAAATACCGATTCTTTAGATGGTTTGGTGTTACATTTTTCTGTAAATAAAATGAGAAAACTTCACTAAAAAGATGAAAGTGTCACAATAATAGTTACCAAAAACAATTATTCCTAAACTAAATATTGATTTAGATATCCTCTAGTAGTGTAGAAGGTGATTTATTAGCTAAAACTTTAGTTCTAACCTTTTTTTTAAATGCATGGGGAATTTTATTTCATAATATAAGTGCAAGGTGTAAAAAAATAATTTCATTGATTTAATGTTTACCATATTTTACATACGTACCTTCAAGTACTGGATATTATAAAAACCAGCATGAATTTCATTTATATGATAACTTAAAACTAAAACAATAAGGTAAAAGTACCCAATCAGTTTTATGTTCAACTTAAAAAACATAGTAGTACACGCTTTTCAGAAATTACAACCTAAGTAATAAGACACAATTCAGCCAAATTCTAAAATCCCTACTTTCGCCAAGAAATCGATGCACAATTTTAATAAATAACATATATAAATGAATCAAAATAGCAACAATATTGCATATACTCAAATGGTAAAGGATTAACTACACAAGTTAACAATATATAAGTGTTTATTTTCCTGGACAAAACCCATTGTGTGCATGCCAGTGTGCTCTCATCAATGGGAGAACATTGTCGAAGCAGCTGATGTGTTGGGGCTGAGGAATATGATCTGAAGGTGTCGGGAACCGCCTTTCATCGTAGATTATCCACCACCCGGGTCATTGATGGCGGAATTTAATTATCCCTCCGTGAATGACGAGGGGCTAATGACCCTCCTTATGAAGATGTCTTCTGATGGGAAGCATTAAGGAGGTTTAATCTTCGCCAGAGGAGATTTCACTCACCATTCAGATTCGTGCCATTACACTATTATTACTAAGAGCCAGTGCCTGTTGGCTTAGTTACTCAATGGAATAGTGTTCTGGTAGAATTTTCAGGTTTATGATGTTGCCTACGGACGTTTTGATGAAGAAAACCATTTCAGAGAATTTTTCAGTCGCTATTGATACTCGTTTTGAGGAAGATCGTTGATTTTTTTTCAATAGAAAATATAATGCAATGCATGCATGATACTATTAAAAGCAAAATTGGATGAATTTGAAAACAAAACTCTGATTGCAGTGCAGTAAATTCAAATATATATATTTGAAATTTCGAAGCTTTTGTTGACAAAATATTTACTTATATTTCCAAATGCGCTGAAAACCTTATGATTAGATTTTAAAAATTGGAAAAGTACCAAGATAAATTGTAGTCGTGACACTAAAGCGTGACGCTAACTCCGAAGATTTTGTTTTTGAGAAATCTCTAAATAAATCTCAAAGTGATTTCAAGTTTCGTATCCCGAACAAAAACAAAAGCCGAAGAACAAACTAATCCTAATTAAGGATGGGAAGATTTTCTCATACTATTACACATTAAAAAGTAAAGGTCACTTATCTGTAAGAAACAAATGGAGATGCTCATCGACTGGAGTGCAAATAATTCTCCAATAAACAGTCCTTTTAAACTTTTAACATAGTTGGCTATTAGAATTTTTCCTCTATGAAATTCTTAATACAAATTTAAGAGAAAGTAATGTGACGGATCTATACGGGTTTTCACTAACTTCTTTTTTCCTTTAATTCAAATTATTTATTTCAACCAATCTTCATCAAGAGCCATGCATGATTTATGTAAATAAGGGATATTACATTAAATTCGGTTTTCACGAGTTGAAGGGAGCTAAGTTAGAGCTAAGTAGGAGCTAAGTAAGAGGAAGTGAGAAGTTAAATGAATTAAAGATCGAGAAGTCGGCAAGTTGTTGTTGACAAGTGAAGCGAGCCTGATACGTTTTGATGTACGCGAAGAGAAGCGGATTTAAAATATTTAAATTCACTATTATGGAGCGTGGAGTCTTCTTTAAGTCATTCAGCTAAATAAAGTGCCTGAAGTTCGTCACGAAGGAACCGCAGCAGTGAAATATAAGGTTTGTGACTTTGATTAAGAAAATCAGATTATTATTGGGAGGCGTAGTTGTAATTGTGCGCATTTAAGCTGTCCTAGATTCAGTTGAAATTCTGTATTATTATCCGCTTGTAATGATATCTCATCTCTGCACTCCACTCTAGTTTATTTATCTTAATTAGTATTGTGTTGTGTCTATTCATAATCCATTGATAAGAATCAATAAATCAGTTTGAATTGGAATCATGTCTCATGTCTTACGATCCTTTAAGTCCGCCAACACATCCAGCCGGGTTTTCAGATAGACAGGAAGGTATTAATGTAAGGGGTGGCTACAGGTCACCATAGTATGCCTGTCTGTGTAAATGCCGCATTAAGAGAAAGGTATGAAAATTCTACGTCGTGCTAAATGTTTATTTTCACTGTCAGCAGGAACTTAACATCAAATTCTTATTGGGCAATGTTCTACCAACAATTAAATTATCTTTATGTTTATTTATAAGTTGTTCGTTGTGAATGTGAGTGTTATTGTAGTTAGAGGTACGCTATTAGAACCATTTTTAGATAATATTCATTTTAACAAAATAGAACGCAATTTATGTAAAAAATTCAATATTCCAATACTTAAAATTTAAAAAAAAAACAAATTTAAAATGATTCTTTAAAAAGATTTATTTAAATTAAATAAAGTAAAAATGTGGAGTACGTCACACTAGGTTGATTTTACGTGTGAATAACATTTAGAGACATATGACATATTAATACTCATTTGCTATTTACTGTATATTTTCTACCTCTCTAAAAAATAAGTATTTTAAAATGCATACATTATCTTAAATTTAAACTAATGCAAAATATAAATCCTTACTAAAACTTTTCACTCCACAAAATAACGAGATTTTATTCAGAATCGATTCAGAAAACTCAAATTACAAACAAGATTTTAACATCGATTTGAATTCTGAATTTATTCTCTAGAAAAGTATTTATTAAAATAACTTCCCTCAAAAAAATACATTATCCATCCTCTCAATTTATAAAAGGCATTAGGAGGACTTAATCCTCCCTTTCTCCAAGACCACCCCTCACTCCACTAATGCATTCCTAATTCTCAAAAATAACTAAAACAGACCCTCTATCAAGAAGTTCCTTCCTAGCTATCTAATTGGCAAGTAGTCAAACTGCAAAGTAGGGTCTCGCTTTTAATCTAAAGCTGTTTTTCTTTCCTATGCTGATGTATGACATTAGCACCCATTAAAGCAAAGTGCTTTTCTCGGTGATCGGGGATTATGAAGCATTTTTATAGTGTTTTTGAATTGCACTGGGTCGGTTTTTTTATAAGCTAGTGTCATTGTTGTTGTTCATCAATATGTAAAGTTACCAGAGCGTATTAAGATATATATATCGTTGTTATTGTTTATTGAAATATATATATATATATAATGGAGGTTTCCCCCCCCCTTTTTTTCTATTTCTTTATTTTCTCAATTTTCGGAAAGTGTTTAATATAAGTTAGTTGCGTTGGACCACTATTTAATTATAGAAATCAAGAATTTGAGAGATTATTGAAAAAAAGAATTGCTAAAATTTATATTCTTTTTTACCAATAAAATTCAAGATTGATGATTTTTCATGTGGGTTTAAATCATATACAAACTGTTTTGACAGTTTCTAATTGGGCATGGAAACTTTAAAGCCTACTTGAAACGCTTCAATTTTTCGCCTACTGACCAGTGTTCTTGCTCCAGTGACACAGTCTAGGATGTCAAGCATCTAATATTTCCTTGTGCTAAATTCTCTTCCGAAGACGTACTCTCATGAATTGCCTACAAAAGAAGAATATAGCGTGGCCTCCTCCTTTCTCTGATTTTGTTTCTTCTTTTATATCGTTCTGTGCATATATTAATAGCATTTTTTCTTGTATTGTTAAGACTTTTTTTTATTTTAAATGTAAGTTATTATTTTATAAGTTATTATTTTAAATGTTTTATTTTTTTTATTTCATTATTATTTTTTGAGTGTTAGCTTACATTTACTGTACGTGTATGTATATGTGTATATTTGCAAATGCGTATATATATATATATATGTCTGTGTGTATATTTTTAAGTATTTGTGTGTATTTATGCTTTTTATGCTTTTGTATTTTGAAAATCTTATTCTGATCACAATGTGCTTCCAAACCTTCACCATTGTATAATTTTAATTACTGAACGTTTCCATTTTTGCATGTGAGCAATCTTGTATTTTGTTCTGTGTTTATTGTATTTGCATCCATTCTTGTTTCTTTTTAACTTTTGATTCCCATTTGTGCTTGTATCCCTGTACTTAAAACTTCCTACCACTATTGATTGAGTATTGAATTACGTTTGTAAGCCTTGTATTATACTTGTTGGCACACAAGGAGTCTACCCCTATAGTCTAAAAAAACTGTTTTTGAAAAATATATGTGTTTTTAGTTAAAAGTTTTCTGTCTTTATATTAAATGTTCCTTTTGCTTTCATTAATTTTATGTTTAAACATAAGTTAGATACTTATTTGTTGTATATAATTGTATCCATTACGGATGTATAAAAAATAGCAATCAATATACTTTCTGAAGAAAGAATATAGCCAAAGTACTGTTTTAGTTTTAAAATTAATTCATCAAATTTCTTACATCAGTTCATCAAATTTATTGAATTATTTAACCAAATTTATTACAATTTATAAAAATTTCACATACATCCCAATCTTTTTTTCGGCCAAATCGAGAAATACCCTTTAAAAATTCAGTTTTTCTTTTTATCAATATTCAGCAAGTAAAAAGTGTAACGCAATCAAATTAAAAACTGAATTAACGTATGAAATTTGCAGTAAAAGTAATCTTATATATTGATTTATATAGTTCTCACCTGATTGTGATTTGATTATTTAATAATGACTCAAGTTGAAGCGACACGAGGGTTATGGACAAAGGACATTCTAATTTGTTCCTCGGCCAAGGAGCATTGAAGGCACCAAAGCTGGCATCTAATCCTGAACTTCCGTATTATGCCAAACGTGTGGATTTTCAGCTTCGACAGATTTCACATACATCAGTTCTTCAAAAAGTTGGATCTTTATTGGTACCAGGAGTTGACGTCACTATTCGGCAATGCCTGAGACTAGTTCGTGACCATAAGTATCTCGTCAAAAAATCATAATAATGTCTTAGGTAAGAGCAAAGGTTTCCCCCGTTTTGTGACAACATTTTTTGCATTCAATTTAAGATTTTTCGATCCGCTTAAGAAAACATTTGTTAAGATAAGAAATTATCTGTTAAAAAAAATATGCACTATATTATAATAAACTGGAAAAAAAACATTTCATTTTAGTTATCAGCAGAAAAAAAAGTTTAAAATTACTTTTTATATCCATTTTATTTTCAAACGTGAAAAAAATACATTTTTTTTTAAGAAAAAACTTGGCATATGAATTTAGTTGAGACCTTTGGAATTAATTTAAACGAAATTAATCGATAGCTTATGGTAGCAGTTTACAGATTTGTCCACGGTCACGGTTTTAAAACCTGTTATTTATTCCTGTATTAAAATGAGATTCAATGTATATTCAAAAGCTCGTGCGTGGATCACCAACACACAAACATTATCCATAAAATTAAAATACTTTGTTCCGAAGTTTATTAAATATACCAAACTATACCCAAGGAGAAAACTCGACTCAATTCCCTTCTTCCAACGCACGCCTTATCTTAAATTCAATCACTTTAATTAAAGATTCATCAATTAGAATACCGCATCTTAAGGTCTACTCTAGAATATTCGGGAAAAATACCAGGAGCCTGGATGTGTGATCATATCCTTCATAAGCCTGCCATTTTTGCAAAAGTCAAATAATTTATCGATGAACTGGATTTCTAATTGCGTTAATCTCAATCCCGAAATGAATCAAATATGCAAAGTACAGATTACTTCGCCTGATCCTTTTCCAAAATGGAAGGGGGGATGGAATCTTTATAATCAACGTCCCCTTCTCCCTCGGTTCGTTTTATTTTCCCCCAGGAGCCATGATGTCCGGACCAAAGTGTCGTATAAATTTTCTAACTCTTGATTGAACCGAGCTCTCTCTGTGTCATTATTGTGATCTTATCAAGTCAGTTTGAGAGATAGAGAGAGATATCCTTTAATTTCCCTCCTGCTTTTGTTTAAATTTTGGCTCGCTATGAAATTCCGATGTTTGTTTACGAAAGGGTGATGATGGACTCCCAAGAGCGCGGAGGCTGCTGTCAGTGGCTGGGGAATCTTAAAATTAGAACATTGTAGCTCTTGATTAGTCTATTCAAAAGCAAATGGACATCATACGATATAATGAGACTGTCAACCGTATATCCGAGAGAAAAGACTCTTTCAAAGTATATATTGCACATCAGAGAAGTCGCATTGGATGATTTTAAAGATTTTTATAGCTTTATGAAAATATTCTAGTGATTATTTAAGTTTGAAAATTGGTTGATATATTAAAAGGATTAAATTATAGTCATTGATATGATACAGTCAACTTTCGCGATAATTCGAAGTTGAAGGGACCATTGAAAAACTTAGAATCATCAAGAGTTCGAATTATCAAGAGGTTAAGAAAAAATTCCCGAATTTTTTTGTCTTACACATTTAAATTTCAAACTATGTAATAAAAAAAACAATTGTACACACGTGTAAAATTACTTCATTTTCTTTAAAAAAGTACTATTATACAGTATAAATAATACACAGAATTTAAAAGTCATGTATTAAAAGAATGCATTTATATAGCAATTCTCGAAAAGGACTCTTTAACGACTCGCCAAATCTCTTCCATTCCTCATTGGAAATAAAATGGTTTCACCCCCGGTTCCTTCAGGCGCTGGACCCAACACCATTGGCTCTTCAAGACAGAGTCCAGTCCGTCCTATCCCCTATTTGATGTCACATGCTATAAGTCACACAGATGAGCCATAAATTGTTATGTCAGCCCGACGCAAAAAACGCAATAATATGTGCATCTCTTCTTCAAAATAGTAGACCATCCTTTCTAGACACATGTGTAGCAAGGCCACCTGTTAAACGAAGGCTATGGAGAGCTGACAACACGTGTGAACAGAACTATCCACTTGAAGAAGAAAGGCTATAAAAGTGTCTTTTTGCCTGAGGAACCGGGAAATACAAAAGGGTAGTAGACAGAGGGTCATCAAAGGGGCTACGTTACAGGGGAGACACTCAGAGATAGTGCAACATAAAATATGTAAGCTCCAACCTGTTTGCTACTGGACTCTTCATGATAGTGAGTGTTCGAATTGTTGAGAGTTTTAATTATTGCATGTTGTAGTCTCCCCAGCCACAGATTTTACTTCGAAATATTCAGTGAATCAAAAAGTATTGCTTTAGTTCGAAATATCAAGAGTTTTTCTAGGGGCTGGGCATATATTTTCGAATTAGCGAGAGGTTCATATCATCGAAAGTTTGAATTAGCAAGAGTCGACGGTATTATGTATGTATATTTTACTGAAAAATTTATGTATATTTTTTATTTCAGTTTTTGATTCTATAGTGCCATTCTAATGACTCTCTAGGGAACTTTAATGATACTCAAGACCTGCCGTGTAGAAGGACCCTGCTCGTTAAATTTATTGAGTCTCTAAGGGGTTAAAATTATGGGGTTCATCTTCAATAGCCCTCGTGTTGCTTTTGTCTCTCAGTGTGACGTTATTAAGCAATTACTCACTCTCGGAGAGAGAGAGAAAGATTTGATTTCTCACTCTTTCTTTCTCTCCATTTGTAGGATGTGGAAATTAAAAGAGAGGTGCCAGCTCAGGTACCATCCTCGTTTAAATTTAGTAAGTTCATTACCAATAGCTTCGGGGTCACTTTGAAATGCAACATATTAAATATCACTTTTTTTACTTCATACACATATGTATACATAAAATATTATTAATATTAACATGTTTAGAGTTATTCATTACTATAATTTTCTTGTATAAGTAATTCTTAAGTTCTTATTAATAATTCTTTAATTTTTATTAATGAGTATTGTTGTTAATAATTCTTATTAGTAAGTATTTTTATTAATTAAAGATGATGATGCCGTTTCCATAGGGGGACCAGATCAAATAATACCATGGGCTCAAATGGATGTTCTGGAAAATTTGTTCAATATTATACACATAGAGGTTTGTTGGCGAAAACATGACCCTTATTTCTTGCAGAGCAGTAGGAATAGTATTAATAAGTATTCGTATTAAGAAGTATTCTTAGTAAGAAGTATTCTTAGTAGGAAGTATTCTTAGTAGGAAGTATTCTTAGTAAGAAGTATTCTTAGTAAGAAGTATTCTTAGTAAGAAGTATTCTTAGTAAGAAGTATTCTTAGTAGGAAGTATTCTTAGTAAGAAGTATTCTTAGTAAGAAGTATTCTTAATAAGAAATATTCTTATTAATAAGTATTCTTATTAAGAAGTATTCTTATAGATAAATATTCTTATTAAGAAGTATTCTTATTAACAAGTATTCTTATTAAGAAGTATTCTTATTAAGAAGTATTCTTAGTAACAAGTATTCTTATTAAGAAGTATTCTTAGTAACAAGTATTCTTATTAAGAAGTATTCTTAGTAACAAGTATTCTTATTAAGAAGTATTCTTAGTAACAAGTATTCTTATTAAGAAGTATTCTTAGTAACAAGTATTCTTATTAAGAAGTATTCTTAGTAACAAGTATTCTTATTAAGAAGTATTCTTAGTAACAAGTATTCTTATTAAGAAGTATTCTTAGTAACATGTATTCTTATTAAGAAATATTCTTAGTAACAAGTATTCTTATTAAGAAGTATTCTTAGTAACAAGTATTCTTATTAAGAAGTATTCTTAGTAACAAGTATTCTTATTAAGAAGTATTCTTAGTAACAAGTATTCTTATTAAGAAGTATTCTTAGTAACAAGTATTCTTATTAAGAAGTATTCTTAGTAACAAGTATTCTTATTAAGAAGTATTCTTAGTAACAAGTATTCTTATTAACAGGTACTCTTATTCAGAAGTATTCTTATTAACAGGTACTCTTATTCAGAAGTATTCTTATTAAGAGGTACTCTTATTCAGAAGTATTCTTATTAAGAGGTACTCTTATTCAGAAGTATTATTTTTAATAAGTATTCTTATTAAGAAGTATTCTTATTAAGAAGTATTCTTATTAAGAAGTATTCTTATTAAGAAGTATTCTTATTAAGAAGTATTCTTATTAAGAAGTATTCTTATTATGAAGTGTATTCTTATTAAGAAGTATTCTTATTATGAAGTGTATTCTAATTAAAAGTACTCTTATTAAGAAATGTTCTTTTTCAAATTTGGAGTTAACACTTCTTATTATTTATTAAGCATATTAAATGTAATTCAAGTTCATTATCGCATGTAGGAATAATGCTATTTAAATTAAAAGTTCTTTTTCCAGCACTTCATTGTATTAGAATCTAACTTGATTTAACATATTCTATCTATGAAGTTTTACAGATGTTTATCTTGTACTTACAAAATTTTCTCTCAGAAAAATTATTACTTCGATACCACGTTAACACGCCTCCATAAGATTTCGTAATGTTCTTAAATATCGAAAAGGAGAAATAAAGGGAGCGCACAAAATATTTATAGTGACATCCATAAATAAAAATAGACTGCTTGAATATAATGGAAAAACTTAGAATACGCAATTGTAAATTTCAATTCATGGTGCCATTGAGCTATTACATTGCACTAAGAATATCAAGAAGCATATTAAGTTAAAAGTGAGTTTTTGAAATGTTGTTTAAGATCACATGTGAGAGAAAATTATTGCACCGCATTTGTTTTAATTTTATTTTGGTTCCCCTTTTGCGTTCAACTAACATAGAAAGCTCTATTTCATGAATTTTCTATGTAAATCTTTTGAACTTGAAAAAGCTTTCATTGTGAAGCCACGTCTTTTTGACATACTTTTATTAGTTTCACCTGTATGTAATGGGATACTTGAACTTTATTTTTTTACCCACTTTGAAATGTCCCTTTTTAAATTATGTTTACCCATTTTAAATTATGGTTAAATAGCATTTTTACTCATATTTAAGAGAAAGATTAACGTTTTCTTTTATAAATTTCATCATTTAGAGAAAAAAATTTAATTTTGTTGCGTTTTTTTCTCGAAAAAAAAAGAAAGCTGGAAAATATTTTTCTACAAATAAAATCTTTTTTTAAAAAAATATTATTAATTTAGGCTGAAATCAATGAGTGATTTTTTATGTTCAAGATCTATAAATCCGTACAATAAAAACACAAATTTCAAATATTGGAACTTTATTTAAAAATTTGACTGATAAAGACCTTATTGCTACAAGAAAAATTATATTTTTTAAAAAAAAAGTATACAAATAAACAAAACAAAAATATCCTGTGCATTTTAAAGCCCCTCAAAAAGGTGCTGAGTAACTTAAAAATTATATGATCTGAATAGTTTTTATTACTAATAATAAATCAAGGCTAAGAGTACATTTTTCAATTAAAAAAAAGGTTTCTTGCAAGCGCTTGACTCCCCCCCCCCCAATATACTGCTAAGTTTTAATTATTTTTACTTGTGTTAATAATCTATTTAAAATTATCTTAGCATTAAAAATCGATAGATAAAATCAAAATCCTTTGAGCTTTTACGTGCCCATTAGTCACAATTGCAGGGTGTTTGATAAATGAACTGAAAACACGATTCAAAAGACTCTATGGAGCACAAATATGTAGTTTTTGTATTTATATTTCCCATTATTCGAGATTTTAAGCCATATTAAACTAAGTTCAAAATTCAAATTTGAAAAATCTTGATAACATAAGGCACGCTCATTATTTATTTCTGTATAAAGTGGACAGGAGAAAAACTGAAAAAGGGTATTTACTGTGAAAGTAGGCATTTTATTTAAAATTATTTACAGTTGCAAATGCTCAATATTATCATCATCATCATATTCCAACACTGGGTACAGTACGTGGACTAATTATAATACAGAAAGGAACAAGATGTCAACGGGAATGTTTACTACCTAATTCTGTATGATATTTTTCAGTGACAAACGGTACAGAGGAAATTCTCAATTTCCTCTGTATACTTGTGTTTGAAATATCTCTTTGACCAGAAATAAAGGGCTGAGAGATGTGGCTATTTTGGTGGCCAATCATGTCCATGAAATAGGTGATCGGTATTAAATGTGGATCAGAGTAACTTCATCATTTGTCTTTCTGTGTGCTGACAAGTTTCATCGTACATGGAAATGGTGTCCGTTTCTTTGCTTGTTATACTAATCTATACTGATGGCAGCATGGGCGACGGTGGTATTTCTGGAAGCGGAGTGCACATTGAGACACCTGATACTACATTTGACATCAAGATTAGGAATACTGACTACTGTTCTGTTTTTAGATCTGAACTTAATGCAATTTATAGGGGATTGCAATTTATTGACATAGCTTCCGACCTTGTCTTCAGGGACATTTGGATTTTAACAGACAGCCGTGCTTCTATACAGCACCTTTCTCGTTGGACAACTGTTGGGGATATGACAAGCCTAAATATTCTGGATGTTCTGGTTCGACTTTCTTCTAAACACTATATATTTTCAATGGGTCCCCTCTCATATTGGTTTGAATGGTAAAGAGATAGCCGATAGTTTGGCCAAGTCTGCCACTGCCGACACTTTGAAGAGTGACACTTGTATAAATTTTGCTGAACAACTCTCCTCTATTAAAAGGTTGGAATTGAGTGCAATTTGGAGAATACCCTTTGCTCACCCTTGGTATTTTGTGAAAAAACCTAGTTGGTGTCACCAACTTAATATTCCTAGGTATCAGCAGACGGCTCTGTCACGCTTTTTTAGGGGCCATACCAAGTCTCTGACTTTACAGCAGGGCCGGAAAGTCTTCCCGGAATGTCCTAGGTGCGAGGCTGTTCAGACCTCTCCCAGTCATATTCTGAATTGCTTGAGTTTTTCGTATGACGAGGTTTTAGGAAATCCTATCTTATGTCTGGATTTTTTGGAGATTTTTGGTTTTATGGAGATGGTGTGGCTGAGCTACACCATATGGGATAAGAAACAACAACAACAACTAATTTTTAAGCCTATGGCACACACAGCGTTGCTCAAAAATTACAGAACGTATCATGAACGATGGGTTAAATTTACACCACGTGGTGCCCATTACTAATTGTAATAGTGCTTCAGTGCTCTCGTTATGGTCGAACTCAGTGTTTCCTAAACTTTCAACATTTGCGACCCAATTTGAATCATGATTTTCATCGCGGCCCCCATACGATAACAATGCATTGCATGCAATAGTAATGTAATTTGACTCTAAGGCTACAGTTTTGACCTCAATTATAAAACCGTACAAATTATTAAGATAAATATTAAATTTTGAAGGTTACTTTTAAGTATTAAATATATTAAGTAAGTTTCTTTTAAGAAATAGTATAAATAGGGTGTTATTTGGCCTTCCTAATTTTCTGCACCGAAAACAGAAGCATTTCCTATACTATTACCCTTTCCAACATCCTACCTTTGTGAAACCGGATTTTCTGCGTTGGCTGCTTTGAAAATAAAGTATAGATCTCAGCTAAATTTATAAAAGGGACAGAGTGTGAATATTTAATATTAAACTTTCCTTTTTAAAAAACTTTGCTCAGCAAGACAAACCCATGGAATCACAGGTAAGTATTAAACATGATCTTAATATAGTATTGAAAAATTAATTATCAAATATATTGTACAATTCTAATACATTTATAAATATATTATATCAGTGTAAATGTATGCTTTATTTTTTATAATGTCAAAATTTATTTTGTTTTTCTACCTTTTATAAATTAATTTTTTAAATAATCTTATATTTCCAACTTTTTGATATGCTCGAATCCCCCCCCCGTAGAGTTATCACACCCACCTAGAAGGACGTGCCCCACAATTTGAGAATCACTGTCACAATTAGTTCAAATGTGGAAATTATAGAATTACTCAATACTACGTATAAAAGTCTTGCAAATGTCACTTTCATGGAATTATCTGCACTATAACCATTTATTGTGGTTTCGAACTTTTCAGCTTTGCCATTCAAAATCTAGTATCACGGAGATAATAAATCTAAAAGTTGCATATCTCTCTCACTTATGAATAAATTCTTCTGTTTGCGTGTTGACGAACTTTTGAAACATCCTACACATCAATTATGATAAGGATTGTTTGCGAGAAAGGTTAACGTATACTTAATACTGACCGATATATTTACGGAAAACACACAAGGACAAAAATCGTAATCTTTAAAAAAAATTTAAATAAAATAGTTACTCCTATTTACGTTAATTTCTGTAGTTATTTTCCTCATCAGAAAATTTTATTCACTAGAATTACCTGTTATGCTGCGAAAACGCATGATCCCATCGTATTGTTTCCCATTGCTTCGGGTAACTATTTGCATTATGCTACGTCAATTTCAAATTTTAACGCTTATTTTAATAACTAAACCATTTCCATCAAAGTTAAACTTCTATAAACAAAAAGAAAGGAAAATTCTAGAATAAGCACATTTTTCCTCTTTGTTATAATTTTAACTATTAAAGTTTAAATTCAAGGATATTCAATTCACAATTTGTTTTTGGCGCTACAGGAATCTTCTATCAAGTGTAATTATACAATGTTTTCCTTCGATGTAAAAATGATTAAATTTGGTGCAGTTATTGAAATTTACCTTTGCAGTTTGCTTACAGCATTTTATCTAACCTGTTCATGGGATTAGTAATAGCAGATAAATATTTGGATGAGTTTGTTTCAATTAATATATGGACTCTAAAACAACTACAAAACCAGATATATATCAAACTATGATGAGGATACGAGAATTTTATTTATAAACTGGTACCACCCTTCATTGGCCTTATACAATTTGAACCAGTTTTTTTTATTGTTTTATTTACAATGTGAATTAGAGTATTTTTTATCTCGTTACACTCATCAGTTGTTATGTATCATTATTTTACGTTAAGTACGCGTATTTCGTTATTTACTCCAAAATCAATTATCTGGAACTAAGAGAAAAACTCTCATACACATTGACAACACATTTCAAATGAATACTTATTGCGACTTGAAGCACACTGAGCTTTGAGAAGGCAGTGCACTATCACTTTTATCTCCTCCCCATATCAGCTGTATAAGAATGGAACTCCACCCATTCTTTGCTTTGAAATATTTCATGATGCGAGAGAACATTTCACGCAGGTTTCACTCCAAGGTTAAACTCAGAATGCGAGTTCGAAATGCATTCTGCCGAAATGCTTTTAGTTTTAGCAATTAGAGCAGTGGTTCTCAAACTTTCAATATTTGCGACCCAATATTCAATCATAATTTTCCTTGCACAATTTTCCTTTATACAATAACAATGTATAAGGGGGCGCGATTCAATAATACTGTACTTCGACACCAAAACTACAATGTGACTGTAACATCTTAAGTGCCACCAACATTATATACATTTCGTTCAGCCAAAGCGTTAATTGCATTGAACGTATATATACGTCCTTTGGAGTTATGGTCTTTTCTGTGCACTGTTATCCATAAAATTATTCCGAAGGCTTTGGATTGCAAGGAGAGCACATTGACAATTTTTACGAAGTGTTTACTTATTTCAAAGAATTTTCTTATTTATTCTTTTTCTCCCCCCCCCTCTCACCCCAATGCATCACACACGAGTGCCTACATGGAAAACGGTAGCACTGGAGAGAGAATAGCGTAGCTTTTAATCTCAGCTAATGGATTAATTTTAAACCGTACAAATTATCAAGATAAGAGTTAATTTTTGCATATAATTTTTTACATGACGAGCCCATGGGAGTCATTAGAAGTTATTAAACTTGTTCTTAACTTAGTATTGTTAAATAAATTTCAAAAAACATTGTCCAGCACTAATACATTTATAAGTGTATTATAACAGTGTAAATGTGTGTATTTTTTTTGTTATATCAGAATGCATTTTATGTTTGTTTACTTTCTGTTAAATTTATGATTTTTTTAATTAATGTTTTGTTTTTAACTTTTTAATAGGCTCGCACCCCCAGTTTGAGAATCGCTGAGTTAGAGAAACTTAAGTGAACATAATGTAGATACAAATAAGGATGATTAATTAGTAAAATAAAAGGAGCGTACAATATATGAATACGGAGTAATGGAAAAATTTTGGCTCTAAATCTATTTCGCTAACTATTCATTAATGTTTTTATTTTAATCCGTTAAATGAAGACAAAAAGATTAAATTATTAAAAAAATAAAAACATTTTTTCTAGAAAATTATTAATGGAATCACCATTTTTCCATTTACTACTTAACACACATATAAAATTCCTTTGTATTTAAAAAAAATCAAACTAAAATTATTTCTAGATTATTTGGAGTGTTTACCCCATTTTTTCTGATTATCAATAGGTTATTTATGTGTAACTAAAATTCACAGAAATAAACGATTTATAATCAGATTGGGTTAGCTTACGGTTATCATAAATTAATTCGATTAAATTTATGATAACTGTATATTCTTATTCTTTTTTAAATTATTTAAGTAATCATCTATTAATACTTTATTATGAAGAACTATTAATATTTCTAAGATATTCGGATATGGATAAATTTCTACTATAACCATTCAATGAAACGTAAAAAAGCACGTAACATGAGAGGAATAATTAAAATACTAACCAATTCTCTCTATTACGAAATATACTTTTTTTACATTTAAGTTTTTGAATACTATCGTACAAAAACTACGATTTCCCATGCTATTGCAAGAAATAATGCAAATTATACTGGTCTTCCCTTCTTTATTTACCTACAGGACAAACGGCAAAGCAACAAAGGAGACACAGATGGGATGCCATTGGAAGGACTGGCAACTCAAACAAGGATAGCTCCATCATTTTGTTTGTCCTTCTTGTTTGCAGTGTCCTTCCGCCTGTCCCTTTTACAAGCGATCACGCTGTGTCCGGGGCGCACTTAGGAAAGGTCTCTCAGGAGCGTTCTGCCACTAGGGTCAAATACCGACGGACAAAGGAATGTTTGACTTCTTTTCAGAGATAAAGTAATCGAACGAGATTGAAGAGTTTATTTTTATTGTTACATCGCATTGAATTGGATGAGTTAATAATTAAGTTTAATCATCGTGTTTAATGATGGTGTTTAGTTTTAAAGATCGATTACAAATGTGTTTACAAACCTATTACGTGGATTGCAGTTGTTTTACGAATAAAAAGTTTGACGACTAATTTCGGTAATACAGTTCCTTTGATGGAATCAACAGTCAGCCTGTAAGTTTTCTGTTGTGTGTGTGTGTGAGCAGTTTCTATACAGGTATTCATCAGGGAACAGTTCATACAGAAAACCTCAGCTCAGTTCCTCTGGTATGTGTGAAGAACGGGCTTTTTTAAACCTTAAGCTTGTACAGCAAGGGTGTCAAACTCAAACTCAAGTGAATAATGACGGATCTATACGCGTCATTATCCACTAATCCTCTTGGGGAAACTTTGGGACTAGCATTCGCGTTAATTCAGAGCCTCTCAAGAAGAAACACTGATACTTAAATTAGTTTGACTATATAAAGTCTATATATATATATATATATAGGTTTTGTAGATGTAAGATAGAAGGAACAGGAGAGCTGTTGCGGTGTCCCGTAAATGTGAATATTAGAATATTTTATTGAGTATTTCACAAACATAGTGCAAGTTAAGGAAAGAGTTGCTAAGATAATAAATTATTGGATTAAGGATCTAAGATAGATTGAATCATATTTAGTAATCAGATCGCTAGTGCTTGTTCACTTTGTCTTGTTCAATTAGTCGTGTTTACTTAGAGTGGTTCATTGAGAATAGATTGCTCGTTTTATGTATCACTCCTAGGGTCTCCTTTTGTTTTGTTTTTGTTTCAATTGTGATTGATTAAGTGTGTTTGAAGAGAAATAAAATAATAGTTATTATGGAAGTTGTTGGTGATGCTTTGTTTCCCTCCACACCCTTAGGTAAGCAAGACGATGAAGGAGTGGTGCCAAATAGTTCGTTCTCACAGGCTGACTTAGGCCAGATAAACTAAGGTTTATCTTAAGGTGGGCTGCAAAGAAAATCAATATTCATAGAAACATAGGTTTACTTCGAATAATGCATTACAATAAATATATATGAAAGAATAAGAAGTATTTAAAATTTACGTCCTGACACTTGACATCTCTTCTCTGCTACTATTTTTCCTATTTCAGGAGAAATTTTGATGCTTTATTACATATTTTTAAGTGGCAATACACTAGTCGGGCTGCAAAAAGGCTCGTTGTGGGCCACGAGTCTGACACCCCTGTGTTGCACTCTTATTTCGAATATATTGTTTTGAATGTTGAGTAATTAATGCTTAAAATAGTATAAATAGTTAAAATCTGGATGTTTAACACATTAATATTACTTTCTGTTGTATTTATTTTATGATAAAAATTCTAATATTCGCAAGCAACGCTACCCCCTTACATTATAATGACTTTTCAATCGAAACTTGGCGATACAGCCAAATTGGCATCATTTTTGGCGGCTTGGTTATCATATGGATGCTTCTGGAACTTACTGGAAAAATCTATTTATACCACGATATATGACGCAATCAGATTTATCGAAAAAGATCCGTGTAGTTTATTAATAGGAGTCACTCCCTTAAACTGAGTTAGTATTACTTAAGCTGTTGAAGACTTCGGTTGCTAAGATCGAGTAAATGCTGGAGAATAACCTTAATCATTACGTATTTGTATTTTTAGACTCTGATAGTTCTCTCTAAGTGCTGTAAATGGTATGAAGACCTTATGGGACCTTTTGGCGAATTTTTCTGCTATATCTCGTACTTTACGAATTGTTTATTTTCAATAAATTTGCATCACTCCTGAAGAAACCGTTTTACTTTTTGAGACCGATAACATAAAATCCTCGAACCCCGATTTACGTAACAATATTTATACTGCATAGAAAATAAACAAAATACCTGAAGAAGAAGCATAAAGTTCTTGCACAATTTTTCAATGTACTGAAAATGCTTCGGTTATCTACGTTCAAGAATAGGATATATAGGAATCCTATTATCTATTAAGTAGAATATTTACAATATACTCATATTTAAACGTAATAAGCGCATTGTTACATTGAGAAAAGTATCATATTCACTCCATAATTTGATAAAGAGTGTCAATGCTGTATTTAACATGACGTGGAAAGTATTTATTTTGCCCCTGAATAGAACGTAATTAGCTCGGTAATTTATTCATTCAACGAAAAACCTTCGTTCTTCAGAACTTTCTCGGTCGTCATTCCCGTAGTTCCGCAGGGCACACGCAGAGGAATATCATGTCTCCACATTACCACCCATCCCAAACTTAGGCAAAGTATAAAGGGAGGGAATACTTCGCCCCGACATTTTGGCTCAAGTCTTATCTGTCAGTGAATTTCCTGTTACTTTTCTTATTAATGGGAGCCCGCCTGTATCTTATCTCACCTGTGCTTAAACAAGACGAGGCGAAAAGGCAAGGATCTTGCGTGTAAAAACAAGACCCCATAGAAAAGAAACGGGGGAAAAAGAAAAGGAAAAAATGTTCTAGGTTTATCATTTTCTCCAAGCGGAAAATGTTCCCAACTTTTGGAACAATGTGCGATCGTGAACCATTACACTAGCGCTAAATTGCTCATATTTAGTTCCTTTCCTTTTATCACTTTCTTTTTTATTTTGTTCTTTTTTATATTATTTTCCTTTTTAGAACGTTTAACTTCGTGCTTGTTTCTTGATATATGTTGCGGTATGGTCTTTTCTTTCTTTCACATCCCCTTTTTTGTGGTTTCTATATAAAGATCTCATTATTTTTTTACTAGTTTTTAATGTTTTAAAAAAGGAAATAGGTTACAATGTTTCTATTTTTAAAAAAAATACATAAATAACATTTTAAAACATATTTTGGCATAGAATAGTATGTATATAAAAAATAATCAATTTACCCTTTGTGTTATGTACCTATAATGATATATGTTGAAATTTTTCTCTGTTTTGAATAAACAAAATCTTAGAGTGAGTGAATATTAACGTCCCACTGTTCATCTACACGAGGGCTTTTGTGAACGGTCCGCGTAATATTGAACCATGGTCAAGTGACGTGGACGACACCTGAGCTGGCACCCCCCCCCTCCTAACTACCACACCACACCAATGGGAGGACGTTTGAGCTCTCAACAAATTCTTAGAAGGAGCAATTAAAGAATGAGAAAGAAATATTACAGAAGAGCTTCTTTCTTTAGGTTAAAAAAAATCGTATCTGTGTAAATAATTCGGAGAAATTTCTATCCACAAGAAAAAATGGAAGATTTTCAAATATTTATATTTTTGCTAAAGGATCTATGATCATTACTCAAGTTGCTTGTAAAAAATATGCAAATATCTAACGAAAATTGCATTTTCTAACTTGGCACTTAATGAAGTACTTATCATCAACCAACGCTATATTTGTTCAGCTGATTTAGATTTGAATACGACAGTACAATTTCAAGTTTTAGAACTTATCAATTCTAAATACGTCAAAAAATTATAATATAAATACCAGGTTGAAAAGAATATTTAGAGATCAATCAGATGACACTTGTGATGGGTTCTACTCGTGGTACTTTAACAAATTCTATTAAGGAAATTATTCTTTAAATGTGATTTTAGTTTAAAACTGTTTTCTGTAGAGATTTTATGCAAATGTAAATTCTATTTAAACCCTGACATTAGAGGTGAGGTTAATCGAGAAATCCAGGAATATATATATATATATATAATAGACAGTGAACCGTGATTAGGAAGTCGTGTGGCTAGAAATTAATATTCATTTTAGAATAAACCGGGAGTTGTAGAAGAAAATAGCAGTGGAGCTGTACCGAGCTGTTATGATTCGGGAAAGACGAAGGAACTCCGACTTTAGAAAACTCTCATAAATTAGATTAAGAATTAAGATTGCTCCCAATGTTTAGCAATAAAGTTGTAAATCATTCATAAAGCGATAGATCAGCAATAAAAGTATCTTTTTTTTAGATCCTGTCTGTTCTTCTCCGAACCCTCCTGCACCTGCGACCTCCGAGTCGTAACACGATCCCAACAAATATTACGCAGAAAATTTACTTTTTCACAGATCTTGATACGTATGTTTGAAAAAAGAATGAAAACACTTTAGAAAAGTATCATTCGTTGACATATATTTTTAAGTGGTATTTCTAGATAAGGTCAAAGTTGCTGGTATCATTGAGATTGGGATTGGTATTGGTAAAGAATATATTTCCTTCATTGATTTATTGAATTTCAATTAACGTTGCATTAGAAAGGATAAATGAAATTATTAGAAAGGATGAATGAAAAATTTATAAAGTGCAAATTTTTTATTATTAAAGTTATAACTTAGAACATTGGATTATAATACAATAATTTTATATATATATATATATATATATATATATAAATGTAAACGGAAAATTAAAAAAAAATTTTTATTGTTGATGCTGTGTATGAATAGCTTTAAAGCAATAATCAACGCAAAATACTGCTTGTTTGAAACACACTGAACAAAAATACCTAGCCTCCTTACGTTTCTTTTTGCTTTGTACACATTTGACATCATTTTGTAGGTATCCTTTTTATCAATATACATATATATTTATTTATTTTTATATCTTGTTCAAATTTTCTATTGTTTAGAAAATACTATCTATTCATCTATTCAAGTTCAAAAACATTTTTTGAACTTGTAGTGGATGACACTTGATGTTAATACAGCTTTTTTAAACATTAATTCATTAATTAAATTAAAAAATTAATATATAACAAACAAAATAATAGTCCAACAGCATATAAAGAAAAGAAAATTGTTCGCTGTCTCCCTGTAGCTCAATGGATAGCGTGTTGGACTTCAAATACAAAGGTCGTGGTTTCGAATCCCACCTGAAATGGCCTAATTTCTGAGAATGTGATTACTTTTTTATTATGCTATTTTATTAAAATAATTAAGTTTAATTAATGAATAAATAGTAACAGACAAAACATAGTACAACATCATATTGGAGGATAATGGAAATGAATTATAAAGAAAGGAATAGGGAAATATTATATTAATAAGGAAACTATTATTATAACTAGAAATATTTTTCATTAGAGGAAAATATTTTGAAAATATGCAATTCTTTTCCTTCATTTTCCACAAAAAATTACAATTTATTTTTTTTTCTTGAAATAACATTCTTTGAAAAATAAATTTTATGTATATTCTTATTCACAAGTGACACTAAATATCAAAAAAATTATTCATTTATGTTTAATTTCAATTCAAAAACATTGTTCCGAATGTAGTCAGATGCTTTAATAAGCAAAATCAAATTGCAATGAGCTATTATTTAGTAAAAGAAAGTAAAATAAATTTCCATTCGATCACAATCGAATCTGTTTTTGAGAATGTCAACCTCTAATTTAAAAGTATGAGGATACACTTGTATCTTGTCACTATTCATATATATAATAGTAATTTATGATTATAATTTTCATAATAGATACTGTAATATTCAAAAATAACATTTACAATAATCTATATTAAGATTAAAGTTTAAAATTTTAAAATAAAAAGCTATTAATTTTTTGTCAACTTGTTACAAGATAATGTTTTAGTTGAGGGGTTAAAACAAAACCTTAAAAAAAGCTTGACATCTGAATAGTAATGTTTGAACAAAAGTGTGGATAATTCCTGACAGAATGGTGGAATCTACTTTTAAATCTATTTTCACACGACAAATACATTCCTTAGAAAACTGTGCAAAAAATACATGAAACGCATGGTTAATTTGAGGATACGTTGACGGATCGATACGGTCTTCGACTAACCTCCTCTATTTTCTGTAAAATAATTTATTTATTTCAAACAATCTTCACCGAGACCAAGCGTGATTTATGCAAATAAGATATATTACATAAGTTCAGGTTTCGCGAGTTAAAAAAGAGTTAAGTAAAGTGAAAAGATAGAAGAGTGAAGTTAAGTGAATTAAAGATCGAGAGGTCAGCACGCAGTTGTTGACATTCGTAGATAGCGGTTACGTGTGGAGAGCTACGCGAGGAGAAACTGATTGAAGATTGTAAAAATTCTTGTTACAGAGTGTGGATCCTTCACCTGTTCCCCTAACAAGTCAGCAAGGCAGAAATCATAACGAAGGAACAGCCGATACAAAATATAAGGTCACTGATTTAATTAAAGATATTGCGAATATTCGTACGTGGCGTAGCTGTAATAGTGCGTGTTTAAGCTTGCCTAGATTCAGTTGCTGTTCTGTTATTCCGCTAGTAGTGATTCCCAGTTTCGTACTTCACTCTAATTTGTTTCTCTTAAATTTGAATTGTGTGTTTCTAACCATTTGTGTTAATTAGAATCAATAAATCTATTTGATTTGCAATTATGTCTTTTGATCCTTTAAGTCCACCTACACATCCAGTAGTATTTGCAGAGGACAGGGAGACAGTAGTGTAAGGGGTGGCTTTCAGCCACGCCACAACTCTAAATATTTTCTTAAAAATTTGTGCAAAAAAAAGTAATGAAATCCATAATATATATTTATTAAACAAAAACAATTCATTTTCATTACAAAAAAATTAGAGTTAGCGTACAGTGAAAATTTAGCGTATATAATTACATAGAAATTATAAAAATTCAATCTGAAATTAGAAATTAGACTTCTAACAAACAAAACTCTTCATTGTTATTTGATAACAAGCGTGCACCTTTATTACGAACTGGATTAAAAATGTTATCATCACCAGATGTGTCAGATATATCTAGCTCATCTGTTGGCTTTCATTCAAATGAATAAAGGTTCGGTATCAACGAACTCTGTTGATTTTTCTGTTGTTACAAAGTCTGTTGTTAGCGGCTGTAATTTTTTTTTTTTTGGTTGCTTATATAACTCTTGTTATCCTGCTACACAAAACTTAAGATAACGTTGAAATTTTACTGCATGCTCTATGTCAGGATAATGAGTAAGAAACTGCAGCCCCATACTTGTAGCAAATTTCAAGACGTCGCTAATTAATTTAGCTGTTAATAGCTGAGCTCCAACTTCGACTTCATCATTATAGACTTCCTTTTTATCAGAAACTTTAAAAAAAATTAAGCATTTTTGGGGGATTCATGCTATAGTAAAAAATTCACTTAAAAAAGTATACTTGGGAACCGAGTTTTTTTAAAATCGATTTAAAAAAGGCCATGTAAAAAAAGAGTATAATTGCAATTTTTACACCTAAGTAATTAAAGCATTTTCTTTTAGTAAAATATTAATGTTGCTTGAAGTATACCTTTAAAACCTAAAACCAAGAAGGGTTTAATTTTCCAAAAACGCTCATTCTAATTTTTAACATAATAACAATCATAAATATATCCCTTTCTAACTTTCCCCCCTATGATAGTCTTTAGAAACCATTCGAAAATTATCATTAGCATAAAAATAAAATTCTGGAATTAACAGAAAATACATGGATGTACAAAAAACTGCAGTTAAAGAACATTAAAAATTAAGATTCTCGAACGAAACACTAAACAGCGTTTGGATTAACCAGCATTCTTATTTTTCTCATTAAAGTATCACTGCCACCACTTCATACCTTATGCTTCAAGAAGCAAAAAATTTATTACTTAACAGAAGTTGCACCTTTTTGACAAAAATGTTTACTTTTTACGTAACTGTTACCATTTAGTCGAGGATATTAGGGTTTTTTTTCCCTTCTCCGGTGGAAAATTTACCAAAATTTATTAACAAATTAAAATTGTGGAAAGTCTGTGAAAGTCGTAATTTATATTTAAAGACTGCCTTCTTAACGCATACTTGAACCATGGCTGCGGGGCTCAAAAATACCAGCACGTTTACCAAGATGATTTTCCTCTACTTAAATTTCTCGTAACATTAAACTTACAGAAGTGAAGTCTTTTCATGCAAATCGGGGAGAAAACGCAGCGCTCCAAGCGGGAAAACTAGGGACCATCCACAATTTACACTTGTTAAATTAGCGACCTCTGATCAAATTGAAATATATTCTAAATTTTCTAACGTTGTCGCAACTCGGAGTTTGCAGATATAGTTTGGGACACTGAATAAACAGACATTGTTATAAAACTAATTACTCTTTATTTTTTTACCTATCAGCTTATAATTATTAGGTATCCGACTGGTTACAAATTTTTTTTTTAAAAAAATGGAGATAAGTGGATTTTTTGTTGTTGCTTTTAGATTTTTTTTACTACATTTTAAGAAAAGTATGCTAAAATTAAGAAAAGAAAAAGAAATTATTGTAACTAAAATAGGAAAAAATGAGTAAAAATTGACAAAAAAATAACCTAAACGCGGCCCATTCTGTACCAAAGGCTTAAGAACAAATTTCCAATTTTTCAATTGTAAAGTGTTGCTACATATATTCATTGTCAAAAGGACCTTCAGGGTAAAAGATATTTTAATTTATACAAAAACTATAATACTTTATCTCAGTTATATGAAAATGCTTAAAAAAAAACAGTGATTATATTATTATAAGGGACTGCAAATTTTGTAATATAACAGTGATTGATAAATCTGAAGGTTAAAATATTTCTTCTTTTATACAGAACTTACACAAAAAATCTCAGTTAATTATTTTCAAAACCTTTTGAGCAATCGCTGGCTCCGTCTGAGTATTTAAAAAAAAAAAAAAAACACAGTTCGAGTAAAACGCGTTTTATAGTGTAACATCTTGCTTAAAGTAACGGCATCTGCTTTTACTAAAACAGTTGTAGTTTTTTTTCTAGTGAACGGAAAATGATAAACTTGGTATTTTTATAAAGCTAATAAGATGGACTACAAAATAAAATCATAAAAGAATTGTTAATTTTTGGCAAAATTCACAATTGTAGGGTAGTCGGATACCTTAAAGTTTATAAACCCTGAGAACAATTCTAATAAGTTTCCTACCTTAAGCTTAAAAGAAAGTTAATTAAACACATCTCTTAATTCGGTAGTAGTAAACTTGTGGATCTTTCCTAGGTTGCTGCAGTCCATTTAAAAACTCCTACTCTTTTACTTCTACTTTTTAGAAGGACAATTCTTTCAACTCCCTTGAATGATAGCATAAAGAGTAACGACCAACAATAAAATGCACCTATTGCCAGAGCTTAAACAGCATTCAAATTAGCATAAAATCAAGTTATTTCTACGGAACGTGGTTCTAAACTCAAACCATATTTAAAGAAGAATTTCCCCAAGAGCATAAGGAGAAGAATCACGGAGAGAACCCGTCACACGTAACCATGCGAAAGTTTTATATTTATTTCATCTGCAATATGATCTTGCTCCATTCAATGAACCGCTAAGTTCATTTCCTGAAAGAACTTTATGCAAATATATGATACCTTAGTTGATATTCCACTTTCCAACCTTCCACATGATGCCAACATGAAAGCCTCACATCTCAACATGTTTAACTATCACTATCTCCGCTACATGGTGGGTTTTCAATAGCACCAGGATTCAACAGAAAGCCCGCTGATCACGTGTTCATGTCCATAACCATTCGCCCCCTCCCCCATAGAAATAATATAAAACCAAACAATGATTTAAGACACAGTTTAGAATTGCCAAATGCCAAATATGAAGCAAAGCAACATAATAAATTGTTAAACATGCGTATGGTTAAATCTCATTAAACTTTACGTTTTAGAAACGAAATATGGAACCTCATTTATACCTGAAAAAATGAGATCAGAAGAATTAGAAATGGACAGAAATTTAAATCCAAAACTAATTATGTAAATAAAATATATCGCTCTGCATAGGATAGTGGAGTCGGAATGCTATATTCAAGTTTGAGCATTTTTCAGTCAGGGAAACTACTCTGAACTTAGATCGAGTTCTTTAATATTACGCCGAGATTGCCTTAAAAGAACTGCATTCGTGATTAGAGTTTATTTTATGTTTTCCTTCGTAACTGTGACACTGACTTAGATTTTATGAGTATAGGTTTTTATTTTCCCTTTAAATTTTATTTATGTTATTATTGTCAGATTTTATTGCGTTCTCGATATTTTAAGTATATATATATATATATATATATATATAAATGTTTATTTTTATTCCATTTTTCAAGCTTATAGATAGTATACAGTGTAGTTAGATTTAAATTAAGAAGAGCTCTTTGGTGTCCATTTTTTTAAAAAAATCTTTGATATTTGGAGGTGAAAAAATAAATACTTCTACCATTCTAACCTGAAACTGCATACATATGATGTAGAGATAAAAAAAAAAACGACTGAACATTAATACACTAAGCAAAATGAAACAATTTATTTCAGTTTAATTTGTTTTTTATTTATAATTTGGCTGGTTTTATTGGCAAATGGCCCATCTTTTAATAAATTGCACCTTAAGTCAGCATGTATTTTCAAAAAGAAAAACACTCTAGCATTAAAATTTTGACTTCACCGCCCTATAGATACGGAGTGGTCATTATGTCGATTGTGATCGACCGGTGGACCGCCAAGACATTTTGGGTTGACCACCCTCAGTAAAACCTTGTAATCATTTCATTATATGTAAGTCCAGTAATATTTTAAATATACGTAAGGAAAAAATCGGAATCACAAGAGAAAATTGCGTTAAGCAGAAATTACGCATCGCTATCTGTAGGTTATTTTACGAAGAAAATCGTAAAATATTCTTGGTAACAGAAAACTGCTCACTAAATAGAGAAATTCGCAAGATAGAGGTTTGTAAAAGGGAGGTCCAACTATATTGTAGACTTTCTCTTAACTCGCTACACCTACGTTACTGGGTGAACCGCAACACCTTTGAAAAAATTAGAAGTAGTCCGTACCCTGGAAAAGTCTGCCCACCCCTGCTATAGATTATAAGGTGATGATAGTTACTGATTGATTTAATTACTCTTATCTCATTAATCAGCTCTAATTAAACTAAATTCGTGACAGCATTTGAATCAAAAATTGTTGATAACTTTTAATTCCTTTTGCAGAAGAGTTTGGGACCGAAGATCAGTAAGAGAGACATCGAAACAAAGAAAGTTCTTCAAAATCAAGAACAACTACAACTTAAGATTCATCTGGATGTAAAGCTTATTCAATTATACTGTTAAGTCGCTAAGACTAATAAGTTCATGTAAAAATGTAAAAAATACATATGGGGATAATGTACAACACAAAATACTGTAATTTGGGATAAATTCAATGGAAACTCATAAAAATATATTAAACTTCTATAAATAGATGGATATATTTTTTTCAATATCCAGTTATCTAAAACCCCATCCAATATTGATATACTCGTTTTTTAGGCGACCATTTGACTGAGAATAGTAAGAACAGGTATCAATGGCGCACACAAGGGTACCGTGTAAGGTCCCCTCCCCCCCTCATTGCCCTTGATTTTTTTTATTGGTGATAATCCTATGTATTTTGTACAAAAATTTAATTAAATATTTGTTATTAACAATTTATTTGATTTGTCAATGCTAATTATTAATTCAATAATTTACTTTTTACTGTTCTTTGTTCCCAAAATCGACAAAATTAAAGGAATTTGTTTGGTGGTATGAGCTAGAAGAATAGACTTTCGACCTTGGATCATCCATTGAAAAATTTTTGTGATCACCACTGATAGGTATATGTAAAATGTCGGTAAGCTTAGAGCAAAAAAGTTAAGCACAGATAAATGATGCAGATATTTATAGAAATGTAAATATAATTTTGCTTAATGACAGCAAAATAAGTCATCTACTATGTCTATCTGCGGTCTACTCTGTCTATTTACTGCTAATAGAAACATTTTCTCTGGCTAACCCTAAAGGTGTTATTGTACATGCGCTAGCTACCGCAATTTGCATATTACCCCGTGGACTTATTTTTGTGTGAGAGAGAAGACCAGCTATTTCGGAGCTGGTCTTGTCGGCATTTCTTATCTGAGGCATACAGAGAGAGAAAGCAAGAAACTTTCGGAAGGCAATTTTCGACCCTAAACGCCTTTTCTTTGAAAACGTTACTTCTTTTATGATACTTACTTCATTTCACTTCGCCTCGAGATCTCACTTTTATTTAAATTACTTATTTGCCTTTCTTATGATACTTTCTTTCATTTTTTTTCTTTCCTCTTCCTTTTACTCATCTATTTCTTTTACGTACCTTAAAGCATTAATTACAGAGGGATTTTTCTTTTGAAGTATTTAAAGCAAATCGTTTGCTTTTTTTATTAAAAAAAAGAAATGAAAAAAATATTTTTTTTTTCAAAAAAAATCGTTTGTCTCGTTGATTTCGAGGTCTTCTTATATCGTCTAATTTTTTTTTTTATTATTATCATTGCGGAAAAGGTTAAAATCATTAAAATGTTTGAAATAATTCTTTTTTAGGAGGTAATTGGATTTTCAAACTGTATCTGTGTTTATAATCAGTATGCATTTGAAACACTTCAACGAGTTTTTTTTTTTTTTTTTTGCTCAGTTTTTTTTATTAAATTCTGAAATTGCATTAAACCGTTGGGAAGTAATTTTACTACTCGATCTCATTTAAAACAATTTTGGAAAGTTTTGTTACTTTATAATGAATAGTGAAATTGTTTTAATTAAAGAAAAACGGATTTGTTAAATTACTAGAAGTAATCCCGAACAAATGTATGCACAGCTTTAATTTAATAATGTTTGTTTGAATGAAGTAAATAAAATCTCACTGTAGAAAAAAAATCTAATTATTATTTATTTCAATTTATTTTTAATATGCATTAATAAAGCACACCTGAATGACAATAACTCTGTTAAATTAAGAGTTAATTAGTTAATTTCTTCAAATTTTTGCAATATTTTTTCCTTTAATTCTTACTACTCGTAACTAGACACATTTCATAAAAAAGGATGTCGATATGGAAAAAAAAATGCCACTTACATCAGAACATTTTTTTTGTGTGTAGAAACGCTGGTATGAAAAAAACTCCTCAGTAGTAAAAGGAAAACTCCATAACCTTTTTTTATTTCTTGCTTTTTTTAAAAAAAATATCGGCATGCATTCACTGTTTTTATAATACAAAACTTTAAAATGTATTATTATGACTTTTAGTTTCATATTTTAAGTAATTGAACTTTTTAGAGATTAAAACCTTTAATAGTAGTTAAACGATCTACCTTCCATTCAAATCTAAAATGCACTTATAATTAATTATCTGAAAGAATTAAAAATAGCACAGCCCTTAAATCTGCAAATAAAAAAAAGTTTCCTTTAAGATTTTTCAAATATACTGATAAATTTTCGGATTCAGATAAATTGGATAAGTTTTGTTATAATTTAATTGGTTTTAAACAACTCAGAAATCCATTATTCTTGCTCATTTGTTTCTTTTTCAAATTGTCCTTCGTGTGTATTGAATATTCTAAAGATTTAATATATTCTTGTGCGTTTTCTTTTTCTTTGTATGATTTTACTTTATTCCATCGATTCTACTTCTTCCTACAAATTAAAGCTCATTTTCTGAATTTTATGCAAAAAAAGAAAAATGAACTGCACCGTAAGGATTTTTATAAGTTTTTTTAAGCAATTAAAAAAAGAGATTAAAAAAATATCACAGAATACATTCTATATTAGAGCTTGGGAAAATTGACAGATTAAATTATAAGGAGAGATCACAGAAAAAATTACAAATTTGAACTACAGGAAGAGATCCCAAAAATGACAATAGATTAAATCTCGGGAAGAAATTACAGATTAAAATTCAAGGAAGTATCACAAAATCACTGAACTCAATGAAAATTTAGTTTTCTGCATTGTATTGTATGAAATTAAATAGAAATTCATTTTATTTGTGAAATGATTTATGTATTGGAACCGAATGGAAATATTTCCAGAAGAATTTGCTTCACTATTTTTATACACATTTCATATTCCTTTATTTCACAATTCTTTTTTTCACAATTCCTATTTCCTATAATTTTTTTTATTTCTCTAAGTATATAGTCTTTAATTTTCCTCAAATAACAGCCCTTCCGATTTCTATGGATTCATTGTTGTCAAAAAGGTCCCCCACAAAAGCGACACGAAAGCTATTGGCGAAGATCCTTATATTTTTTAAATCATGCTCAAGTGACGAGGATGACAACTGAGCTAGTAACTCAGTCTTAAAACTTTTCCCTGCCACTTCAATGAGAGAACTTAAAGCTCGACAACAAATTTAATTTGCATGAGCCATTCTTCATAGCAAGGTGACCGCGATAGCCAAGTGGTCAAGGTTGTGTGGCTTGTGTGTCGTACGTTTGAGCCCAGTACCACTAAAGACCCGCCATGTAGGGGAGCGATGCACGTTAAATCTGTCGAGAGCTCAAACGTCCTCCCGTTGGTGTGGTGTGGTAGTTAGGAGATGGGGTGCCAGCTCCGGTGTCGTCCACGTCACTTGGTCATGGTTCAAAATTACGCAGTCCGTCGCCAAAAGCCCTCGTGTAACTGAACAGTGCGACGTTAATATTCACTCACTCACTCTACATAGCGAGTCTTTAGTGTCATGAAGACTCGAGCCCATGGCTAGACAATAACTTTCCATCTTTCCTTTTGCACCATAGAATGAATTATTTTAATATTACAAATATTACTGACATATATCTCTGACATTGAGATAATATTTCATTTAACTGCAATAAAATTGTGAGCGGGACTTTTTTGGCACCGCTCCTTCACCGTCCTGCCTACCTAAGGGTGGTAGGGGAGCGAAATAAAGCACCACCAGAAACTTCCATAATAACTCTTATTTTATTACTATTCAAACCCACTTAAACAATCACAAGTGAAACTACAAAAAGAAGACTCTAGGAGTGTTATATAATGAGAGCGATCTATTCTAGGTGAATAACTCTTAAGTAAACACTTCTAAGTGAACAACTTTAAGTAAATACGTTTAAGTGAACGAGACTAAGTGAACAAGCGTAAGTGATCCAATTAAATAAATCTGTTTCAATCTATCTTAGATCCTTAATCCACTAATTTATTATCTTAGAAATTCCTTCCTTTACTCGCAAATTGTGATAATGAAATAAACGAAATATTATCACCTACTAATCACCGCAACAGCTCTCCTGCTCCTTCTACAAATCCCCTAGACTTTATATAGTCAAATTAATTTAAATATCAGGGTTTCTTCTTGACAGGCTGTGCATTAACGCAAATGCTGGCCCCAAAGTTTCTCCAAGAGGATTAGTGTTTAAGGTCGTGTATAGGTCCGTCACAAAATGCACCAGAAACTTTTTTAAGAAATGGAAAAATTTCAGTTTTTTTTACCAGCTTATTTTTATTTGCAGCGCTGGAAAAAAAAAATTTTTTTTGAAAAAAATATATTTTAGAAACGCAAATTCGTAAGACTAAAAAATCCATAAAGATCATTCTTTCCCCCGATTAGGTAAAAGGGGAGGAGTTTGGCAAAGGCCCTTGTGTTGCTTTAGAGGGTGACGCTAATGAATACTCACTCAATAAATACTACTTTACATTCTTTATCTTTTATATACTCTATATCTTTATAAATTGCAATTCTAATTACCATATATATATATATATATATCATGGTTTCTTCACAAAGTGAGGTTCTCAAACAATCTACAAAATAGATTTCCATAGTTGGAAAAACGCGTTGAAAATCTGCTACAAAAAGAATGTAATATCTGTTATTCTATTGTTAGGGATTTAAAACGCAGAACTGGAAAGCCGACATTGAAACATCATCGTACTAATCTATGAATACAGAATGAACAGCTCATTTAACAATAAATTATCGTTACAGGACTTGAGGGTTATCCACTTCTAATCTAAAAGACAGATGCCACACTTTACGATTCTTTTAATTTCGTATCCAAGGGCCCCTCCAACGTCTTCGAAGCCTCTTAATATCGACACCCTTACCGAGAGCGTAGAGGTCCGACGTTAATTTCGCTACCGTCCGAAGGCAGCCGTTTAATCTAAGAGATAATTCCCAGTCCAAACATGTTAATAACACACTCTCAATTAAAGGGAAGAGAGCGAAATGCACGCGTGTCCGCCCCCATATTTGCATCTCTAATTGGGTTGAGGCGCTAAAGCGCGAAACAATCACTTGCTGGGGTCAAGGAAATGGTTTTATTAACGAGAAAGGTCTAGAAATGAATGGAAATGGTCTTTTTTATGGCAAATGAAAGTGGGAGGTCCGGAGGGTGGAAAAATAAGTTTGTCGATGTTGCTGTAAGCGAAATATAATTTGGAAATTAAAATACGTGGTAGCTGAAGTCATTATTATTAGCTAGAGTATGGCAATCAGAAACACTTTTCATTCAAAAATAATGATGATTTAATTAAAATAGTTTAATTTATTAGTTTTATTCAAAATAAAAATCAAATACAAAAAGATTTGTGATGGAAAAATCGAACCAATTGCAATCGCCGTCAGAATGATTAAGCGTATTATTTTATACTTTTTTTTACCTGATTACTTTAACGCGGTGGTTCTTAAATTGGGGTCCTTGGATCTTCTGGGGGTCGGCAGTGCCTCCCTAGGAGGTCCGCGAAGTCCCTCATGTAACGTTCAGATTTCTCTTTTTTGCAGATTCTGAAAGGCCTCGTGGAAAAATTGAAAGATATACCATACTATACTAGATTACTAAATAATCCCCAATGATGAATCTACTAGAACTTGCATTTTGATCGAAAATATTAGGTAGGGAAAGGATGTCAAAACTCTTGGGGGGTCAGCGATGACACCCTAATGCATAAAGGGGGGCCCTAATGCGCAAGGATCGAATGTTTAAGAACCACTGCTTTAACGCATTTGCCCGTGTTTGACACGGGCTGAAGTCACCAGCAAACAGCCACATGCCCGTCTCACATGGGCGGTCTTGTATCTCACGTTATTTTATTTTTAATTCCTGCCTGATATCCGTTCTAGAAAAACAGATTGTCTAGACTATGCAGATTTCTCTTTTGTAAACCACGTGGTGCATTTTAATGGTTAGCAATAAGTTCGTTAGGAATTTTTTTGTTTTAAAGCCGTTGTGTTTGGTGATAAAGGTAATCTATCCATTTTATTGAATTAAGTATCATAACAGTAAACAATTAACCACAAATCAATTTTACTAAGTGTTTTTGTAACTTGTTATGAAAAAATTATGTGATCTTATGATTTTTAAATATGAAAATTTATCAGAAAGTTCCAGTGATGAAAGTGATTATCTCTTGAGTGATGGAAAATCTGAAGATAATGATGGCAAGATTTTGCCTATAGTAAGGTATTGGTAGCACCAATCGACAAAAAACTGCACCATTTGTTGTAAATCATGGCTGTTCTTTTACTTTGATTGACTGCTATGTTGTTTTGTCATACTTTGAGTTCTTTTTTTATTGTTCCCAACCTGGGCTTTTGGGACTAACCGAAAGGCACTTTCTCGAATTTCTACCACCGACAGAAATGAAAGCGATTCCTTGTAGAAATAGTGGTTTTTGTTGCCGTGGAAGTTATGAGAAGAGTAAAAAGATGAAGAAAGAAACAAGATACTATCGTAGGAACTATCATATTGGACTTTGCCAAACCATGCTTCATGGTGTATCGTACCTAACTGAATTCTTATGCTTGTAAACAAGAAAATTTATTTTTACTATTTTGAAATTCAAAATAATCTTGTAATCTAATCATTCACAAAGGGTTTGTATGATAAATTTTTATAACTTTTACCCCACTATTCCCTCCCTAGACACCCCCTCCACGTCTGAAATTGCAAAGAATAACTTACACTATACCTATATATTGATTTTCTGTAAAAAAAAAAAAATTAAAACACCTTGGACATTTTTAACCATTTTTTCCAAAAAAATTCATTTCTTTAAGGGGTTAAAAAATTTTCACACGATGTTTTGAATAAATTTTTTTTTTAAATAGAATGCAAATATTTAAATGAAGAAACGAGATGGTTTTAATTAAGTTTAAAAATTTCGTTTTGTGATGTCTATTGAATTTTTCGAACACTAATATAAGAAAGACACGGCTAACGAAATTGTTTTATTTAAAGACGAAATTAAATACTCAGCATTTTCTGGCTTAAGAAACCACTTTATTCAAATAAACTGTTGTTGTTGCTAATGCCACCTGTCTGAAGAGGTCAGGACGAGGCCATGAAATTCAACGTGATCAAGGGTCAGATGAATGCCGGTCGTTAGCCGTGGCTTTGAGCACCATGCAGGTAACAGTACGATTTCGCTCTGTTCACACCCAATTTTGTAAGAAAATACCCTGAGGTTGTAGAAGGTATCCTATCTCTCTTCCCCTTCCACTAACCTCACTAGAGGACATGCGGCTCGACGGCTATTTAGAGTACCCCCATGCTGCAAAGGCACTATCCATTTACAAACACCCATGCCTTCGCCGTGATTCAGATCCAGGCAGTCGGCGTCACTAACCACTATGCTGTATACGTATGAATAATATTTCCTTCTTATTTGACCACAGTTTCATCTCAAATGCATAACCAATGATGAAAAGCTAATGATAATATCTCTTAATAATGAAAGTAATAGATTTTTTTTATTTAATGCAAAAAAAGAAAATATTATTGGTTTGAATTTGGATATAGATTCATTGACTAATTTTTAATTAAAATGATTTTTTTCAAGAAAAAATCTTCTTTGTGAATGTCATTCTTTATATATATATATTAATTAACTTTTTTATGCTTTCTTACTTTGACACTCTTCCTAAAATAATACAGACACTGTGAATAATTTCTACAAGAAATAGTTGTTTATTATAACAGCTTTTAAATAATTATTATTTGATTTAACCATAATTAAAATTAAAAAAGTGCCTAAATATATAGTAAAATCCATAAAATGAAAAAGATTCATTTATTAACTAAGAAATCATTTCAACATTAACGCGTATATCTTAAAAACAATCCTTGGATTAAAAAAATATGCAGGAATATACCATCTCTAAATATGTATAAAACTTTATCTTTTATTTATTTATTAACATCTAAATTTTTTTCGGAAGCTGTAAAGGAAATTAAGCCTAAATTATTATTCTGAATTACTTCTAGGATCATACGAGGAAGATATGTGTTTAACTTCACCAAAAGCTATTAGCCATTGAGCTATTAATTAGATCATTTCGTCGCTAATTAGTTAATATTAGCTTAAGCATTAAAAAAGCAGAAAAATTCTCGAAGTTAAGTGCTCTAATTTAAGAGCAAAAGAAATCTTCTCGAAATAGGGTTTTTTCTTTTCCTTATAAAACCTTACTTCTAAATATTCATGCACATTTTTTAATAAAGATTTATTTTAAACGACTAATTATTCCTTCACTTTGTTAAAAATTTACAATTAACACATTAAATAATCATTAATTTAGGCATGCTGCAAATTTCGAAACCCAAAATACTCATGTTTTTTAGTCACTTAATATCGAACTGACAATCCTTATATAAAGAACTTTACATATTTCGTAAAACAAACTCTACATCATTTACAAAAAAAAGAGGGAACCTTTCTCTAAAAATTAGATTTAACACATGTTAAACTTTCGCAGATACAAAAATTTTCGGTTATCTCCTGTACCCAACAACGTCCTTGACGGTAATTAACACTGATGCATTCTTGGTTGTTATCGCCCCCCTTTTTTTTAGTTTTCCTTTTCTTTTCCTTTTTTTTATCATTATTATTTCTTTCTTCTCATCGTCACCTTTTCATCGTCTCTCCTTCATTATTTTTATTTCTCTCAACTTATTTACCTTAAAGAGGCTCACTCCACCAACTAATTATTCGATACACTTTCCCTGTCAAACGTAAAAGCGAAACTCGAGATGCCCGGGATCGATCATAAAAAGGGTTTTTGTTCCACCAAGGAAATTGTTTTTGACCGAAGGCCTAGGGTGAACACCAGAAAGCAAGACTCAAAAATTAAATTAAATACGTATATAAAAAAAAGTCATTTTTTTTGTCAAGATTTTTTAGGAGATTTTTGCTGCTTCTGTGGGCCATTTTAAGTGTATTTATTTATTTAACTAATGCAAACCCTGAAGCTTAATTTATGCTCAATCAGTTCAGTTACGAACTATTGGTCTATAAATCTAAAATCAATATATTTATTTATATATTATTTGATAACATGGTGTTTAATTTAAGATAACTAGTATTTTAATGCCTTTTACTTTTTTAAACATTTGAAACATCAATGGGTAGGTGTTAAATGGTTGTTATTAAAAAGTTACTTTTTTTGTAAAAAGGAATAGATTTAAGTATTTAAAAGTACGAAAATATATAATTATGTCTAATTAATTCTTAAATGCTAAATCTTACTTCATACCAATGCACCAACCACGAATCAATAATTACAGGACTAATACAGATGATTCGCAAAGATTGAGCCATGTTATCTAAAGTAGCAAGGTTGCAAATTCTAATTGCTGCCGACTGGGTGGCGTAGTTGGTTTGTCGATAGACTTCTGCACCCAAGGTTGCGGGTTCGACCCCGGCTCAAGTTGGTGGATTAGCTCTGTTGCCAGTGAGGGAGTATTCATTAACGTCATACTATAAAGCAACACGAAGGCTATTGATAATGGAGTTCGTCATTTGTACCACGGTCAAGTGACGAGGATGTTACCTGAACTGATACCTCCTCTCCGAGCTTCCCCACCAAGACAACGGGTGGGGCTTTGAACCCCGATAGATTAAACATGCGTCAATACCTCAACACGACAGGCCTTGAGACCATTTAGGGCTAAAAATCACGACACGCAGACCACAAGTTCGTGACCATAACCACTAGGCTGCTGTAGCCACAGTTCCTGTCAGAGAAGCCCTGTTGAATGAGAGAGCCTATATAGCATGACTTTATGTAATTTTGAACTGTGATGGACCTCCGAATTTTGAACCACACTCAAATAATGTGGATGAAAGCTGAACATTCATTCTAATTCTCTACCTTTAAGAACACGCTAACCTGAGGATATAGAATGATGACAGATTAACGAGTTGATGTATACAAGTTGGTTTTTAGTGGAACCAGAGGTAGTGCAATATATATATATAGACGCAATTAAAAATTAGCCAGTTTTAAAGTCGTGACCTAAACAACTTCCACATCGCATGTTAAAAGGAAATAAGCCTTAAAATCTTTGCGTAGTATGGTATAAAATTCATTAAGATAAGTTATTTCAGATGTCACTTAAGGTATCCCACTACTTGCGACAATTTTTTTAAAGGGAGATAGGGGGGATTCTTTTGTTGTTTTTACATTTGTTTAGTACATTTTAAGAAAAATATGCTAAAATTAGGAATAGAAAAAGAAATTATTATTACTAAAATGGGTAAAAATTGACAAAAAAATAACAAAAACATGGCCCCTTCTGAACCAAAAGATTATGAACTGATTTTGAATTTTTCAATTTTGATGTGTGGCTATGTTATTCATTCTTGAAATGATCTTCAGGATAAGAGATATTTTAATTTTTACAAAAACTAGAGCACTTTATCTTTGTTATAACATGAAACTGCTTAAAAAGAGGTTAGATTCACATAAGGAACTGTAAATTTTTTTTAAAAAAATGCAGTTAATTATTTTCAAAACATTTTTAATTAATTATTTTCAAAACATAGCTGGCCATTTGAGTATTTATAAATTATAATTTTAAAAAAACTAAAGAACACGCTTTTATACTGAATCGAACTAAAAAGTAAAAAAAATAATTCTTTATTTAAGAATAAAATGATGAACGAGGAAATTAATGTCGTTGGGGTAAAAGCGTGGGGTGTTTTATAAATATATCAATTGTTATAGTTTCTAACTTCTTTCAATTCCGAAATTGCACACCACGCTTTTACCCCAATAACATTAATTTCCTCGTTCATCATTTTATTCTGAAATAAAGAATTATTTTTTTACTTTTTAGTTCGATTCAGTATAAAAGCGTGTTCTTTAGTTTTTTTTAAATTATAATTTATTTTTCATTTTTTAGTTCTATTTACAATAAAAGCGTGTTTTTTAGTTTTTTAAACTGTCATTTATTCATTGTTCAATTTATCCTTGAGTTTGATATTTGGAGCCAGAATTACGTGGCTGCTGGAATAAGTCTTGCTCTTCAATGGATTTTGATTAAAGGGTCTGAAGTGTATTTATTCTCCCCGTTTACGGGGCCTCGGATGAGTCTCGTATCGTTATATTAGATTAAGTCTCATAAGAACCGGCCAAACAAATAAAATGTGTGGTAAGAAGAAAAAAAGTTCGAATTAAAAAAAGATTAAGGTACCCTGTTTTTATAACGGACTAAAAAGTATAAAATTCCTCCTTTTCGGTTTTTTCCCCTTCTTTTTTCACATTTTCATGGATTGTCCTCCAGTTCTGAGATATAGTCCAAATTTCAAGTCTCTAGCTCATCGGAAAGTCACACAGTTTAACATAAAATATTCTCACATTTTAAACGTATTGCTATAATGTTAATTCGTATCATCACTTCTAAACGTATTGCTTTATAAAAATAAAAAATATCCAGCAGTTAAAACATAAATTATTTTTTTCACATCACGAGTCTTTTTCTTTTCTTTTTCATTTTCAGAAAAATGTTTATATTATAGTAAGAAATTGATAGCACACACCCACCCTCCACTTTCTCACATACAGAACATATTTTTTTGTTTGTTTTATTTTGATAAACCGCACAAGTGTATTAATTAAAAACACTCCCTGTAGGGTTACACCTTTTTCTTTTAGTTGCTAAATCTGGAATTAGTCGCCAGATCTGGAAATGGTACATCGAATTAGTCGCCAAATCTGAAAATTGTATGTGCAATAAGTTGCCAAATCTGGATGTGGTATATGGAATTGTCGCCAAATCTGATTATCGTGATTCCTGACGATCCTGATGAGGACAATGGAACAAAATTATGAAATTATTGTATTGTCATCACTCCTTGACAAGTGTGCAAAATTTCGAATTAATCTGACCTTTTTAAGTGGGTGAAAATCGAGTTCCAAGATTCCATTACATGCAAGTGAAACTTATAAAAGCGTGTTAAAAAAAACACATTTCGAGTAAAACACGTTTTAAAGTATGACATCTTGCTTAAAGTTATGACATCTGCTTTTACTAAAACACTCGTAATTTTTGTTCTAGTGAACGGAAAATAATCAACTTAGTATTTTTATAAACCTAATAAAATGGCCTATAAAAGAAATCATAAAAAAAAATGTGTCAATTTTTGGCAAAATTCAAAATTTTAGGGTAATCGGATACCTTAACTACGATTCAAATATATATATATATATATATATATATATATATATATATATAGTTCCTCTTAGTTTTATAAATTATAATTATTAATTTATGTAAACATATGGAAATGCATTATTTGGTATATTTTTGATATTCAATTAAATCTATAGTGAATGTTTGCTATAGATATTAAGGTCTATATATTTTCTAGATACTAAAAAAAATTCTTTACAATTATGAATAAATTTAAATTCCAAAATTTCGAGACTGGCAACTAGGCTTAGTAACATTACTTGGTCTTAGCTCGGTGGTACATTATAATGGTATATGTAGCATCGATAGAAAGTAACCATTAAAACTGTTATATTGCTATATTAGTAGGCTACTCAGTTAGTTTATAAGTTTTTGTTAGCAATTGGTATTCTAATACACGTTTGCTATTTACATCTGTTAGGCTAGTTTTTTTTAACAGATTGATTATATTAGTGAAGATGAATTCAGTAAATCATGACAAGAGATTGAAAAATGTAGTTGATTGTAGAGATTCTACTAGACGATATTATACCAGAGTATTCTGGAATAAGGATTACTTAAAGAATGCTAAAAAAGATATTATGCTATGTAACAATATTTCTATCAACTCTAATGACATTAAAAGCAGTGAATATTTTTCTAGTAAACATCAAAATAGTAAATTCTGCAATAAAAAAATTCACTTTTACGAAAGATGTGGGGACAATAGATGTAAAACTTGTAAAATGATAAATAATGATCAAATCAAAGATAATTCTAAATTTACCTTCTGCAAGACATTTAACTGTATTTACTCATTGACATGTAAACTATGCCATTTTAAATATATTGGACAGACTAGTAATAAAATTAATATTAGAATTAATCAACATAGATCAGATACTAAAAACTTTAACAGTATAAAAAATTCAAATAAAATAGAAATTAGACACTTCCATACACATGGTTTTGAAAATGTTGTGCTCAATATTATTAAAGTAGTCCCTAATGTTAAAGATAGACTATGGTGGGAAAATTTCTACATTAAGTATTATAATACAATTTATCCTTATGGACTAAATGTATTATATCTAGGAAAAAATATTCTTAATGCTATTAAACAAAATTCTCAAGATTATTATTACAGTAAAGAAATCAAAAAGACTAATAAAAGAAAAACTAGAGGTAATAGGACTAAAAGGTTAAGCAGAGACGAAAATGTGTTATTTCAAAAGGTATTAGCGATATATGTAATAGTTTCGAGAACAATTTTAATATAAAGCACATTAAATCTTTCATGTTTGGATTAAGTAAGACAGAAATATGTATTACGGATAATATACTAAATTCAGATACATTTATAGATAGTCATGCTTTACATATCATAAGAGACATTCTGAAGTTTCTGAAGCATAAACATAAAATAAAAGTCAATGTAAATAAAAAATATCAAACAGAATATTGTACATTATTATATATGAATAAATCTTTTGATAATATTAATTTTTCTAGCATTTTTAAAAAACACATGTCAACTTTCCCAATTCAAAATATCACTATTAAAAAAAGGCTTTTAAATATAATAAAAAAATAGGTAGATCAATTTTTAACTATAATGCACCTATCAAGCAAGAAAATTTAATATGTTATTGTAATGAATTTAAAGAATTCAAAGATAATTATCACCAGCATACTATTACTGGTGATCTCAATATTGTAAAAGACAATAATCTTAGAAATATAATGAATAAAGGTACTGGTTTTAGACTTATGATTTCCAATAATAATAAAATTATCAAAAGTCAGTTATATAATGATATTGAGCAATTTATTTACAAAATTGCTATTAAATATAGTATGCCTATAGAGACATTCACAGAGTTTAAATGTAACATTTCACAACAGATTAATAAATATAACTTTAGTACAGATAATAACATCTTTTTTAATGATATTAAAAAACAGATTAAAAAATTACAAAATAAATTTATTATAGTTTATATTGATAAAGTGCCTGGAAATTTTGCCTTCATTTGTAAATACTATTATAGTTTAATGCTCAACAAACATTTTGAAAATAATACAGCTTTTATTAGGTCATCAATTTCTGATAGAGAAATAAATAATCGAATTTTGGCTTTTCATAAACAATTAAAAATACAAATTAATAATAATTTTAAATTTCCACATGTATTTCTTACTCCTAAATTTCATAAAAATCCAGTAAAGTTTAGAACAGTTACTAATGGTTTTAATACATATATCAGCAAATCAGGCAAAATTCTACATGAAATGTTACAAGATACAATAAATAATCTAAAAACTTCAGCCATTCTTAAAAATAGTACAGAACTTATTGCACAAATTAAAGATAAAAAGATATTTTCAGTATTTAGTTTAGATTTTGAAGATCTTTATAACTCAATTAATATTGATGATATGATAAAAACACTTGTAAAATTATATAAAGATAATTTGTTTAAAAATGTCAAATATGATAGATTTGGTTCTCTACTTAGGTTAGTTCTAAAAGAGAATTATCTTTATCATAATGGTAATTATTATCAACAGATTAAGGGTCTACCACAAGGTGGCCCAGCTAGCAACTGTCTTGCCAATTTATATTTACATTATTTTGAAAATAGTTTCACAGACAACTTAGAATTTTACTTTTTTCGTTATATAGATGATATAATCATTTTTGGCAAGCAAGACAACTTTATACCTAATATTAATTTTTATCCACAATATCTTAATTTAATACAGACAAATAGTAACAGTTACGAAGCAAATTTTCTTGATATAGAAATTAAATTAAATGATTATAAAATAGTTACTAATATTTATGATAAACGAGAAGACTTTAATTTCAATATTATAAAAGTACCGCATTGGGAGAGTAATGTGCATGTATCTATATTCAGAAATATTGTTCTTAATTGCACACTACGCAATAAATTTCTAGTTTCTAATAAATCAGAAAAAATAAAAAATTATAAACATTTTACTAAATACTGTTTAATTCAAAACTACCCAATTAATTTTATTAATAGATATTTAAATAATGATATTCTAAATAGTAAGGATTAAATTTCCATAGTTTTAAAAGGTTTATATTATAGATTTATTATTCTTCCTAGATAGTTTTAAATACCTCCAGTTTCTAGTTTTAGATAAAATTACTTTTTTAGAATTTATTATAACTTTTAAACCACATTAAGAGTCTCTAAGATAATTGTAGTATGTTTACATTTCTTATTTTATTATTTCTATTCTTCTCATACTTTTGCTAAGTGCTATTTTTCAGCCTTTGATTTGTTTTGAAATTGTATTTGGGTCCAGAATCTGGCAATAACTTGTTTATTGTACTCAGATTTAGCGCGGGCTCTGCATTTCAGTATGCAATTTTTGGGTAAGTTACCTTTTCCTTATAATGGATTAGATTTCCAATCCAATTTATTTGCCAATTGACATTTGCTCCAATGGTATTATTATACATGGACAAAAAAGGCGGTAATTTGGCTGTTCTTTTAAATAATCATTTGTTTTTAAAAAAATTTTAAAGAAATATTATACTACTTATGATAATACTAAATATTCATATCATAATTATATCTAATTCTGTTGTCTTGTATAATATATCTAATATAATATGTGAATCATCAGTAAAAAAAATATAAAAAAAAAATATCGTATTAGAAAAATAATTTTCAAAGAAAGCTCTGGAATTTGATAAAATGGGAAATATTTTGCAGATAGTTTCAATGTACACACTTTTTTTCTTTTTATTTAGCGAGTTGTCTTATTTGCTTCGAACTACCGCAACGCAGATAATGTTGTCTTACAGAAATATCAGCGTAAAATTCACAATATTAATAATTTTATTCATATTGCATCATCCAAGAACTCTATCAAGAAGCCTTTATTGAAGAATTTCTTATATAAAAATTTCATATATTGTGCTTTTTTTGCTAAAAAAGAAATAAAGTAACATGCAATAGAAATGAAAACTGAAATTTAAAATTTGGGATATTGCTCCATTGCAATAGATGCCAGAACAACTTGGACTCATACAGCTTCTACATATTTTTACAGCCCTTTTCTAACTCAGTCTAGCTCTATCATATCTTTGGAATCTTCAAGGAGATACTACATGGTCTCATATCCGGCAAACACGCTTTAAAGAACACCTAATAAACTTCCTTTCATAACACGGGAGGACGTTTCTCTTGTAAGAGAGCAGTCGATCCTTTGCAAGAGAAATGATATCCAAATATAATGTGAGCATTTTTAGCATTGGAAATATAAGTTGACATAGAATGCTCATATCTTTTTTCTTTTTCTTATTTTATTCATTTTAATCAGATTCATACTTATTTTTAATTTGCATTTTTAAATAATTTAATTCAGCTTTAGCTATTCTGTTTCTTCTTCATTCATTTTTCAAAGTTGCTTATGTGAATCATTTAACTGGCTTTCTTAGTCTAGTTTGCAGTGTTCTTAGATGCAACAGAAAAAACAGGTTGTTCTTGTTTCTAATTCCACATGGTTCAGACGAAGACTAGGTAAAGTCCACGAGTTGAAAAAAAATCATGAACTAAATTAATAATGAAGCTATTAAGTGTTCCTTATCTAGCTCTATATAAAGATAGTTAGAAGAGGTTTGCTTTTAAAGAGTTACAAATGATGAGAGTCACAATGGGGTTCTCCATCCTTGACAAAAATAAGGATTATGTAATATATTCACTATCAAGTGTACCTCTAGTGGTTTGAATGCCTTTTTCCCACAATGGTATGGGTACCACTGAAAGTTTTTCTATTGTAAAATGAGTGAGTTGCAGAGGATCTTCATAGTCCCGGGCTTACAATTTTTATTTTTGAACAGATTTCAAAGAGAGTCAGGAGAGACACACAAAGTTCTTGATTTTGCGATGTATGAATGATTAGAGAGTAAAGTGCGAGATCAAGTGTTATATTTGTTACTTTGTAAGCGACTTCCTGTTGAAGTCGTTCCCTCATAGTCCTACCTACCTAAGGGTGAGGGGGGAGAAACAAAGCATCACCAGAAACTTCCATAGTAATTATTATTTTATTATCATTCAAGCACACTAATCAACCACAAGTGAAACCACAAGAGGATGCTCTAGGAGTGATATAAAGAAAGCAATCAACTCTAAGTGAACAAGCGGAAGTAATCAGTTTAATTTAACCTAATTTATCTTAGACTATAAATTCCCAATCCACTAATTTAGTATAGTGGCAAACTCCGTTCTTAACTCAAATTATGAAAATCAATTTAAATCGCACCTTCGTAAGGCCACAACAGTTTCTCCGCTCCTTCTATCTTACAATTACAAAACCCGGACTTTATATAGTCAAACTAATCTCAATATCAGGGTTTCTTCTTGAGGGCTGTAAATTAACCCAAATGCCAAAGTTTTCCCAAGAGGATTAGTGTGAAGGTCGCGTACAGATTCGTCACAACTTGACCGAGGCTCAAAATGACAAGAGCCGTCTTTAATAGCCCTCGCTTAGCTTCCAATTTCGGCGTTAATAAAACATTAAAATATATATCGCAGCATTTGAACGTGATACGATATAGCACATATAAGCAATTTCGTTTTCATTGGCCAATGTGATATTTGAGCACTAAGCAAACACTTCGTGTGGCTGCGAGAAATGCTTCATAAATCGAAGTAGGAACTCTACTGCCAACTCTAGAACAGGTGCTGAGCAGTACTGTGGCTTCTGTAAGTAATGATGATTTGAGTTGCATTTATTCTATCAGCGAAGTATTATCAATCACCATTGCAGTTTTTTTTATTTAATTTGAAATGTGTCTCATTTAACTTTGATATAATTTTCTAACCTTACAAATTTATTAGCTGCCACTTGCGCATTTTCCTCCTACCAATTCTAAAATAACTGTGTTATTGATTTAACTTCAAGATCTGGCTTGGTTTTGTAATACCTTGCCGTGTGTGTGGCCTGTGTGTGTGCGTGTTACCATACACCCACATTCACATATGTTTAAGGAAAGTAAACTGTCCTTAACACACATGAGTAACATTTCCGAAGGACTGACAAGAACGACCAAAAGCTCAGGTCACTAGCTCCATTCCAAAAGATTTCACCCAGAAGTATCGCCTCCAGCAGGAAAAAAAAAGAACGAGCCTATGCAATGCGCAGAATTACGCTAAGGCAAAATATACTAAAAAAAAATAGTCAAAGCATTTGCATGAAAATTTAATTAATACTGGTCACACAAACGCCAATTTTGGTCGAATTGGATCGATAACGTTCCCCTTTTGGCTAACTTTTTACATAATCTTAATGGTGGTGTAAAAGGTATTTTATTAAGGACTGAAATTTTGAACGATATATATATATATATATATATATATATATATAGGGAGAGTGTGAACTAATAGTAAGAAATGAAAAAAGGACGATTTAATATGTCTGAAATATATAAATATTCCTAGTATAGTATCGAGAGAGAGAGAAGTAATTGTTTAAACTTTTTAGATCTGCCAGCCCTGAAAATTTTCCTTTAAACTTCTTGAGAGTAAGGCGACGAAATATTTAAATTTTTCCCTGGGAAACTACAAAACGTGTAAACATATTTCAAAAGATATTCATCTGGGATATTCAATTGACATGGGGTATTCATGTTTTGATCCATCCGAAATCATTGAGTAACTTTAAAAGGATACTCGCAAGAGAGTGAGCGTTATATTAGCATCACACTCTTAAGCAATACAAGGATTATTGGCAACGGGCCTCGTAATTTTGAAAATCGGTCAAGTGATGAGGACTTTACCCGAGTTGGCCCCTCTCTCTCCAAACTACGACACCGCATCGACGGGAGAGCTTTGAGCTCGAACAGATTTAACGTGCAACATCCTCCTCTACACGGCAGGTATTTCGTGGCACCAGGCCACGAGTTCGTAACCATAACCACAAAGCTAAAGCAGCCAAAAAAGTTACTGACATAAAAATAGAAAACGTTAACCAAAAAAGAAATCCGATAATAAACTTTAATATCTTCCAAAAAGATATAAGTAATTAATTACGAGGGGTGATAAAAATAAAGGTGACTAGTCGAATAAAGAAATATTTATTATCAATAGAAGGAACACACAAAAGGGAATTAATAGGCATACGGGCCTATCTCTTTTCGACATAATCACCAAGTCCAGGGCCGATCCTAGCAGGTATGCACCGCACGCGGGCGGCCAAGCCAAGGGGCGGCCGCAGGCCGTATATGGTTCTATCAATCAAACAAACATTAAAAAAAACTTTTTATAAATCCAATAAATATGCTGAATGTTGAATAGTGATTGAAAAATCAAGTCCCGATTTCCTTATAAGTTAAGAATAATACAATGTTAGTGCATAGTCTGTTGGCCGATTGTCCGTAAATGTCTACTCTTTACAAACATCCATCATCTGATAGCAAAATTCGTGTTGGATCCGACAATACCGCATTAAAAAAGCGGGTTTCTTTTTGTTTAATAGCACACACACACACATAGCAGCGCAACTGTGGATTGATGCTTAATAAAAGCGTGTCAAAAAGGATTTTTATAAAAGTTGCTTTACGAAAATATCTCATACAGTTAATCTAATGTTTAAATTCAATATGAATTTGGGTAAATTAAAAGTTTTTAATTTAATAATAACCTTAGAATTTAGAAAAACAAAATAGGGGAAAGAAGGGATTTTTTTTTTTTTGCCTTTGGTTTTACAACGCTTATATAAGCAATGCTCGTTTTCTTTTTTAGTGAGTTATACCTCTTTCAAATGATGGTTTTCTTATAGTTTTATTTGGTATTAGTTGTAAGAGAAAAATTCTTGCCGCTTCTTTTGACTTTTGAGTAAATGATTTTCATAACAAAGCCTGCTTGAAAAAAGACTTCAAGATTCACACATAATATTAATGTTAGCGAAGTTCTAACGTTAATTTATATTGTAGGAACTTAATGGCACCTTGGTACTATGTTAAAAAATGCTAGTTTTATGCGTTTTTTTAAAAGTCCTAATTGTAACCAGATGCCATATAATCAAATAGACGAATCAAGGGATTCACAACATAGCTAATTAATAAGAAATAAAAAAACATAAATTAAAAGCTAATCTTGATCTATATATATCTGTCCGCTTTTATGTATACTTCTAGTTGGAGAGTAATTTCATATGATTTAATTCACATAGCCCTTTACCGTGTTTACTATTGTCTCTATGTTAGCAGCATAGAGACAACAGTCAAACAAAGCCAGAAAAAAACAAAACCAGTTTAATCTAGGGCCGAGGAAACTGGACCCACGTTCGAGGCGGCATTTGGACCGAATTCGGAGTATACTTTTTTTGTTATAAAAATTGGTATGAAAATATTTATATTTTTTGAAATATTGTTATTTATACGAGCACTTTAGCAACATGAGTATTTGGTACCTTATTTAAATACCTGAATTTTATTTTAGACTGTATTGAAATGCCGACTACTGCTAGTAAAATTTTTGTAACGACTATATATTTTTCTAAAAAATAAAAATTACACTGCTTGGTGATTTGTTGTAGCAAGTATATGGGCCCCGATCTCGGGATACAGGTACAAGCGATTATCTTTTGTATTTGTTATTACTACGTTAAAGGTGACAAATGTGCACAAAACAGTATTTTGTTTAGAGCCGCGTTCGGCAAATGGCAGTTCTTCAAAATTCTGCTTTTATGTAGCATTAAAAATTATGTTTGTTAAAAGTTATTGTTTACTTTTCTAATTTATAAATATCTCTCACAAAAAATTACTTGCATTTGCATGCTCATTTAAATATTTGACTGGCTTACTGACAGAATTTACTTTTTAAATATGTATTTATCTTTTTTGCAATTCCCAGTTATATATTAGTATCTAGCAATGTGAATCTCGTATTTTATTTTAGGAATCTTATTCTGTACTGTGTACGTTTAAAGTCAGTTTTCTTATGTGTTGAACCTTGAAGGGTGTGTACGTTAAATCATGAAATTGTATATGTTTATTCTTATTTGCTTTTGTAACTTTCTCCCCATCCCGAGTGGGTCACAAAGGACATTCTTTCCACTCCCGGTGTCAGCTAACTTAAAGGGAGCAGAGGCAGTAAGAATGTTTGGAACATAGGTTCCCAAACTTTTCTGTCTCATATACCCCTTACAATGCTTTTCATTTTTGGATACACCCTCCTAATATTAAATTTTTGCTCATAGATAAATGGCTTTTTGACAACTGGTACAGGACTACTTACTTTAAAAGATTAAAAATTTTAACTGCAGTGAAGTATAATTTAAGAAAAACACGTTAATTAATTTTAATCTTAAATTTAATAATATATAAAATAGTTGAGCAACAAACAAAGATGTGTTTAATAGCAGGGATGAATCTAACACTTCAATAACAAATTTTCAACATTTGGCATCAATCTTGTTGAGTTTAACCCTAAATTTCTTCGGTTAGTTGTGTCCTGTTTATTTATTTATTTTTTGTTTTTTGTCTACCATAGTCAAAGCATTCTCAGACCTAGATTCAAAATCTGAATAGAGAGCATTTAAATGAACATATGTTCAAGAAACATTATCCTGGTAGATTGTCTGTGAGAAACTGGGAAAATTCGTGAAGTCCAATATAATGCTCCTTTACCTTAATTCTGGCAAGAAAAACTGAGATGATGGTCCTTGTTTTAATAAAATATATACTGTCACCCGTAACTGTGCAAATTAACCTCATTATATATGTATATAAAATTAGTAAATAAATCTGTTAAATAAATAAAATCTAGTTTCCCTTTGGTTACATTTTTTAAAAAATTAAAATTACGATGTGGTTTAATGAGAGTCTCTATCGTACGCTCCCATTTGCATCTTATGGACCTCTAAACTATTTTTTCACTGACGTGGACCCTTTGTTAGTCGTCATAGACCCTTGGAGGTCTATATAGACCCCTTTGGGAATCATTGGTTTGGAAGATAGAGAGACACAGATAATGTTTCATTTTAGTCTTAAATGTTATTTGAAGTTAAAACAAACTCTTGTAATCTCTACCATCAACAGACTCGTTTTCGAAAAAAAAATGGCTTGCTGAAATTGACACAATTTAATCTCTCACATTTAGCTCGTTTGAAATAGCAGAAGGTAATTATGTCTTTATTTTCGAATTAATTTGTACTTTTTAAGATTAAAATAATATACAAATTCCTCTTGTAGTGTACACCTCCGAATAAGGCACAATAAATGTTGCTACCGGTCTCTTTGAACATGGATCTTACGTATTGATCTCTTATTAAGGGACATTCTATTTAAGTGACACCAAAAAAAGTTAATTTCTCTTTTGTAAAATTTCTTTGAAATCATTTTTGTAAGGATTTCAAAGACAAGTTTGGGTGTTTCTCATTAAATAAATTAAATGTAGTGTTCTCCTAATAAATCAATATAATTTAACAGAGGAAAGGAACAGAAAAATAAAAAAATTGTAACATTGTCTGTTCAATGCTTTTATTTAGAGAAAACAGAATATGTGTAATAAAGTGATTGCACACACACACAACTCTTGGATGCGTGTTTTCTTTGGGTTTACAAAGAAATAAAAATGCTAGCTTAGGTGGATATTAGTGCCGGTTTAAGCTCATTTCGGACACTAGGCGCAAAAGATCTAAGGGCCCCCTTGGCACTGTAGGATCCAAGGAGGGGTCCTTGGATCCGGTTAAGTCCAGCTTTTCCGGGTCCCTGCCCCAAGCGCCCAATGGATAAACTTGCACTGGAGGACACAATGCTCAAGCTTTCAAAATGATCCTTGCGAATATTTTCGATAAATTTCTGTTAGAACAAGATTTTATTGCTCGTTTCAAACATTTATACAGTAATTAAACTTTTCTTATTAAAAATTTTCATTTTTCTCATGAACTTCAATTTTAAAAAAAAAACTGTGACTAAGGTATTTATTTGTATATAATCTGTTTAAAATTAATACGACTTGAATTTCTGATTAAGAGAAAGAACCAAGACATCATATACTTTCAAAAAATTGATTTTTCAATTTTAGTTCTAAGCAATAGTGCATATTTTTCTGAATCTAAAAATGTATTATGCTTACATGTTTGTTGATTAAATATCCCTAAAATATGAAAAATAAAAATGTAAACAAATGACCATGCCCCTTTTGACATATTTTAAATGGGTAGTTTCTCCTGGGTTTGATCTATAGAATTTTTTTTATTAGAATGAATAACCTCGCTATTTTTAGCCACGTTTATTAGTGAGCTATTGTTCCAAGCTGTGTGGTAAAATTTCTTACTTTAAATTTCAGTTTATGGCAATGTTTTGAATCACGTCCGTCTATTCTAAAGTTTCTTGTTCTATACGGCTACTTAATTTTGCATTAGTTTTCATAAGAAATATTTATTTTTTTTTCTTATATTTAATGATATTTATAAGATTTTAAAAGTATTTAACTTTTTTTAAATAAGAAATTATGCCACGAATAAAAAAATTTGGCAGAAGGAAGTTTGTTCGCAATCAACATAAAAAGTCAAAATCGAATAAAAAATTCCTTTCGAATTCCGTGGAAGGCGCTTTTGGGAGAAAAATTAAAACACCAAAAGAACAATATGATCCTCAAAATGTAAATATAATCGTTGATGTAGTTAAGAGTACATGGTTTGTAAAATTTCATCTTTGCATTAAATTAGTATAATATTTATTATGCTAAATTTTTTTTTCATAAGACAGCTTCAATTTCCAGAACGAAACATGCACATCCCTCATTACTTTTTCCAGTGTTTAAAAAATCTGCGGTTTATTTGTCTTGTTTATTGTAAATGTTTAATTTTTTTTTCTGAATCATCAATTATATGAATCACTTTTATGAATCACCATGTTAAGTCAATGTAGCACATGTGTTTTTAGATGGTTCTCTCTCTTTTTATACATCAGGAGAAATTTAGTAATATTGTGTTATAATTACTAGTAATTATAAGTAGTTGTGTTATTGCTAATTGAAGTATTGAAAAAGCATTTCTTAAAAATTATTTTGGGATATTTAAACTTTGTGAATTAGGTCAATAATAGGTTAGTTATTTCAATGTTTACTTTCTTTTTTAATTTAAAGAGATATAAATTTAGTAGAATTATTATAAATTTATTTTCAATAAGACTGCACACGCATGAGTTAATATTTAAATGTTATCGAAAATATCCCGAAATGAGATTTTGGCAGGAAGCTAAAAGACAGAATTTTATTGGAATGAGAAATATAATGTATTTTTTTATTTTTATAATAATCATGAAATTACACTGAAACATGTAAACTGTATCAAATCGTGGTGCGAGTTAAAGACAAGGTTGGAAAAAAATTGTACTATCGCCTCAGAACAACAAAATGTATACAGTCGAGAGAAAAAAGCAATGACGCGCCATCATTGAAAGAATGATTGCTGTAGTACAATTTTTAGAGTCAAAATTTAGCATTTAGAGGAACTAGTACGAAGTTTAGATGATGGTAATTTTTTAAAGACGGTTTAGATATGGCCAAAATTTTATCCAGTTATTTCAGAACACCTTAATAATGTCAGTAAATACAAAAATAACAAAATACGTATTCCATACTATTTATGGCACCATTTTCAAAATAAATAATTACTATTTTGGCCGAATCTATTCGTAATGAGATAACACGCATTGGCAAAGAAGCAAAATATTTCTCTATAATTTTTGACTCTAACCAGCTATTAATCACACGGAACACACACACACAAACAAAGTTTGTTATTAGATGTGTAAACACTTGATGGTAAGGTATACCTATATTTTAGAATGTTTTCTAGGAGTTTTTAGGAATACTACACAAGAAAGGCTTTCAGATATGGACACATTCTCTATTGAATGAGTGAATATTTGTCGCACTGTTCAGCTACACGAGCGCTTTGGGCGAAGGACCTTGTATTTTGAACCATGGTCAAGTGACAAGGACAACACCTGAGCTGGTACCCCCTCTCCTAACTACCACATCACACCACTTTGAGCCCTCGATAGATTTTACGTGTATCGCTCCCCTACACGGCAGGTTTTCAGAGGTATGGGCTGGAACTCATGACACATCAGCTACGAGTCCTTTGCCTTTACCTCTAGGCTACCACGGCCACAAATTTTCTGTTGAATCCAAAATTTCTGAGAAAATCGATTTCACCAAAATTATCAACAAATTTGCTTCTCAGAAAACCAAAAAAAATTATTTCATGATTAATTATTAAGTAGTCTTTGTAAGGACTGATTTATACACTTTTCGTTTCACGAGATTTATGTGTGATTTAGTACTTTTTGATTAAATTATATTTTCTGTGTAAATACTGTTGTTTTGTTTTTCTAATTATAAAATGTCTATTTTTATTTCAAAGGTAATGTTTTTGCCCGCTTATTATTTTGTTAAAGTATTTTGTCGTGATCATAACCCATTAGCTGACCAAAAATTAAGTTTTGCACTTCAAATTTTATTTTCATTTTTCTTAATGTTTTACTTTTTACTCTTATTAGATGATTATAAAGCCTCAAGATATAAGTATTAAATAAGTAACTATACATATAAGTATATATAATATAAGTAACTATACAATAAGCAATTAAATATATAAGTATTGTAATAAGAGTAATTTTAAATAAAAGTAATTAAATATTAGTATTGTAATAAGTAAATATGCAAATATTATAATAAGTAATTAAATATGCAAATATTAGTCCAAAAAAATTCTCTATAGGGGCGGCACATTAGGCCTTCGCACGCAGGCGGCCGACACCCTAGGATCGTCTCTGACCAAGTCTGTATAGATATTTATCAGAACGTAGAACCCCAACTTGTTTAACTCGTCTTGGTAGAAACCAGATAACTGTCCACATTGAGCCAGGTTTCGATGGATGCATTCAGAGCACTGTCTGAAGAGTACCATCTGCCAGATAAGAGCTCATTTAACCTCGAAAACAGGAACTAATCACTGAGTGCCAAATCTGGGCTGTGTGGGAGTGACTTTCGTTGAAGAACTTGGCCAGCCGCTGCCTGCATATTGCGGTTTTCGATATCCTGTCCGCTCATTGCTTCTTCACCATAAACTTCCCGATTTTACTGTGAGTGTCAGGTGTAGGTGATTTTACTGTGAGTGTCTTTCTGTACCCATAAAAGTCGAGCCACGGCTCGCTCTTCCAAACGAGACTAATTTTCAAAACATCTTGCCATTTCAAATGTCCTGAACAATCTGGGAACTTACACTACCTACCTGTACGCCAGCTGTAGGAGAAGTAGCGTCATTTGTCTCTTCTTTGGGGAAACAAAATTTCTCCACAATATGTAGTTTTCTAATGCTACGGCTTGCAATCTTTTTTTTCTGATCATTCCTCTTATAACACAGAAAAATTGATTTATTTATTCACTCATCGTTGATTTATTTCTTCTTGTAATAATAATTAACACAAAATAAATACAGAAATAAACTATAACTGTAATGCACGCATTATTATGCATTAGGTTAAATTGAAAGACCCATCCAATGTACCATACCCTTAATCTTTTAAAGTCAATGAAATTCCTTTCAACCGAAATCCTTTTCAAACGAGAGCCTGACCACTTGACCGCTCGAAAAAGGATCAACCCATAACCACCAAAGCCGCTAATTGAATGGACCCACAATGCACCACAGTAAATCCCTTCATTTACCCGGACTTTAAATCCGAGGGGGAGGGGGGATATTATTAAAATATTCTGACATGCCGTGCGTTACCAACTTAAAGCGCTGCTTCTAATTAATATTCCGACATGGCCAACCCCTGATCCTTGCTTAAGACGTTGTCTGTCGCCGCTACAATCTATCAAATGTGCCGTGACGGGCCAGCTGCCGGGCTCGTCTACTACTAATTAGATTTCGGGGAAATGGTAGGTCCTCCCGCGATCATTAAAAATCTTGTCTGACGCGTCGCTGATATGCAGTTAATTGCTTCGTGCTAAAGTTTCCATTCTAAAACAAGTGTTCTGGAGGAAAGTGTCAGGGCTCTGGGCCCCGGACACATTTCCGCGTGTGTTATCGGATATGATTAACCATTGGGAAATTAAACCGGACTTATGAAAGGCTTTGTGACTTATCTGGTGCTGGGAGAGTCACTAACGCGCGCGTGACGGTTTCTTGATATAATCGTGATAAATTTGGTGCACTTCGGACTTAGTAAGTGCCGCCTCAAGTTTAAGAATAATCAATAAGGCACGCTGAGGTAATTTACTCAAAGCTTTGATTTAACTAATGCAGGTGTTGAAAACTCTCGGTAAATTTTGCTCCCAGGCGAAAAATATCTGTTTTGCCGTATTTACTCGAATACATTCCACCCTAATTTCTAAGCCCCCCGCCAATTTTCTACTTGGCTTTGAGAAGAAATAAAAAATTGTGTAAAAGGTTCTTAGACATCAGACATTTAAGAAAATTTTAATGAGATATAATAAGAAGTTAATAATTTTTTTAAAAGACCAGTATTTAAAAATTTCAAAAATATGCATGAACTTAAAACTAATCGTCAGTAACATGTTTTGAAAAGGACTCCCATTGTCACAGCTGACTTCGAAAGGAGTGCCCCACACGATGTCGTCTTTCATGTGATCCAATGCATTTGTTATGCAACATTTTTTTTAAAGAATGTATTATAGATGAATATAAAAGAACTATTAAACATTTTTCAAAATTTATAAACAAAAATTATATCCTTTTGTTTGCACCCATCGACGTATAAATTTTTCATCCGTGTCAAATTTTCAGTGGCAGCTACTCTGTTTCCGTTTTTTTTTCTGTGTATAAAACTACTTCCCTTTTCATATTTGCGTCATAGTGCTTGATACTATTACGGATATATTTGATGCTTAGATGCTTAAAAGAAAGCGCCTATACAAAAAATTACCTAAACACGAAAGACAACGATGTTAAGGTATCAGACTACCCTAAAATTGTGAATTTTGCCAAAAATTGCCAAACATTTTTATCATTTTATTTAATAAGTCATTTTATGAGCTTTATAAAAATACCAATATTATTTTCCGTTCGTTAGAACGAAAACTACAAGTGTTTTAGTAAATGGAGTTGCCATTACTTTAAGCAAGATGCCATATTTTAAAACGCATTTTGCTCGAAATGTGTTTTTTTGAAACTGCTCAAACGAGGCCAGCGATTGCTAAAACAATTTTGAAAATAATAACTGAAATTTTTATGTACATTCTGTATAATAGTAGAAGTGTTTTAACCTTCAGATTTATCAATTACTGTTTTATTACGAAATTTACAGTCCCTTATGTTAATATAATCACCGTTTTTTTTAAGCAATTTCATATAATATCTAAGATAAAGTGTTTTAGTTTTTGTAAAAATGAAAATATCTCTTATCCTGAAGGTCATTTCAAAAATTAATAACATAAGAATACATCAAAATTTAAAAATTTTAAATTTGTTTATAAACTTTTAATACAGAAAGTGCTGAGTTAATGTTATTTTTTGTAAATGTTTACCCATTTTTTCCCATTTCAGTAATAATTTCTTTTTCTCTTCTTAATTTTAGCATTTTTTTCTAAAAATGTCTAAACCAAATCTAAAAACAACAAAAAAATCCCCATATCTGTATTTTTTTTTAAAAAAAAGTCTTCTTAAGTAGTAGGATACCTTAAGAATAAACTGAATTACCGGAGATAAACTGCGGAATGGGATAAGTCACCGATGCAAGTGGCCAGAATGAACGGTTACATTTTTCCTATTGAAAGGGTTTGAAACTCAATTTCCCCATCCACCAAATATTTAGATTGGATTCGCCTGATTTTCATTAGTATTAACAATGGAAAATGGATGCGGCTTAAATTCAAATAAATACGGTTATTATTATATTTGTTTTTAGTTTGTTTGTGTATAACCCTGATTCTACTTCGAGTTTTTTTTTTTTTTTTTTTTTTTTTTTGCATGAGTTGACTGGTTATTTTATTACATTACACTCGAAGTCGTTGGCTGACCAGAAAATTTTGAGGTAGAATTTTTTAATGTCGCAACCTAAAGCACTACTAAGACTATTAGCGACCTCGATTAATTGACGAAGACAACACCTGAGCTGGTACTCCCTCTCCCCCTCCAAACTACCATATTACGCAAAAGGGAGGAATCTGATCCTCGACAGATTTAATCTGTACCAGCTCTGTTCATGGCGGGTCTTCAAGTAGTACTAGAACTCGAGCCCGCAACATACCGGTCACTTGTTCGTTCCCATAATCACTAGGCTACCACGGCCACAAGAGAATTTTGAAACTTAGTCAAGTGACGATAATGAACCCTCTCTGGAAATTCCACTTCACGCTAACGTGAAGATTTAGAGTCACAGCTTATTTAACGTACGTGAGTCACTCTACACGTCGTGTCTTTTGTAGAATCAGGGAATTCAAATTCACAACTCGAAAACATCAGCCCTCATTCATATGGCGCGAACTTTTTACTTAGTTTCAGAGTACTTTCTCAAACAAAGAGACAAATTCTAATTCCGTGTTGGTAATTTTGAAGAAATTCAAGTAAAATGTGCGTGTTCAATATTTCAGTTTCTTAAAAATATAATAATTTAAAATCAAATTTAAAAGTAGGTAATTTTTACAAAATAAAAGGTTACAAACTATTTAAAAAATATTATACATGCATATATATATTATCACGTGGATAATTTCAATTTAACAGAAAGAGCAAAGGTATGAAAGGCTAACTAAATGATATAATTAATCGGCACACGCTTCCCTTATTTTTTACTTACAATCTAATTTCCTCTATTTCGAAAGCAACGATTTGTATTTTAGGCAAGCAAGACAACTTGATAACTTGAAAAATGTAAACTAATGAGACTTTGCCAAAGCATTTGTCTGGGTAACATGTTCCCTTGATTTAAGTTTAAACATCACTGGTTAATGTAAGTGTAAGAGCAGTTATTTTAAATGTGAAATGATGGTACATTAATAACCGGTGTAACCACTCTACTTCTGAATATAAGCATGCAAATATGCATGCAATGTCTCATACAGATACCGGATATCAGTTTTTGGGATAAAATTACACGCTTGTTGCACTTGATCGGTCAATTTAAGGGTTTTAATTCTGGTTTTGGATGACGTTTGAGTTGCCATTTTACGATGTCGATTCATGCTCGAATGGAGGAAGATCTGGTGATCTAGCTAGCCAAGGCAACACTATATAGATATTTTGGGCTATTAGTAGGTACGAGAGTTATTTGAAGGGTTGCGAAGAAGAACCTTTGAATCATGTTCATAAATGGCAACGCAACAGTCTGAATCACCAGAATGACTTACACGTTTGCAGTTATGTTGCGTTGAATAACCACAAGAGTATTCTTACTATCCTAGAAAGTTGCTAGCCAAACCATAACTACAAGGGTAGGTCAAGTGTGTCCAAGTCGAGGAAAGGTTGTTTAAATGCGCAGGCCATGCTTTTTAATGAATATACAATCATCACTGGCAACAAGATAGAAACAACTCTTATCGAAGAACACAATACATTGCTAATCTACTCTCCAATGAGCTCTAGCGTGACATCACTTAAGTCTCAGATTGTGAGCTAATGGTGTGAACGTTTCAGGATGCCTAACTTGAAGCTATTCCTGAAACAAACGATTCGTTCAAATTTACTGTGGCTAGTGCCACAACAAAAGCTATAGTTTTACTGCAGATGCACTACGATGTTCCACAGCCATGGGATAAATACGGCGGTATTCTCCAACAGTGTTGACCCGTGTAGTTTTCTTGACCATGGTTTCTTGTGATAGTACCTTCCCATTATCACTGCTACCAAAACTCATACACAGTGCATCCATTCCTACCAAAACTTTCTGTAATATCGCGGGGAAAAAAATCCAAATTTTCTTCGCCCTATTGTACGACTTAGAGACCCGTTCAAACTCAGTGAGCTATTGTTAAGGGCTTCTTCGTCTCTTAAAGGTAATCTTGACTAATATCAAAGTCAAATCACAATGGTAAATAACGCTCAGGAACTTTACAGTATATATTTAAAGTATTCCTGATTCAAATGCTCAAACTAACTTTACAAGTTCCACACTTATGCACCTAACGCGAAATTTGAATGAAAATCCTCTTTTAGATGCATACAAACGCATACCAAAGTTCGTTCAATTAGCACAACTTCTTGGTGTTGGGATTTTCTCCCCCACATGAAAATTCATTGATTCACTAGAATTCAATAACTAATTGTAACAAAAATTCCTGCGCATCAATGAGAAAACTGAAATGACAAATATAAACTTTCTAATTAATAAGAAAGGAATTTATTCAAATGAAACAACAAAAGCTTTCCAAATGTCATTCAATAAATGTACTATCTATCGCCATGTGCTTGTAATTAACCTTTATTGACGTTATACTGATGAAGGAGGGTCCGTTCTCGGTACCTTCCATTCCAAAAATACACACCCTACCCATAGGTCAAAATGATCACTTCAGTCCAGAGGCAGTTAAGGTCTTATATAGAATACACCACCTTACACTCCCCTACCAGTGAGTCGGTATGTCGAGCGGAGTATCTATTTGTTGTTGTGGCGAGCGTGTGAGCTGTTGCGTCGGTTTTGCTGGTTGCGCCATTCGTGCGAGATGGCTTGAAAGTTGCGTCATGTGTGAGACGCCTTGATGATTGGGACATGTACGAGATGACTTTGTAGATAACGTTAGTGTCTGACGGCTTTGCTTGCATTTGCGGTGGATAGATGGCGCCATGATTGCTGCGCGAAGGTTGCGGTTGTTCGAAGTTCCCAGGGTCACTAATGAGGGAGTATTCGTTCCCGGTACCTTCCATTCCGAAAACACACACCTTACCCCTAAGCCAAAATGATCACATCAGTCCAGAGGCAGTTAGTGTATTATATAGAATCCACCACCACACTGGCCATACGCACACAACTCACGATATTTATTACGGATGATCTGATGAATGTTTAAAATTAATATTGATGATTTCACTAGTACCTCGATTTTGTCATGCACTGGTTTCTTATTCCATTGAGATCTCAAGAAAATAGCAGCATTTTTTAAACTGGAAAATCTTTATTAAAAACACACAAAACTGCACATAACCGCAGGACTCGTGAAGAACCATGTGTGCTGTCGAAAATAGTATGACCAATTTTTAACAATCACAAGCACATGCTTAATGGACATCATCAGTTGTACACATGATTAATTCAGTATCGGGACATTAATTCACTAGCACATCAATACAAAAAGGAAAATAAATCACTCTACTACAGGATACGCAGTTCCGCACATGTACAAATTTAGAACTTTGTATTTTCACTTTAAATGATGAAATAGTAGCTTAGATATAATATATTATTCTGAGCACAATCATTAAAACAAAAATATATCCATTGGGCACTTAGTACACATGCATGGTGGTTTATATTCTATACACTAAATTTATTGGTATGAAATTAACGACGTAGTATTTTATCACGATAACTTTATTGAATATACAAAAAAATATTTGGTTCAAATAGAATCAACACAGTAGGAAATTATTTACAAAAATAAATCAATTGGTATATTTAGAAATAATTGTTAACTAACAGTAAAACAGCTCGTAAATTAGTCAACGCAAAATATTCGAGTTACATATATACAAAGAAACTTGATTTAATAGCAAGTACTGGAGATTTGTAGAAATGTATTGCTAATGAGGATTTTATAAAGGGATTAACACATGAAAGGCAAAAAGAATCTTGGACAAAATCCTTAAAGAATAATATTAATTTTAAAATAACCTTACAAATTTAGAATAATAGATTCTAAATTTTTATTTGATTTCAAAATTGTCAATTCTTTAAAAAATTCATTTTAAGATTCAATAAACATCGTATTTACTCGAATCTAAACCGCACTGTTTTCCAATTTTAATGCTGCTGAAAATCGAGTGCGGCTTAGAATCGAAGAAAAATTCATTGTATGGAGATAAATTGAGCAATTACAGGTTCATATAAGAATTGAAAAGTTTAAATTCTGGTAAAGTGATGAATTTTACTCAGTTCTTATTAGTTCTCATTTTAAATTTATTTTAATTTCGTAAAATTGGATAGTGATAAACCATTTTACACAAATTTTTATTTTTCACAAAAGTTTGTATTGAATTTGAGTTACGGCTTATATTCGAATAAATACGGCATTTAAAGTATTGATACATACACACTGGTATCCAAAAGTTAAGCATAAATCGTAAAATGCGAAAAACATGGAGTAAATATTCGTAAAATTATTCCAAATTTTTTGCGGATATTAATTGGGTGAAGAAAAAACATTGAGTTTATGCAAATCTTTTCAGTCGACTACGTCCTGCGCATGTGGGAACGCGGAGAAACCGATTCACGCAGCATAGGCAGTTCAGACAAGTTTCGTGCAACTGCTGTGCGAAGGAACGTTGCTAACCATCAAACAAGATGAATGATGGCACAAAGACTCCAATTAGACATTTTTACGAAAGGAAGAATCGTTGGAATGCTGGAATCCTTACAATCACAAACCGAAGTATCTCGAATTTTGAATGTGGACCAGTCTGTGATCTCAAGACTGTGGCAGAGGTTACAAAGAACGGGAGATGTTACCCGACAACCAGTATCAGGTCGACCAAGAGTCACAACCCCTCGCCAAGACCGATATCTGGTAATAAGTGCACAACATCAAAGGGGCAGTACTGCCAGAGCACTGGGTTCGGCGCTCACAGTCGCCACAGGAATACGAATTTCGAGACAAACTGTTTACAGAAGACTCAATCATGCTGGCATGTATGCCAGAAGACCAGCAGTTTGCATTTCCCTCACGTCTGCGCATAAACTCTCTCGTTTGAACTGAAGTTTGAAACATCAACATTGGAGTGTGGGAGAGTGGGCAATTGTGATGTTCAGTGACGAGTCCCAGTTTAGTCTGAATAGTGATTCTCGGTGGGTAACGATATGGAGAGAACGTGGAACAATTTTTGAACTAAGAAACATAACGGAAAGACATTATTTTCCATCAAGGGGAGTATTGGTATGTACAGGCATCACGATGGACGTCCGCACAGACCTCCATTTCTTTGACACGGGGTCTGTGACTGCTCAAAGTTACAGAGACGAAGTTCTTGAGCCTTATGTTCGCTTGTTTCGAGGTGATGTCGGTCCTGACTTCATATTCATGGATGATAATGCGCCCTGTCACCGAGTGGTGTTGATTGATGACTTCCTTGAAACGTTAAATATCCAGCGCATATCGTGGCCTGCAAACTCCCCTGATTTAAATCCTATCGAGCAGGTATGGGATATGCTTGGGAGACAAATTTCAGCCCTTTCGCACCCACCGAGCTCCGTTACAGAACTGAAGAGAACTCTCCAAGAAGCTTGGAACCGTTTGAGCCCACAACTCATTCATCGTCTCATAGCAAGTATGGTAAATTGCTAAACAGCGTGCCTGGCGGTCAGAGGTGACCACACGCCTTATTAAACTGCAGCATCAGTATTTTATTTAACGTTTTCTTTCATTTTTTCTTTAAAGGGTGAATCCTTGCTATGCTCAGTTTTCTTTCAAACTACTACTTTGGGTAGTAAAATTAATTTTTATCATTCTTTTGATTTGTTTCCTTATTTTATAACCATTTTACACTCGCATATCACATTTCCCACCATTCTGATTTACAGTTCCTTCTTTATTCACATACTTATCAATTATGCTTAACTTTTGGACACCAGTGTAGAAGGCCCTACACCGAGTGTCCTACTTAAGAAAATTTTTGTACAAAATTCAAATATTTTCTTGAAAAAAATCTGTCAAGAATATAAATTGAAACTTTTATGTTCAAAAATTAAAAAAAAAACAAATATTAAAGATTTTTTTTTTATTTATTTACTCAAATCTCACCTACAACCAATATTTGTTTCACTTCATTTACAAATACAGATACTTAAAAAAAACTCGAAAAAATTGAGTTATTTGTAAGGTATATCAATATTCATAAAGAGTTACATCATATATTTATTTCCTTCGGCCAAAATCTCTCTTTTTTTATCAAAACTTTATTTATAAAAATTCACCTCACTCGAAACGAGTGCCATTTCCTATTTGATATAAAAGTCCCTTTCTCCACCATTATTTCAGAAACTAGCTTCGCAACCATCGCGGAAAATGTGGATCATGTAGGCAGTTATGGTTTTGATAAATATATCCACGGTCTATACGGCTTAAAAATGTTTAAAAGAGGGAAAAAATGGCTTCTTCACAGTCACGTCTTTAACTCCAGTCCTCTGAAAAAGCCTAAAGGAGAGTTGAGGGAATTGATAGTTTCTGAGGTTTTTTTCGCAACGCTTTGACGAAACTTTTATTGTAAGATTTTTCCATTTTTTTTATCATCCTCTCTAAATTCTTCTTCCACGAGGTTTCATTTTTAGTAAGTTCTTAAAGCGTAAGAAGTTGTCACCTTGGGAAGCATTTCCTTTTTTCTTTTCTCATCTCAATTACCTTCCCAAGCGCTTACTCTCGATAGTATGGTGCGTTTTTATTTATGAAAGAATTGCTTCGAGGAATGGCAACACTTAATCTTTCATCGTTGGGAAGCATCAGCTTGCTGTTTTGCGCGTGTGAATGATGGTCGTAAAAAGATTGTGGACTGAGAAAACAAGAAGATAAATATTGTTACGTTAGAAATAGATTGGAATGTGTTCCTATTTTCGATCAACAGGAAATAAAAGAAATTGTAACAAGTTTAAATACTTTACAATGTTATTGAGATAGAAGATTTATTGATGTATACTCGTGGGATGTTTTTAAAAGTAAGACCCAATTTATCTCATGATTTCTAAACATTATAATGTTTGTTTCAAAACTTGTCTTTTTGTTTCAAATATAAAATAAAATGGTTAGGAAAAAAAGGAGCGACTTGATTTAAAATCCACCACACTATTTCTCAAAATAAAGTTTTTCCTAATTTCCTAAGAATACTTAATTGGCTCTCTACACCCATATTTACTTCTTTATAATCAAGCTGCTAAAGCTTTTATCTTTACATGAAAACCTCTCAATTTAAGAATTAAGAACTAAGTCGAAAAGAAATACAAGCATAATTTCTTAATAAAATATGAAAATTTCCTTCTAACTTTCCATTTTTTAAAATTGTCATTTTCATCTAAATTTTATTTATATAATGATATGTTTCTATTCTGGCTACTTAAGTTTTAAAAATACAAAAAATAGGAGGAGGAAAAATATTTTTCAATGAAAAAAAATTGTGAAATTAAAAAAAAAGGTAAAGAACTTTCAATATCTTTTGTTAATTCAAAATGTTAGCTAAAAATTGTACATTTTTGTAAGATAATATTATTTTAGTAACACGAAAGGAAGGCGAAAAAATGCAAAATATATAAATGGCAATTTTTATATTAAAAATCTTCAGAAATATAAAGAAGTTAAATTTTTTTTTCTTTTTACTTGAGTCGTCAATTTGTTGAAATACTTTCAAAAGAAGAATTAAATTAAAAGTTCCGAAGTTACATATTATAATTATTTAAAATAATTAATTTGGTTTTAGGGTACATCCATCTAATATGCAAGATTCCCCGCTTTATAAATTTAATTAAATGGAAAAGTGTGATAAATTTATTATTAAGACACTGCACAGTACCCTACAAATTTCAAAAATACCGAAAACTTTCTTTTTGCATTTTCTTGTAACCCATATCATAAGGAAGTTTGCCACCAAATTTCAAATCTGATAACAAATTAGTTTTTAAGATATTTGAAGTTTTCTGAACTTAGGTTTTGGTTTCGGTTTCATTTCAAAATATTTTTCTACTCTTAAATTGAGTTAATTAAAAATATCTTTGAGCAAAATCAACTCTTTTAGTGTGAAATGGTTATTAATATCAATTTTCATTACTAAATCAGTTCTGCCTGATAATTTTCTGAGTTCTCATGGTTACTTAATTAAGATTGATTACAAGGCCAATTTTTGTTTTAGAAAAAAGCTTACATATAACTTAGAAGATTTATCATTATTTTTACCTGTTGAGAAAATGCCATGGCTAAAACGTTTTCAGGTTGCTATGAGGAACAACATTTCGAAGAGATAAAATAATATATAAAAATCAGCTCTCAGCTGTGTGTGATACTGCAATTAGACTTCCGAATACAAGTATTTTGAATTCAAGTATTGGAGGTAAAACTGAATATTTCCATGATGTACCAAAAACTTCATCATAGTAAACATATTGTAGTGCTATATTTTAGTACTTTAAAGTTGCGTAACAAAAACTCAAAGCTGCTCTACTGTCCTAATCTAAAACTGAAAAAAAAAATTAAATATTTTATGTTCAAACTTGGTGATTTTTAACTTAAGTTAGTATTATTATTTTGTGCGTAAATCCTTTGTTTTTGAGACTTTTCTGAAAATATTAGATTGATTAAGCTAAATAACCTGCCATAGTAACAAATGCCATCAATAATATGCAAAAATATACTTCGAATTAAAAAAAAATACTTTCAGTTGCATTTAATTAAAGTAGTGTTTTAATGTAGAACATAACATTGTAAAAAAAAAACATATAAAAAATTAGTGCCTTACGCGCCATTACAAGTTTCTGTTTCATGCCATTACAAACTTTAAATGCGTTTTTCACAGAATTTTAATTTGGAATATATTAGTGTTTTCTAATCCCTTAGGGTTTTTTTCTCTTGAATGCAGAGTCTTGAAATTTTCTGTATATACTCTCAAATGTAAAATCTATAAAAGTTAGGTCTTAGATTTCTAGTTATTTTTTTAAGTCAGAATTTTAAAAATGTTCGTGTTTTTTCCAGGTTTAGCTAGAAAGAGAACTATTAAGAATCAACAAGGGAACATATTTTGAAACACTTACTAACTTCTGTTTGAAATAATCTCAGAAACATTAATCACTTAAAATAATTAAAACATCTTAAAAATGAAATATTTTATAAAAATTAAAAAACTTTGAAACTTTTTAATTTTTTAAAATTGTAAAACAATGGCTGGTAAAATTGATTTCTTACTTTCAGAATCAACTTAATTATAGAATCTGAATATAATACATAAATTATTTCTACTGTTAGTGCCTCCAAAAATTTTTTTAAAAAAGGGTACTATGTAGACTAAAAAATAATAAATTTTTCAAAGACCTTCAGTATTTAGTTTATATGTGTGTATGTATTTTATAAATGTGTATGTATATCCAAGATGGGCATTAAGTCGATCTCGATCGACCGGTGGATTCTCTAGACACTTTGCGGTGGCCACCTGAAGATTAGCATTTTATTTATATTCCAAAATATTCAAGATTGGCTGACAGTATGCAGACTAAGTCTTTTAGGACTTTAACTACGATAACTAACTTTAGATGAAAATATTTTATTTTTTAAAGCATTTTAAATAATTTGATAATAATAATAATTCCATTGCTTGTTATTATGATATTTGTGGCTATTATTATGTTTTTATCTTGCATTTTGCTTTAAACGCGGTTTTAAAAGTGTTTTTGTTATTTGTAGTTATGTAGGTAAAGGCATATTCCGTATCATTATTAAATTGTAATAAATATATTCTAGACCTTTTTCTGAGCTTACCATACCTGTGTCATCGGGTACACCCTGAAAAAATTAGAAGTATCCCTTACCCTCGAAAAGTTTGCCCGTCCCTGACGTATATCATCCACTTTTTTCAGCCTTAAAAAAGAGATCTTTATTGAGTAAACATCATTTGTCTCTTTGTTTTCAGATTTATTTCAGGTATATATTTTTGAAAATGCTAAAGTGTGTGAGTTGAGAATTTCGTCATGCATTAAAGAATTTCCTTATACTTTCAAAACTTGAAAAAGATGTTTTTTTTTTAAGTAGAAGAATACAATTTTAAAAAAAATATATGAATAAGAAAAACAAAAATATAAAACATTCTATTTCTACGTTACGATTTATCGATAAGGGCTGCTTTAAAGTGAGACAAATATACTACTTTAATGATCCGTTGAACGCGTTCCAAGAATATATATTTTGAACACGCAACTATTTCACATAAAGGCATATTATGAAACATACCTTTTTTCAGTTAACAACATTTTATAATCTATAAATTCTTAAAGTATATATTTTTTAAATCAGCACTTTTGATAGTAGTTGTTTTATAAGATATATATTGTGTATAAATAAATCCCACAGTAAAAAAACCTTAAGCAATGGCATTAAGGTTAATTAATTTATGATCCAGTTAGGGTTCATAATTCCATAGTGCTATTTAGCAATATAATGACAAAAAAAATATCATTATCTAATTTAAGTTTTTTGAGTAATAAACTGTAGTATGACGTGAGATTTAATCACTTATTTTTTCATGTATATTTAACACAATTTTTTTTTACACTCTTTTAAACGAGTTTAAAATTACGATTCAAAAAAAGTCTTCCTCTTGTAAATTTTATTACTTGGTAAAAGAGTATAGGTGTATATACCATTCACATACATATCGGAACTTTCATAGATTTCAGAAATTTCAGAGTCAAATATAGTGTTTTATCTTATTTTACGTGATTTGGGGATAACATGGAACGACATAATGACATAATTTTAAAAGCACGTAGTTAAGAACCTAAAAATAACTTTTAGAATCTAATGGATGAAGTAAAGTAGTCTAATTTTTAAAAACGTTATATTTAATTTAACATTGCTCTCTGACTCTGCCTACCTGTGTGAATCCCAATTTTCCACAATGAATATAATTAAGACAATATATTGTTCCCATCTAACAGACTACCACTTGGAATCCAGTGCAAGATTAGCAGTTTGTAATATATCGATATTTTCAAGATTGGCAGTATGCAGACTAAGTCTCCTACTGACTATGACTACGAGAATTAACTTAAGAGGAAAATGAATTATTTTTAACGTATTTTGTATCGTTTGATAATAAAGGCATCTTTTGATGTTATTGTATTTGTGACTATAATTATTATGTTTGTATCTTGCGTCTTACTTTATGACGGATCTATACGCGTCCTTCCAAGAATCTGAGGGGAATTTTTTTGGGGGCCAGCTTTTTCAACCAATCTTCTTCGAAGGGCAGAAAGCGTGATATGCAAATTAAGTTTAGTATATATATCCTTTATTCACGAATTTGGGGGGTGAGTGAATTGTGAATAGATTAGAAGTGAAGTAAATTGGCAGTGAAACGTATATGTAAACAAAACAAGAAGCCAGTAGTTGGAATATTAAGAAAGTGATTAGATTAACTAGCGGGAAGTGTTAAAGTCAACGTAAAGGAAATAAAAGACTGCAAGAGTTCAGGTACTGTGATCTGAAATCAAATCGATGTTTAGAAAGTTAAACTAATAGTGTTGTCATTAAATACGTAAGTTCTGTATAAAGTTACATTAAAGGTAGAGTTGCATGATTGAATATATTCTCCCCAACGCAATCTCGTCTCTCTTTCTATTACTGATTAGAGTTAATTTGTTTAAGTTTTGTTTGTGTCTGAGTTGAATATAGTGATAAATATAAAATAATTAAAGTTCATCATGTGTATGATCATTTAGTTCTTTCCACACCTCTAGCCGGGTCACAGGGAAGAAGGGACGTGAATTCTTTATAACTTTAAACATGGTTTCAAAAGTGTATGTATTTTTTATATTAGTTAGGTATGTGTAAGTACATATTCCGTATTTATCGTTAAGTTATCACAAATATTGCAGAGCTCTTTTTTTATTTTTGGTCACCACACTTACATCCTTGTGTAGACGTCAATACCTTGGAAATATTAGAAGTAGTCCGCGCCCTGAAAGAGTCTGCCCACCCCTGGAGTAGAGGGTCTGATGCACGATTAATACCAAGGATCAAAATTACGAGTGGCTTCGCAGTGTGACGTTTATTAACGAAACACCAAGAAAGAAAATTAGGCTTCCATGTTATAAATCCCTTAATAAATCAATAACTTATATGAATACATCAATTAGGGTAACAAATAATTAGTAAATTTATTCTTTCCAATTTATTTCAAATTTAAGGGGTGGGGGAGAGGCTTTTGGAAGAGATCTTCTTATCTAAAATTGTTTGAATAGAATTATTGAGAATGCATTCTTTCAACACATTAATCAATTAATTTGATATGAATCACATCACACAGAGAGCGAAAATAATTACCTTATCTTAGGACTACCAACCGTATTCATTTCGCAAGGATTTTATTCTAAATGTATGCCATTGTAACGTCTTAGCACCTCGCAGCTGCAAGATCGGGGTTCCTACGCCACTTATATCCGCACGTGCATCCCTAAAATTTTGCAGGATCCTTTCATGTGACATCACGCTGACAGCCGTTGGCCGTGAGAAAAACAAAACTCTACTTGAGAGAGACGAACCTCTATTAAAATTTGAGGTATAAGAAGGGACTTCCCCAACCCAAGAGAGTGGAAAGTGTTGACCACTTGCAACACTCGAAAAGAGACAATGAGGTTTGTCTCCTCCATCACTGATGAAAACTTTTGAAGTATTGAAATAGTCAATAGTTTGAATAGTTTATATCTAAATGTAAATATTGTAATTAATAGCTGTAGACATAAATAAATCGATAATTTTATTTCTTAAATCCCAAGTTAATCAATTTTTTACAAATCGTCTTATGACGGACACCTATACGCGACCTTATGAATAATCCTTTTAGGGAAACTTTGGGGTTAGCTTTTGCGTTAATTCACAGCCATCCCTCAAGAAGAAACCTTGATATGTAGATTAGTTTGACTATATAAAGTCATATGGTTTGTAAATGTAAGATAGAAAGAGCAGATGAACGATTGCGGTGATACGTAGGTGGGATATAATTAATTATCACAACTTGAGCTTAGGTCGAAGTTGGCCATTAAAATAAATTAGTGGATTAAGAATTAATTAGCTAAGATAGATTGGATTAGATTAAATTAAACAGATTACTTACGCTTGTTTACTTAGTGTAGATTGCTCTCTTTATATCACTCCTAGAGTCTCATCTTGTAGTTTCACTTGTGGTTGATTAGTGTGCTTGAATAAAAATAAAATAATAATTATTATGGAAGTTTCTGGTGATGCTTTGTTCCCCCTCATACCCTTAGGTAGGCAGGACGGTGAAGGAGCGACCTCAAATAGAAGTCGCTCACAGTCAAGCCGTAATTAGATTGTTTTCCGTAAATCCCAAGTAAAAAATAATTTTTTTGGGCTTGTTCAAAAGCTGTATGTTTATAAATTTTGAAGTGTAATGTTTTGATTTAAAGATAATCTCCTAAATAATTGAGCTTTTTATTTATTTAATTAATTTATTTTGAGTTTTACAGCAGTGGTGTTTCGTAAAGTACAACCCAATCCATCTTTAGCATGAAAAATTGCAAATAGCTAAAAGCTTTTTAAAAACACACAAAACTCATCTCATGATTCTTTTAATTCGAGGGGGGGGGCAATTCCAATGATTTCTAAATTAGAATCCGTATACATACCTTCTTTCCCTAAAAGCACGACGATTTTAAAAGGAAGAATTAAAAACAACGTCCCGCAATGAACACCTCCACAATTCTCTCTCTTTCCTTCATCCCATTATACTTTCTGTTTTATCTTTAAAAAAGGTAGTGGTTTAACTCTATTTCTTTTCAAACAGCTAAAAAAAAATTTTAAAAAGAAAGAATTTACAGTTGAAAAAAAATAATTCCAAAGTAGTTTTGTTTCAAAAGGGTCGTTTTGTTTGGTAAATATCTTCATTCCCCCTCCTTTTTTTCTCTCTTCCCTCCTGAATCTCGTCTTCCACGTGACTAATGAACTCTTAAAGGACCCGTTCTGCAGAAGTACTCGCATTTCCTCTCCAGCACTTGCTGATAAGGGAGAAACCCGTTCATTCTCGGAGAAAAACGACTCCGCGTAACACCTGATCGACTCCACGTTTTGTCACGTGATAAAAGACAGCCAATGGATCCCCATAGGTGTCGTGTACCTCTCCGACTGTCCGTGTGATAAACTATTCCATTAGTTATGGCTTCGGTTTTTGAAGGCGTTTTCGGTTTTTAATAATTCATCTGTCGCTTAAAATTGAAAAGGCGCAGAGGCATGATTACAGTTGAATCTCTGAAGGTTATCGAGTTTTTAAAGATAGAAGTTTGAGAGAGAATCTTTTGAAATAGAAAATGAGGAGTTATTCAAATCCGTTATTTAAAATAGCGATTACATTGGGAAATTGTAAATTATGTTATAATTAATGCATTGTGGATTCTTAACGATTTATTCGTTTGAAAATTTATGCTTTTATTTTTTCTTAAATGGGAAAAATTCAAGGGATTTTGGAAACAATTAGAATGATTATTAAAGGTTAAAATAATTGCTCTTCAAGATTTAAAAAAAAACATGTAATACTTATATTTTATTTATATGTTACATGTATACAAATTGTCCCACATGCTAAAATTAAATTTTGTTATCATTTTTTTTTCTTGTTGCTGTAAACAAAGTTTTTAATAATGAATCTAAATTTGTTTGAATATTAAGTGTGTTGGTTCAATTTAATACCAATACAAGAGATACACGAGATTTGTAAGTGAATATTTCTTTTATTTTTAACCGGGATTTTTTGTTTCTTAATTTCAAGTTCTGAGTCGGTACGAGGGTTGTTGACAGTGAGTTTTATAATTTTTAACCAGGATTTTAGTGATGAACACGACGGATATTAGACCCTCTACATCAGGGGTGGGCGGACTTTTTCAGAACATGGGCTATTTCTAATGATTTTAAATTTTTGCAGTCCACCCAGGGGCATAGGTGAGGCAATTTTGTATTAAAATTGTACATTTTCTTTTCTCAATACTTGTTTTCGACATTGTACCCATCTTTTAAAAAATGACAGATTACTAGTAAACAGTGTAGTGTGGGTGTATTCAATGAAGCAAGCAGAGAACATACGTGAACCAAATAATCTCAAACCAACGTATATACTTAATTTATTCACTGGCATGGGACATGGCATCAACACTAGAACACAATACCATAGAAACACGGGGTGTGGGATCCTGTGTCAATAACCAATCCCATTCCATCGTGGGAAAGGCTGATCATCAACATTTATACTCCCCTTCAGTCGATGTGTGGAGAAAAATTCATTTATATGCCTGGCATCACAGTGATCGCTTTTTTCCCCTATAGCAGCAGTGAATGGGTAAAACATCATCATGTGCTTCCAAGGAAGGAACATATATCGTCTATACATTTATCAAGTCATTTTATTGAGTAAACACTATCTAATTGATTGTGAAAAGCTGATTCTCCAGTCCAGTTGGCGTCGGTGTTCCATAAATAGGTTTCTTTTCGTATGCGTGTCTTAGGTTTTAGTAAAGGCTGACACCCCCAAATGTCATAGTGGTTCACTGGTGGATCGCGATAGATTAATGCTTACTCCTTCTCTACACGGAAAGTCTTTATAGTAACAAAGTCTCAAACCAACGATTCGAATGGAAACACATATCATGAGTTCATGGTCGTGCCCACTAGGCTTCTGCAATCCCTATCAAGTGAGAAGAGCGACTCTTAAAATATTATCTTTGAAAGATCAATTTGAACCAACGTTAAAATGTATGTATTTAATTACGCTATCAAATAAAGGAGCTACAGTGAGTTAATGTTTTGTTAAAGACGCACTTTAAAGCGATATGAGAGCTTTTGGCGACGGCTTTTAACCACGACATTAGAGCTTAGAAGCCCTCTCCTAGCTTTCACACCATGCCAACATGAGGATTTTGAGCCCTGACAGGTTATCTGCATCTGCGTGTATCAGCAGGTACATGCAGGAACACATTGGGTGATACTTTCAATCACAGAAAATATCGCCAAAAATGCAAAAGTCTTACATTAGTAATATTTGTCTAAAAGGATTCCCATAACCGCAGTCTTCAATGATAGATTGTTGTGCTCATATGCAATACAATACATAGAAAACAGTAGAAGATTCTACAAGCATACTTTTGCGTTAAATTTTTAAAATTAGTTTTAAAAATTCTTGCAGAATTTTAGCAATTAAATTGTCAAAATGGTCACAAAAAGCCTTCCAATGTGTTCTCTTACCTGTACGTTTTATTACAAAGAATGAAGCATAACAAACAGATAAAGGGGCTTAAAAATAGGGAACATGAATTTCCGGGGATACATACGCGAGAAACAATGCAATTTACTATATTTTAACTTGAAGGTGCGCTCGATCTTTATTACCAGATAAGGGTGATGGTGGGAGAAAGTTTGAGAAACAATGAACTGGACTCAAAAATAGTTTTAAATTAATAATATCGAAATATGTACATGAATTCAAAATTGCACATAGATGAGAGCTTTAACACTTGAACTGCAAGTCATAAGCCGTAGATTGTATTATGTGATTCGTGTCTTATCAGTAGAATTACAGTAATACCTCAACTTATGCGAACTCGGAGTTACGCGTTTTTCAAATCTCGTCCCCCCCCCCCATTCATCTTTTGTTTGAACTTTAAACTAACTTTAAATGGCGTCTGGAAAAAACTATGCCTGTTGAAGTTGGTTATGAAATTGCAGAAGTTGACATTTTTGCCAGGTAAATAAATTTAGAAGTGAATAGTAATGACATTCAAGAACAGCTGGATTCCTATAATCATAGGTCTACAATTAATGAGCTCATAAAAATGCACAGGACATTGAAGAACTTGAATTATTAGAACTATTTCAATCAAAAGATAGAACGACGGTTGGGAATTTGACACAATTGAAACCCTTTAATTGAAAAAGGGTTACAAAATTTGGAAATATAGACCTCAATGAAGAGCGTATTTTTTCAACAAAATAAGAAATAAAAAATTACTAGCATGCTATAAAGAAATTTTGCAGAGACAAAAAAAAAGAACTTTAAACTGGCGGACTATTTCGGTTTGCGATTCTGTATTTATGTTACCTAAGATTTTGCTGAACATTTTATTTTTCTAAATTATTATTTTCTTTCGTCTCCGGTCCCAACTAAAAATAATTTATACGTAATTTTGATGCGAAACTGTACCCCAACTTTCGCGAATTCGACTTACACGCTTATCATTTAGTCCCACCTATCACATAAGCTCGGGTATTACTGTACTTCATTATTAAGAAAAATACAGTTTCAATTAAAATCACAATAAACAATGTATAGAATCAATGAAAATAATTATTCTCTTTGACATCTGTGAAAAAACTCCTTGACAAAACTAATCTTTGTTGCCAAAAATGTTTGAACTCATTGCCTTGACTATCTAATTATACTAGAAATTCGTCTGTAATAATACAGTTTGGTGTCTTGGAAAAGAAACAACCTGATAACGAAAGAGTAATGTACCGTACGCGATCTTCGCGTTAAATTAGACTGCAGACTTATCACATAAAATTAAAATAGCCATAAGGCATCCACCCATTCTATCACTGTCTATATGATTACGAGCAAATTATATTAAAAATTATAGTTAATGTATTAACACTAACAATCTATGGTGTCTACTAAGGGGTATAATACAATTGGCCCATAATGCACTGATGCTGTAAAACGTTCATAACATACCGAGTTATTTGACATGATAAAAAACATCACTAGACGATGCTAAGAAAAAGAAAAAAAGAACTAAAAAACTCTTCTGAGGTTCTAACATTTTCATTTCTCCATATGTTGAAATTCTATTCGATTCCCCAAAATTAGTTTTAGGCAAATAGCGTTGACATAAATAGCATCTTTTAGTTTTACATAAAAGATTCGCCCTAGGTTCAGTCGATGAGAAACAGATTAGAACGTTAAGAACAAGCTATAAATGTTATTCAGGAGATAAAATTGCTCTTCCACTCGAGCTCCTGATTTCGATTTAAATTTGGTTAGCCCTAAAATAAATCTAGGAATTTTATTAAATCAGGAATTTTTAGACTAGAACAACTATTATTTATTTTCCTTCTTTCTTCTTGGTTGATTATCTCTTCAGGCAAATGGAGATGTACTTTTCATATATGACTCAAAACATAACGTTTAAATAAAACTGTTTACTTCTATATATCAAAGGATTTAAAAATCAAATCTTGATACCGTTTGCAGCTAATTCAAAAAGCTATCTGACTTTGGACTCTAATCTACCTTTAAAACATTATTTTGCCTTTTTTTTTAAACAAAATAATTTTCATTACTTTCGTTAAAAATCTGTGTGTATTTAGAGCCGAAAGATCCGTTTGTAAAATCTTATTTATATTTAAGTGAGTTTATTTTTTATTTAAGCAGTGTTTATAAGCTGCGAACGGTTAAATAGAGTACCGACTGAATTTTGTTTCCCGAAATCTACAGAGTTCCTAATAGTTTGACAAATAAAAAATATTTAACAATCCATGTATATATATATATATATATATATATATATATATTGGTTTCTCTTTTAGCTATAATAAGGTTTTTTTAAATATATATATACTTAAAGAAAGAAAATATTATTTCTTAGTAAATTACAGTTTATGTTTTAAAATTAATAAATTTCACAGATTGTTAATTATCTGAATAGTGAATTATTAATATAAGACCTATTGATATTCTCAAAAATTATGAAATTGGCTTTTTTAATTAAGTTTAAAAATAGTTCATACTACATGCATACATTGGCTGTATCATTCTATATCCTAAAATAAAATACTTAAATTTTTTTCTAAAAAAACATTTAAGAAAAAAAACTATAATTTTCTATAGAAAGAAACTCAAATTATACTAAAATTACATTCTTTTTTGAGCTTAGAAACAGTTAGAACTAACATTCAACATCATTCAACGACGGCACAAACTGGTGTGTTTTAAGAAAACTATAATATTGACAAATAAAGTCGATATATACAGCTCCCAATGCTATATTTCTTGCATCGTTCTACTTTTTAATTAAATAATTTTATTGCTTATTCTTAAGGGAAATATATAAATAAAAAATAATGTTTTCTTACAAATCTATATTTATTTTAAATCAATCAATATAAATTGTTTACATTTATTTCCAAATTTGAGCTAATCAATCTTTCGATTGGCGTTGGATTACCTTACATGCTTTTTAAGAATAAAACCGACAAAATAAGCATTTCTGTGACGCTAGAATAATGTTCTTATAAAATCATCTCATTACAAAGTTATTTCCTACAATTGAACATCCAATTAAACATTTTTCGAGATCACAAAATATAATTACGTTGCCAAACGATTTACACAAAATAAACAAACCATAAAACGACACGTTCAAAAAATTAAAGTCACGTGACACTAGTTCACAGTTTTTAATACGCGTTAGTTAAGATACATACCAATGTGTGTGTGTTTACTTGCCAAAAATTTTTAAAAATGCAATGCTGCCTGCATCTTGACAAATAAAAATAAAACGCCGGAAATATTTAGTACTAAATATTATCTTCAGCATCCTACATCTTCGTTACAACGAAACGTATCACCTCATCCTGTATTGCCATTAACGCCCTCTACTGTGAAGATTCTCCAAAATGGAGTGGAGAGGAATCTAATATTCACGATCCAGCGACTGCTCCAAATAAAATGGGGAATCTCCATAAGAGAAAGAGAAGGTCCCACAAAGGAAATAATAGTGGAGCCATTCTCCGCGATTGTCCCACTGATCCGAAAGATACGAAAAGATCAATCAGGATCTTCCAGGTTGTCCGCTAGGGAATCTTTTCAATATCCTCGGAAACGACCCCGAACTGAAATGAAGAAAGAAAGGGGCGAGAGAAATAATTTTCGGCATCATTGCCCCGTGCCTTTTTCGAACGATTTAAGATTTCTGATGTTTATGGAGAAGAGGCGACTTTTGACAAAAGGTTATGTGTTTCTTTCTTTTACGTTGGGGATGCGCTGATGGATGGGGAAGTCACCGTGAAATATGCAACTTTGTCACTGGTGTTGAAGAAGTTTTCGTTTGTTCAAACTTTCTTTTTTTACCTTTTTTTCTCCCCCCCCCTTCCTCCTCTCTACGAGTTTCATGGAGAGGATAGGAGCATAATGTGGGATGAAACTTTCTAGGATGAAAATATTATTGTATTGTTTTTTCCTCCCCTCCCCCTTCCATCTTCTGATTTCAACTTGAAAAAAAGCAGAGAAGGAGTGGTGATTTTTCTACGATTATAGACAAATCTATGATTGTGCATGATATCTGTTTATTTTTCTTTAAATTTATGTGCTGTAGGTAAGTTTATTTTATCAAAATACATGTCATAGAAAGTCATAGGTAATTTTTTGCATGCTTTGAAATTTAGGTACTAACATATATGCTCCACAATATGGAAAGATATATAACTTTTAAGCACTTATACTTTCTGTGATTCATCCTTTTCATTTACTGAGAAGGAATTTATTGAAAATTAAATATTTATCATGCATAAAACTTTTTTTTTCCAGTAACTATTTATTTGAATGACATAAATACAAGGAATTATTTCAATTCATTTTAATTGTTCATTTTTACTGTTGATAGTTGAAAAAAATTATGTTTTAAATTCAGTTTTTTATGGTTTTTAATGAAATTAATAATTTATTAATCATTAAATATTTTTTTTTAGTTATAATGTTTTAATTTAGCTTAATTTTATTAACTTAACAAGAACAATCAGAGTCTGGGTTTATAAGATGGACTGTAAAATAAAATTTTCGAACAATTAATTACTCATGATGGTCATGTGACATCGGCACAAAGTGCTCTTCTTGCGTGTGTGAGTAGGTTACAAATAATATTTCCAAGACAAATTAATCTTCGGGAATTTTCTTATTTTAAAAGGAACTTGGGCTTTGGCCCCTCTTTTCAAATGTTTGAAAACTCATTATTTTAAAGGAATTCATTAAACTCTTTCATTTATTTCTGGCACAATGTGATTAAAACTTCAGTAATATGCAGCATTGGTATGTAATTTCTTTTTAGCTTGAAATCCGATCAAAATTTTAGGTTTATAGTATTTTTGGAGACAAAATGAAATGGTTGTTGTGTGTTTTATCAATACAATTTGATATCTAAGAAAGAGTATTTACTGGTGAGAAAAACTCAATTAGAGTAATTTACATGCACAACTAAAACCACCATTTCTATTTTTATAAAGTGTGAATTGCTGTTTGGAAAGCCTTTCTCTAGATTTTATTCAGGGTCTCTCCAATATAGAATTCAGTTTCATTCCAGTGAACAGATATATATATATATATATATATATATATATATAGTCTTTTTAAAGGAAAATAATACTTATCCGGCCAATTTGAGTCGCGATCTGTGCTCTATCTATCTATATATATATATATATATTATATATATTATATATTTATATATATATATATATATATATATATATATATTTATATATATATATATATATATATATATATTATATATATATATATATATATATATATTATATATATATATATATATATGATATATATATATATAAATAGATATATTATATATATATATATATATATATGATATATATATATATACATATACATAAATTGTATATAAAAATCTCAAAATGCAATATGTGTTGTTATTGCGCCCTCTGCACGTACTCAGTTCGAGGTATCTGCTAAAGCAGATTCCTGTTTTTATGACTGTTTATTTCATGTCATAGTAAATGTGAATAAGCACTATTTAAAAAAACATTACTATATTTCATTGAATAAGAAGTTCAACAGTACTCTTTTAACTATTCATTTGACTATATGTACCTAATATATATATTTGAGGTATGAAATCCGTCTACTCGCGACAACTTTTTTTAAAAAAAAGATGAAGATATGAGAATTTGGGGTTTTTAGATTTGTTTAGCACATGTCAAGAAAAATATGTTAAAATTAAAAAGAGAAAATTAAATCATTATGACTAAAATGGGAAAAAAAGGATACAAAATATACTAAAAATCACATAAAATTGGCCCATACTGTACCAAAAGTTTATGAACAAATATTCAATTTTCAGTTCTGATGTATTGCTATGCTATTCATTTTTGAAATGACCTTCAGGATAAGAGATTTATTTTAATTTTTACAAACACTAGAGAACTTTATCATAGTTATTATATAAAATTGCTTAAAACAGTGGTTTTATTCACATAAGGGACTGTAAATTTTGTAAACACACACATAAAATTTCAGTTAATTATTTTCAAACATTTTTGAGCAATCGCTGGCCCCGTTTGAGCATTTTTGAAAAAACACATTTCGAGTAAAATGCGTTTTAAATATGACATCTTTCTTAAAGTAATGGCATCTTCTTTTACTGAAACACTTGTAATTTTTGTTCTTGTAAACGGAGAATAATAAACTTGGTATTTTTATAAAGCTAATAAGATGGCCTTTAAAATAAAATCCTAAAAAAATTCTCGTCAATTTGTGGCAAAATTCACAATTTTAGGGTAGTCGGATACCCTAAGACGACATATCGGTTAAAACGAAATAGCACTATGTATTTTGCAACGCACGACAAAGTACTTTAAATTTCCATGCATTTTTTTTCTTAACACAAAATAAAAATCGCTTAGCTCAAAAAGATTTTTTTTTGGAGGGGAGATCTACAAGAAAACACCAGCTGGATTGGAATGTCCTTCTATATTATCGGAAGAATTCATTGCAATAGATGGTGATAATGTGAGTACAGCCCTAATTATGGCAGTCAAAGATATTTTGGAGTTTGATCAAAGCCAAAAAAATCATTGATGCAGACATATGCAAAAAATACCAAAGATAAAAAGTATCATATTATTGTGGATTGATCCGACGATGAAAGTGAAATGAATAATGCAGCTTCTGTTTCCACGTCATTCGAAATAATGAACTTCTTGATAAGTATATGTAGTTATTTAGATGGACATTCCAATAGTGAATTGAAAAAAAAATGGACAATATCGAATATTTTGATGCTAAAAAAAAAACAATGCAAAAAAATTATAAGATTATTTTCCAAAAAAACCCAATTAATTTTTTTTTTTTAAAAATTTTGAAAATTTTGTTCTTTGAATGTTTTTGTTTCACTGATTATTACTAATTACATGAATTTATACTTATCTATGTAAATAAAATAAATTTTAATAAACTGAATTTTCTTGATGTTTGGTATTTTTTTCTGCAATATTTTTCTTAACACGAAGATATATGTCAGTCCAGTTTCGTTTTAAGCGATTTTCATTGTATTTCAATATTTAGCTTTGAACAAAGCATATCGCACGTATCAGAAAATTTAATAATAAAGACAAAGCCAATATTTACTACGCGTAAGCAATCGTATACTCTTTCCCAGAGAATCACGGAAATTAAATATTAACACTGTTTACCTTAACACTGTCCAAATAGGTATCCCTTCCCATGACTCACATTGGGGGAAGTACTACAAATCAGGAATTGCACAAGACATAACGTACACCCGGTCCACAAAAGGGCAAATAACGTAGGGGTGGGCCGTTCAAAGAATGTAAATTCGGGGACAGAGGAAAGATGGAAAGGGGGGTAAGCAGAAAATCGTAGTGTTTAACGTCCCCGTACCAAAAAGGGGTTCACACTGGATGACCACGGACAAAGACAGACCCTTGATTCTTACCCAAGCAAGCCCTGCTATGATAATTCAATTATACACTGTTATATACTATGACTCACCCTGTTGGTAGCTAGGGTGAGGAAATTTTTTTTCTCCCACCGCTCGAAACTGGGGTGCGTGCTGGTTTTAATTGGGGACTACCGGACAAAAGCGAATTAAGGCGAAAGGAGGGTGAGTGTCTGATTACATAGATGATGACCAGTGGTCCACTGTTGTTTAATCTGATGGTGGGTGATATCCTGGTTTATGTTGAAAATAGCAGGTTTTAAATTTAGTTACAGGTTGAAAGTGTGAAAATAGCCAGAGGTTTGAGTGTGGCCATTTAGCCAATGGGCAGTTGTGTAGCCTTTGGTCAAAGTGAATCATCGTTCACGCTGGTCAGTGTTTCAAGATACCTTTCAGTGTACCTTAATTATAGGCATCTCCAGACCGAGCAGAGCGGTGCGGGGGTCTAATGAGTTAATTGTGGAGTGTGGTCATTATATGGTCAACGTGATATAATTTTCTGTGAGCAAGACTGAATTGGGTGGGTTAATCGGATTCGGTATATGTACGGTGTAAGATCTGCTGAAACTCACTTTTACCACGTGGTCATTTTCCTTCTATTTATATTATTCATAAGTGTCCGGATTGTTTTGATTTCCCTGAAAGATAAGCCACTTATTTGGAGGTAGTATTAGCTTCTCTCATCATTGTGAATCTACTTTAGGTATTAGATAATCGAACAACTGATATTTATTTATATTTAAAAGGATGTATCTGGAAGACACTGTATGATTAGTATTTGTAATTACTTTATTATTCATAGCTAATCCTTTATGCATATATCTCCCTTGTATACATCCATTGGTCAACCATTAAAAACACATTCGATTTGTTAGTAAAACTAAGATGTAAAAAATCTTCACAGTCTTAACAATTTTAGAATTCTAATGTATTTTTAAAATGAGTTTTAAAAAAAATACTGAATTATTCGAAGCACAAACTAGTTGAGAAAGCGATTGAGATCCTTTACAGGCATTCTTAACAATTAGTAAATTTTAAAGAATTATTTAATATTTTTAATTGTTTATTTTTCAGATAGTATATTTATCAACATAAATTTTTTTGATTATTTATCTTAGAATCTGAGTGCACACAACAAAGTGTAAAATTCTATAATTTTAGTTACATGTTAACTCAACAAAATTATACGTACTTAAAGCAGAAAAGGATAATTTCTGTTATTGGGTGTTTTGGATTATAATGAACTTGTCATTGCCTGCCCGCTTCACTGGGTGTTGCATAAAATTGTATGGTATATATTAAGCTATTGATTCAGTATTAAACTTCCTACAGTATTGTGTGTGTGTGTGAAAAAACATTCTTGCAGTGCTTACATCTTAATTTAAAAAAAGCAGGAATTGAGTTTCAAAAAAAAAAAAAAAGAAATATATTTATTTACATAATGTCTCCTTAATATATTAAACGTAGCTAGCGTATATATCCGCCTCGCTCAACCGGTGCGTTAAGTTCCCCGAACATATATATCCGTCCTTCCGAAATACGATTATTTTCTTTGCGCTATTATCAGTAAAACTATTCAGAATTCTTTGGAATTGAATAAAATGACCTTGACAGGGTGGGTGTGAAGGATTTACATATTTCAGAAAAAAATTTACTTATTTCTGCCTTTTCTTCCTCCCTCCCAATACACCGCATACGTGCGCCTGTATGAAATGTGGTGGTATAGAGGAGCGAATCGCGTTTCTTTTAATTGGCAGTTTAAGGGGTTAATTCTCGTAACTCCCTTGTGCCGTCGATTTCCGAAAACTCGTTCCTTGTGAATCTCTAATCAACAAAAGAAAGGTGGAAGATTTCAAATGTAGGTCTAATAGTTCAAAAACGACATTTTTTTATTTTTATCTATAACACTTCCTTGACCCTCCTTGGGAATCGATTTCCTCAAAATTCGTTCCACTCATCAAAAGAAAACTTCGAGCAAAATGTCTACTTTGTAGGTCTAATAATTCAAAAAAGGAAATTCTTGTCTATAACGTCTTCGTAATACATCATGGAAGTCGATTTCCTGAAAATCCTTGATGATCCTTGTCAGGCTGGATCCTCTACAAAAGGATCCAGCCTGACAAATTTGACGTCTGTTGGTCTAATAGTTCCGAAGATCTCGGGATGAGTGAGTGAGTTGCTTTTTTCGTATATATAGATAGATAGATAGATAGATAGATGATGCATAAATTTTTTTTACCTAAACAAGTTTCATTTTCTGGCATTCAAAGTAGTAACCGCGCCAGTTGGGTGGCGTAGTTAGTTTGTAGCTGGTCTTGTACGCCTAAGATTGCGGGCTCTACTTCCACCCAAGTCGGTGGATTTTCATGATGCAGGTAATCAATAGCGCCTATTTCGTATGATTACACGGCTTGTAAAAAATCACTAGATTGTCTGATGGGCTGGGATAGTCTCGGCAAAATTAAAACTTCCTAGTATCATTCCATATTTTCAAAGCTTAGGTGCCTCCCTCTAAGGAGGGAACTGGGTGTCAAAATTACATTGTGGCAATTGATATTCTGCCTATATGGTGCCACACTTAGAAGTGATACTAACACCCGTAGATTGTGCTAGGTCTGTAATAGTAAATACTAATCCTCAGCTCCATTGGAAATGAAAAATAGTAGCAACTGCTTAATAAATCTGTGTGCTTAGATTTTTATCATATAATAAAAAACTTTCTGTCTATTTAGTTTTGTCTTAACTGTTAAAATACCAACGGAATCGGGAATCATAAGTTATTTAATATTTCCTGATTTAACTGAAGCAAATGATTTTTACATTATTATGCGTGAGTAATTCTTTATACAGTTACTGACAGCCTTTCATTTAATGGCTGTCATTACAAGAGATGCGAAAGATATGTCTGTTTGGCGTAAAAAGGATAACTCAAAATAATGGATTTTTTCTCCTATTTGGGGGGCTAAAAAAGAGTCATCAAAATATCTCCAGGAAATCCCTTCAAAAATATCTCAAAAATCCATTCGAAAACGAATTTGGAAATGTACAATAACAAATACCCTCCATGCGTATAAATTAAAGCAGCAGTTTCTTCTTTCTTTTGATTACTCATGACGCTTTTATCTCACCGAACACTTCATAAGAAAAGCGAAATAATTAGTTTTTTGTCGCATCGGTGTTGGTGGAGCGGAAACAAATATTAATTCGAAACAGTGCTTGTATGTTGAAAATTAACCTCCCGCATTAGAAAAGGAGAAATGCAAGAGGGGATGAAACGATTAAGATAAGATGTAGGAAGGAATGTTATTGTCAGCATTATATACACATCATTTCCAAGGGCTACAGAAGATGGAGCTGACGGCGGCAGATAATTTCTGCTGAAACTGCGGACGGGACGTTAAATTAGAAAAGGAGGGGGTAAAAAAAAAGAGCAAAATATCGAAGAAATTTCTTCTTACGGTTCCCTGATTCCATTTTCATTTGAGATTTTTATATATATATATATATAATTCTGCATAGAATCTGGAGATGACTTTAAGAATTATTGAAATGCAACTTTTGGAGATAAAAAATGGCAATGCACATTAAATGATAAATAATGCTTTAGTGTATTTGGAAGAATTTTTGCTTCTGAAAAATGTTCAGTGCATATACTGACATTATTCTTATAAATAAGTAAAAAAAAAATTAGTACAACCTGATATTTTTTCCAAGATTCATAAGTCAAAATGAATTAAAATTTTATTTGAATGTAAACATTAATCGATTCCTATTCTTCACTTTTATTAATCTTTTTGGACATTATTTAGCAAACAAGTAATATAAAAAAAAATTTAAGTATATTCCTACTTAGATCAACAAAGGAAAATTTTATTTTAGTTACTTTTTATTAAATAGTCATAATTAACATAAATGTGTATATACATATCACAAAATCACAAAATTAAGTGACAAAAGAGAAAGCAATTTTCCTTGCAATTTTCCATTTTCCTTTCTATATATGGTTTTGGACTATTTTTTGTTTGTTACTATTTATTCATTAACTAAATTTGTGATTATTCTAATAAAATAGCATAGTAAAAAAACTCAGAAACTAGGACATCCCAGGTGGGACTCGAACCCATGACCTTTGGGCTGGAAGTCCAATGTGCTATCCATTGCGCTACAGGGACACAAAGAACGATTTTCCTTTCTATATATGCTGTTGGACAATTATTTTTGTTTGTTATTTTTTTCAGTTTTAATTTAATTAATGAATTAATATTTAAAAAAAACTGTATTAACATCTAGTATCATCCACTACAAGTTTTAAAAATGTATTTGAACTTGAATGGATGAATAGAAATTATTTTATGAACGATTGAAAATTTGAACAAGATATATATAAATATATATACGGAGAGAGCAAACTAATGGTAGGAATTGAAAAAAGTACATATATTTAAAGTAATTTTAGCGTACATTGGTTTTTTTCCCCAAATTTAAATGACATGCATTTGTTAAACATAAAATGAAATTTACTAAAAAAAATAATAACTTTTAAAATATGTAATTGCTTTTTTATTAGCGTCAAATTTTGAGTGAATATTCATTAACGTCGTGCTATAAAGCAACACGAGGGCTTCACAAAATCCACGGGGCGATGGACCTTGTACTTTTGACCCTTGGTCAAGTTCTATCCTCGGCTTCAACTAACCCTCCTGGCGATATTGTTCTTTAACTGTGATTTGGGTTTAAAACCGTTTTCCGTAGAGATGACTTGAATTTATGCTAATATAAGTACTATTTAAACCTTAGCAATGGGTGTGTTAGGTTAATCGTGAATCGTTAGTTGTCGTCTTGCAATCTATAACGTCCATTCGGAGAAGTGGAAGTAATATAGAAGCTGATTTGAAGATGTTTGTAGCAATTTAGGAAGGAGTTGACAAGTGATCCAGAGGCAGATTAAGAGATAAGTTATTTTAGATTGTCATTTAAGTCAGATTAAGGAATTAATGAAGATTGCTCGCAAGGTTATTGAATTAATTACAAATGGCTCATAAAGTAATAAGTCATAAAGAGAAGAAGAATTTTTTTACCATGTCCCAAGCTACACCCGTAACGTCCGGGTTTCGATAAAGTGACCAGGACGACACCTGAGCTGGCCCTCCACTTCCTAAACTTCCACATCACGGTCACGGGATGACATTGAGCCTCGACAGATTCAACGTACATTAGCATCTTTACACAGCGGATCTTCAGTGTTCTTAAAGCTTGAATACATGATACGCCGGCCAAGAGTCTATGATCATGGAAGCTTTACCAAAATTATTGGAACAGACGTAACTTTGAGCCATGGTCAAATGAGAAAGATGAGCCTGAACTATTTTCCGAACTTTCCCACTACATCAGTGATAAGATTCTAGAACTTCGACAAGTTTGGCAGGCATTATTCGTTCTACACCGTGCTCAAAGCCCACTACTGCATGAAAATATTCTGGCCACAAATTCACCATTACGACCGCACGCGTATCTGGGCGACTTAAAAATGTGATAAATTCGCAAATTGACCCAAATAAAATCTAAAGTGATAAAATTAGAAAATATGCTTTTTTATTCAATTAATACTTTTTGGATCATAAATTGGCAATTCTAATAATTTTATGCTTTTTTTGATTAAAAAAACCATTTCACATTTTGTTTTATTAGAAATAAAAGAACAAATATTCAAAAATCCATTTTTGTTGTTGTTGCTTACGCCACCTGATCGACAGTATGGTCCACGAAATTCATCGTGGCTAAGGGCTAGAATTTTAGGCATGAATATTGTTCTCTCTCCCTCAATACTTTATACTTATATAAATTTTAAATATTTAAACTCACTTTTTGTATTTAAGTTATCAACAAAAAATGGAATGTTGTACGATTTTTAAAAAAATTTCGAATGAATTAATTTTTTAAGACTTACTGTATTCCGAGTGCAATTTGTATTTCACTCAGTTCATTACTTTAATATATTTTAATATCTAGCAGATAGAGTTGCAGAACAAAAATAGAAAGCTATTTCTAAACGGCCTTTTGTAGGCGTGGCAGTGGATGAAGGCATCTCAAAGGAGTTTACTTTTAAAGTAACCTTGAAATTTTCATTTCCTTAATCAGTTATTTAAAAAAGACATAATGGTGGCAGTGTAAGGAAGGAAGGTTTCTCTAAAGGGCAACAGTGCCTCCATTATAATTCATTTTGGCGATTTATTTCATTTCTTTTTATGTTACTCCCGATACTGTTTCCGATTTCCTGTTTAAAAAGTCAAGGTTATTTTAAAATTTTGAATAAAGTTCGATAAAAGGTCGTTTGTGAATTATCTCTTCATTCAATGTGTGAGGAAAAGGTCTTAAGGAAATCAAATACTTAAATACTGGAGTCTGTAATTGGTTTCACACACAAGTGAAAAAAAACTTGCTTCTAACCTTTTTCCTCCTAGTTTCCTCCACTGTTTATCCTGTTGAAAAGGACACTTGGTTTCATAATTCAGAAATATATGTTTTAATAAAAGAGATAATTGTTTTTATAACATCATGAATGAAAACAATTTTCTATGTGAATTTCCTGTAATTTTGTCCTTGATATTTATATATATTACCTTAAAACTAAGTTGAAAGATAATCATTTGTTCATATTATGTTACCACGAAGACACGCTAAAAATTACAGCATTGTGCATAATTGGTTTTCTAGTAAATCTTCATTCAACGATTTTTTTCAAACAATTTAAATTTTCCTCAAATATCAACTCTTTTACCTTTACCAAGAATGAACAATAAAACAATTAAAAAGTAAAGCATCTTAGTTACAGGTTTTTAAAGAATAAGAGTGTAGCATCCTTACGATTCTGAATGTTATCCATAACTTAACTTATAACTATAAATTTACAATTAATTATTGATTAATAAATTATATATGCAATTGCATCTAAAATTAATAAAAAAATGGGTTAAATTGACCAAATGTTCAAACATTAAACGTGCAGCTGTAATAAAATATTTAATCCAATTTAATGTCAAATTTAATCAGCAACGCGAAATTGTTTTTTTTTTTCTAACTTTGACTTAAAAGTTAAAAATTAAAATATACATTAAGCTTTTGTGCAATTATAAAGGCCACTCAAAAGTTTTAAAGAAAGTATAAAAAGAATAATTTAAAAAATATTAATAACTGTACAATTATTTTAACTGCTATGATGTGTTTAATTTTTTCGGGTAAAAACATGCCAAAAGAGGAAGAACTAGAGAGCTCGAAGGCGTGATTTTGTCAAAGTGTCCAAGTGTGACAAATTTTTCATTTTAAAATCAGATATGATTTTTTTTTTCAGATTGATTGATTAAATTGAATGAGGAAAAAATAAAGTTGTAAACAGACATTAAATAAACTGCACCCAATGTAAACGAATTTCCAATTTTTTCAATCTTCATATATTACTTTGTGATTAATTTTTAAAATAGCTGCAAAGGAAAGAAATGTTTAATTGTTACATAAAACCTTAATATAAGTTTTACATTATACTAATTCATTTGAAACACTTGATATATTTATATAGAAAATAGTAAATTTTATTATAATGCTGTGTAGAGTTTTTGCTAATGATGAGAAAAGTTTACTGGCCCTAAAACTATGTTTCACTTGCTATCTTACTTTTTAAGATTCAGAACTTGCTAATATATATTACTATGATCCTTTGAAGAGTACTCCTATGTTTTTCTACTTATCTCCATATAGTTTAGCCTATAGTGAGTGACTGAGTGAATATTAACGTCGCACTGTTCAGCTACACGAGGGCTTTTGGCGATGGACCTCGTCATTTTGAACCATGGTCAAGTGACGCGGACGACACTTGAACTGGCACCCCCTTTCCTAACTACCAAACCACACCAACGGGAGGACGTTTGAGCTCTCGACAGATTTAACGAGAATCCCTTCCCTACATAGCGGGTCTTCAGGGGTACTGGGATCGAACTCATGACACGCTAGCCATGATACGATGCCTTGACCACTTGGCTACCACGGCCGTTTAGCCTACAAATCTATAAAAATATAATATTCGATTAACGTTTATATAAGTCAATGTAATAATCACAAAAATAAAATATATAATCTTTCCACAAGCTAAAACTTAAAATAAGGGTACAGGGGTTTTACTTGACCTCAAATACTAAGACACTCCCCCCCTCGTCCAATAGAAAATAGCTCAAGTCTGAGTCCCAACAACTCATTTAATCTTCCATAATTTCAAAATTGCACCCACTGACCACCAAAGCTTTCGACCCAACTGACCACTTCTGGCTTCCCTAAATTCTAATATCAGCTTAAAGCGCGGGGAAATTGGTCTGGCTCCCTCAATTAAATTTCTATGAATAGCTGGCAGCGGTCCGTGTGTCAGAGAAAGCTAATATGTCCACTCCCTCCCAACCAAACAGACGCAATTCTCTGTCCCGATCGTTTGACAAGGGAAAGCTATTTCATAAGTGAGAGGCAATTGCGGATCAAGTCTAATATCGCATTGCGGACGTCCCGGTTATTATGGCTATTAATAGTTATTTTAATATAAGTTTGTGGGCAGTTTAACTAATTTATGATAGAAGAAACAGTTATTTTTTTGTATGAGAGTTTTGTGTTTTTAATCAAATATTATAATTAGGCAATGGTTTAGTACTAATTCGGGTGATAAGCGAGTGGGTCTAAATTTAAATCCTCGATCTTAAATTATTAATATCACATAACGAAGCAATGCAAGAGCTTTTTGCAACAGACTTTGTCCTTTTGAGCTTGGAATTAGTGACGAGAATGCCTCCTGGACCTGGCACCCAAATCTCTGAATTTCCACACCATACCGACTCCGCAGATTTAACGTGTATGATCTTACCCTAAACCCAGTGGATCTTCAGTGCAACTTGAACCAGGACTTGTGACTGGTTTTAATTTACGTAGCATTGTGAAGCCACATGATGGCTAATGGCGACGAACTTCGTAAAACTGAGCCCCAGTCAAGTGACGAAAACGACATCTGAGACCCTCCGTGTAGAGGGGAAGATGCAGATTAAATCTGTCAAAGACCTCACAATAATCTGTGGAAGTTAGAAGAGGGGGGAAATGCCACAGCTCAGAAGTGATCCTTGTTACTCGACCGAGGTTCAAAGTTGTGAGAACCATTTCCAATATACCTCACTTTATTTTATTTCATTTGAATTTACTTCGCACTGTGAAACAAAGTCTATTGGCAACGAATTTCGTAGTTTTGAACCACAGTCACCTGACGAAAGGGACACCTAAGCTAGCACCAACTCTCCAAATAACCGCACCACACCAACATGAGGACTGAGTCACTACATATATTACGGGCATCAGCCCCTCTACACATCGGTTCTTCAATGGAATTAAGTTTCAAACCCGTAACTCGACAAAGCCAGCCACGAATTTGTGACCATGACCCGATTCCGCGGGATAATCCCATTACTTGACAGAAGCTACGTTGACCCACGAGTGCGCTGTCATGACCACAAAGCTAACTGTGGCCTCATAAAACCTTTAAGAATTATCAGCTTCAGTATAGTTGTATCCTTTATTTAGATATATAGTCTAGAACTTTCCTTTATTTAGATGTATAGTAGATATATAGTCTAGAACCAAGAGTGTTCTAACTACGAATGTATTGCCTCTCCCACACACACAGTAAAGTTTACATCCACATTTAATACTACTATTTCAAGAGGTAAATGTTAAAAGGCAATCTCGGAACATGAAAAATCAATAATAATCCATCATAACATAATTACTATGACTATCAAAATTTCACATAATTTAATAATTACATGGTATTGTTACTGCAAACAGCTCGTATGTATTTAACAATTATGAATGAGTGTTTCTGCGCTTAAATCAACAACATACAGTTTGTAATTATGTAGCATTATAATTATGTCAAAATCAATTTTACATTATATGAAGGTAGAGTAAACACATGCCCTGTAGGTGGTTTCTTCCATTACGAATAGGTTATAAATTGTGGTACTTAATTGATTTCAATTGAAATTTTTATTGCGAATTTCGAAGCGTGTAGTAAAAATTTAGATAAGTTTCATGAGAGAGGGCACACCTAAACTCACTCACAAAGCAAAAATTTGCTTGTAAGCGGAAAATTTTTTTAAAAAAAATCACTTTTTTTAAATGGCTTGTAATTAATATTAAGTATAATAATAAAAATAAAAATAATTCATAATGCTCAAATATAAATAATCAAATTTCATCAAATCATTCGTGTGATATTTTAGTCAAATAAAACACAACGATTCTTCTAATCCAAAGATCCAACACATTTTTTCTGTCTCTTTTTACCAATTTAATGCAGTAAATATTCAAAAATACGGCAAACAAAGTTTCAAAATATATTATTGAATATATTCAAAATATATTCTTGGCGATTGTGAAGTGCTACTGTGTTGCGAGAGGATACTAGATGGGTAGATTGTTAACAGTGAATGAGTGAATATTAACGTCACCTTATTCAGATACACAAGGGCTTTTGGCGACGGACCTCATAATATTTAACCATGGTCAAGTGAGGATGGCGACATCTGAGCTGGCACCCTCTCTCCTAACTTCCACATCACACCAACAGGAGGACGTTTGAGCTCTCAACAGACTTAACGTGCATTGCTCCCCTACATGGCGGGTCTTCATCGGTACTAGGCTCGAACTCATAACACGCAGACCACGAGTCCCTTACCTTGACCACTAGGCTACAGTGGTCATAGATTACTCACAGAGCATCGAACGAAGAAGTGAAAAAAAAACGGAAAAAAGGGGAGACGCGAAGTGAATCAAGCGGTCGCACGAGAAAAGCCGACAATTTGACTTTATCCGTCTTCGAGTGAGGTTGTACTGTAAGCAACTCCGTTATCCAGACTGTCCATGACCATACATGAATTAACTATTCTATTCACTATTCTATTAACTATTAAACTAAAACATTTTTGTAAATTCTTTAACATGTGTTCCAACTTAAGGTATCCGACTACCCTAAAAATTATGAATTTTGCCAAAAATTGATATATTTTTGTGAATTTATTTTATAGAACATCTTATTAGCTTTATAAAAATACCAAGTTTATTATTTTCCGTTCAATAGAACAAAGTCTACAAGTGATTCAGTTAAAGCAGTTGTCCCTACTTTAAGCAAGATGTCATACTTTAAAACACGTTTTACTCAAAGTGTGCGTGTTTTTTTTTTTTTTTTTTGATAATCTCAAACGGGGACAGTGGTTGCTTAAAAAAGTTTTCAAAATAATTAACTAAATTTTTTTGTGTATGTTCTGTATAATAGTAGAAGTATTTTAACCTTCAGATTTATTATACACTGTTTTATTAAAAAAAATGTATGTTTCCTTATGTTAGGTATAACCACAGATTTTTAAGCCATTTCATGTAATAACAAAAATAAAGTGCTCTAGTTTTTGTAAAAATTAACTGAAGGTCATTTCAAAAATGAATAACATAGCAACACATCAAAATTGAAAATTTGCTCATAAACTTTTGATAAAGAATGAGCCCCGTTTATGTTATTTTTTTTGTAAATTTCTACTAATTTTTCCCACACACATTTTAGTAACTATAATTTCTATTTATCTTCTTAATATTAGCGTATTTTTTTAAATGTACTAAACAAATCTAAAAACCACAAAAAAGTCCACATATCTCCATTTTTTTTTAAAAAACTGTTGCAAGTCGTCTGATATGTTAAATTGTAAATAAATTAATATGGTTGAATCGAGCAATCGCTTTTTTCCGAAAGCTAAGGTTATCTTTTCTTTAGAAGTCTATCAATGTTTCTGAAACCTTGACACGAAACTTTAGCGTAAAATATATGTAGATTTCTTTTTTTTTTAAATTTACGTAGTCACATGTTTATTTTCATTTTGATCCAGTGAAAAAGTATGAGATTAAAATATACATAATGTTTGACGTAGGCAAGAAAATTTCAAACAACTTCAGAAAATTTGGATTGTTTCCAAGAATTGGATTCCTTAACTAACGTCACCCTTAGAAGCAACAAGAGGGTTAATGGACAAAGAACTCGTAACTTAGAGACACCTTTAGGTGAAGAAACCAGAGCTCAGTAGAAACAAGGCATCAAAATTACATTCAGATAATTAGTATTCACCTATAGGGTTCCACATTAAAAAGTGATACTAGGTACAGACCAGTGTACTAGATCTGTAATGTCTATTATCAATCCGCAGTCTCATTTTAAAGGAGAGAAAAATTGTTTATTTCGTTCATTCGTTATTATTTTCATTCGTATTGCAAGTATTTTACCCGCTCTTGTTCTAAAACTCATTTCTTTTTCAAAATTATGCTATAGGTCTTAATGAATATACACATGCAAGCAGATACTTTTTTTCCAATAAATAATTATCAACTATAAATAATTCCCTTCTTCCATTAACATTCTAAATTTCTATTTCTTAAAAGCATTTAAGAATGATTTCATCCTACGAATCCATTAGTATAATAACCAAACCACTTACACTTCATAGCTATAAACAAAGCACCTATTGCAAAACGCACTCCAGTTTATTTAGCAATGCAAGCTAATCTGGCCAGCACCTTGACTCTATGGGGAGTAGTGTTCCTCGCCTGGATATGTCAAGATTTAATCGTCATTGCTTAACAGCAAATGCATCAACCGACCAATCAACACGACCCATCCATTAGCATGGACACTCGTTATCCGGCCTCGGACTATCAGGCACAGGGTGATGGCTTTTCCAGGTGTGAGTGATCACTTTGTAATGAGCGGACAATGGACCAACATTAGCGCTACAGGCATGCATTAGCCCGGGGTGATTACTGCTCTGTGTGATTAGGTTACGACGGTGCAGGGCTTTGGGGGGAATTGTTGCAGGGGCACCGAGTGACACGCCTTATTGTGACGACAGAGCACAATAGCAAACAGAAGTAAGATAGTGAGAATGGGAATGGTATGAATAAGGATATGTTTTGTGAATCTGCTGGTTCTTTTTATGCAAGGCCTTATTGAAAATCAATGTTAATTTATTATCAAAAGTCTAAGGTCTTTTTTATTGGATAATAAGTATGAAGAGTTCTTGTTATTTGTTTCAATCCAGATTCTGTAATAGATTCAATAATACAATGAGATTTATGTGTATATTTTTTTTCTTCAGAAAATCTAACAAAATTAAAGAGGATTCAGGAAGGTGACTGAAGATTAACTTTCTTGCAAAAGAAAATGAAGTTTTGTCATGAAATTTAGTGTACATATGAAGACGATTTCAAATTGCATACGAGATTTTTTCCTTTTATAGAAGTTGTCAGTCATAGGAAAACTGCCGATGAATGAGGAAAAGAGAGTGAGCACTTTCAGAGTCTCGTTTTCGGTTTATTGCAAAACAAAAGTCTCAACTGCACTACTCTATAAAATGTTGTCTATAATTTGACGTCTCTTAGGGTCTATAAGAACACCCTAAAAGAGCCGAACCGGCGATACTACTGAATTGCGGAATGTCCTGCTACCGGGAATGTAGGAAGAAATGAGATGCAAACCAAGGGATGTTCCTTTAAAAACATTAATATGAAAGTGTTGTGAATGAATAAGAGTCCGAAAAGGGTTGGGATATTTTTGAGCACATATCGTACTGGTAAAATGAAAAACAATCTGCAAAACTATTATAATTTACATAAACATTAATACGATAAATGAAAAAATAATGCAAAAAAATCGTTTTCTTTTATTTATAACACTTGAAGTCGGTTACAAATTAAACTGTCATTAAAGAAATAAAAGTTTTTTATAAAATATTATGACTGTTAAAGCAATATCTTACATTTCGAGTGAAATAAAATAAAACTGAATTAATGAGAAACGATACGTTTGGTCTATTGACGACAACTTTATAGTTTTAAATCACGATGAAAGGGCGAGAATGACATTTGCTTTGGAACTCCCACAGGTGGCTGCGGGAGGACTTTTAGCATGAGTTGCGTTTAACATATACAACTTTTGTTGTTCAGCGTGAAGAATATTCAACGAAATTAGTTTTCTAGCATGTTGCTCGATTAAAGCATCACTAATCACAAAATTCAAGAATCTGACTGTAACTGCAAGATATTTTTAACGAAAAAAATATATTTAAAGCAAAGTAAAAAAATATTTATCTCAGACTTTTGATATCCATATTGTAGAACATAAGGGATTGCTTAAGAATGAATGATATTGCTTAATAAATAAAAAAGAGACAAGATCACTTATCTAATTTTCTTCAACACTTGAATAATCTTCCACGACTTAACTATATGACCTCCTGTCGATAACGCCATGTTTTCTTCTGTATCAACTTTCAATTATCTCGCCTACTCTACGATTAACTCATAAATAGAAGTTCTAATTCACATAAACCGTCTTCTTTAAAAAAAGTGTTTTTCTAATGAAATCACAGTTAAAAAGATTATTAAACCCAAGATGAATATTAATAGAATCGCGAAAAGACTCGTTACACTCTGTAAGACCACACAAGAGCCATGACGGACACAGCTCCTCGTTTTGAGCCATGGTCAAGTGATGAGGATGGCACCTGAACTGGAGAACCCCTCTTCAATCATCCATACAACACCAAGGAAGAGACTTTGTATCTCAACAGATTTAACGTAAATATAGGTCCATCTACAAGGTAGATTTTTAGTAATCCTGGGTTTCGAATCCGCGAACTGACAACATCATCCAAGAGCTCCCCACCATGAGCACTCGTTGCATACATAGAAGTACACATAGAAATAATTCTCTTAGATCAAGATTTAACTTATTTAAAATTACTTACTGTTAACATCAAAAACTAACTTATTTAAATTTTTCGGAGTTATGGAGAATATGCAAAAGTGCAGAATTTAAAAGTACATAGTTAACATAGCCGAGGAATTCCCTTCCTTTATTAATTTTATTTATATATATATATATATATAAACTTTTATTTATTTTATACATACATGAATAAACCACCGCAACTGTTCCAAATTCAATAATAAAATCGACATATTTCTAAAAGTTCTCAATCCTGGAATTTTCGCGATAACGGAGCCATGAATATTTCAAGTATATAGTGTTTTCAAAATTCCGATAGAAATACTTAAAAATCTCGCTGTAGACTATGTAGACTTCAAGGATATAGAAAAAAAAGAAGAAAAAAATTTTATTAGAGATGATAGAAAAATTTGATAAATTTCTGAGACTTTTTTTTTCCTTTCAAATTCACTTACGAATTTCCTTACTGGGAATCTTTCTTTTTCTTTCGGAATCTGTTCCCACTTTAAGGTTGTCCCAGACGTGTGTGCTGTAAGGAGCCAGTCAAAATCGCTGCAGCCTAGAATCGCATTAGATTTGAGCTTTAGAAATTCTGCAGTCACCCGTTACACGGAGTATCACGTGATTCCAGATTTAGTTTTCCCTTTTTTCCCTGTATTCCATGTCGTATTTTATATTTTATGTGAATTTTTTTCCCTTTCCGTATGCAAAGAAACAAGTTTGAAATAACACTGGTATATAGATCGTCCCTGGATAGTTTAAAGTCGTAAATCGAATACAGAGTGTGTGAGCAATAGTGGAACGGTGTATATTTCATGATTTCTGTGCAGTTTTTAAAGAAATACGTAGAGTTTAATATGAATTGTGATTGAGATATTTTCCAAGAGTGAAATAAATTTGCAAACTTATATTTCGATGATTTCTATCTTCTATACGTAAACCTATTTTTTTAGGTTGTAAAATATGAAGTGTCCGATTTTTACGTTCTATTTAAAAATAAGTATATCTTTTCGTAGGCAAGCTTTATTTATCAAAATAAGTACCATTACCTTCAAAATATTTTTACGTACAGGAAAACAACTTTTTTTTAATGTAGTATCATAAAACTCAGTTCTGGAGGCAACAAACTCATTGAATACCATTTCAGAATCCGTTGGATTTCTTATGCATCTTTCCTGTAGGAAATTATCAAGATGTTTGAAAAAGTGGTAATTAGTAGGGGAAAGGTCAAGTAAATAGGGTGGATGGTCTAGAGCACGGATCGGCAACCTTTTAGCTGTGGCGGGCTAAGCCAATCTACCGTTATGATTCAGTGTGCCACACAATAGGGCATTTCTTAAGCGTTTCGATTCCCGGGATAATGCATATAGAAAATGGAGATGAATAATATAGATTTAAAATTTCATTACACATTAATTTTACACCATTTAAAAATATTTCTTGACACAAAAATAAAGAGCACAAAATACAACTATTTCTTCATCAAAAATAAAAAATAATAATAAAATTGTACATACATAATGTATTTTTAAACATATTTATTAAAATAAGAAAAATACAAAATAAAATATATGTATTTCTCTTCATTATAGTTTAATAACATTTTTATGGGAACCTAGTGCTTACACCACTCCACAATTATACAGGAAAATCAGGGGTATAATGTGTGACTTACAACTTGACACGATTCTGAGCATTCAGTTGTTAAACAATTTCTTTTCGGACTTGAAATATTTTTCACACGAAGAAAGTCTTATATACATATGTAGAACCAAATTGAAAAGCAGAGTAAATGCAATTTTCTTTCTTCAAACAATTAAATCCCTCAAGCAATGGCATTCATTAATTCACAAAATAGCTGTAAATTTTTCTTTTAGATGTTTCATAATTCCGTAAATGTCCATAATTCTGAAGATTCTGACAAATAAGGTCAATTATAAATTTATCAACTTCCATCCACTCAAAAAGTGACAACTTTGTAGAGTAGTGCGGAGTGCCAATGAGAATGGTACCGCGTGCCCCATGTGGCACGCATGCCATAGGTTGTCAACCCCTGGTCTAGAGTTCCGTAGCCTAACGCTAGTAATTTTTGACGAGGGATCATTGAAGCATGTGTTCTCTCATTTCCGTGGAGAATTGGGCCTTTCCTATTCACCAATGCTGGCCGTTTAGGTGCAAGTTTCTGGTGAATTTCTTCTACTTCATTACAATACTTATGCGTTGTAATGTTTTTGCCTGGTTTTAGAAAACTGTAGAGGATCAAACCAGCTGAGGTACATCAAACAGTGACCATAGCCTGCTTTTGATGGACTTTGGTTTCAGGAAGTGTCACGGAGGCCAGCCACTGCCCTGAAAGTCACCGATTATCGTTCAGAATCCTCTTTTCTTCGCACGTCACAGTTCGATTGAGAAACGGATAGTTTTGGCCACGAAGAAGAAAATGTTTCAAAACGTTTATTTATTTATTACTTTCATTCAGTTCATGAGGAATTCATTTACCCATTTTTTATAACTTTGCCATTCATTTATAGGTGACGGAAAGTAGTTGTAGCAGTTACATCTAGCTCTTCTGCTCTTCTTCGAATTTAGCGTACCAACGCGAAACGGTATGTTCGTTTACTGAGCCATATCCAGATATGGTATTGATGATTCGGGCAGTTTCTGCAGTATTATGATCACTCTTTCACTCATACAAAAATAATACTCTGTAAACTCGAGAACTCATCCAAAGATTAAACATATAAAATTATAGAAAAATCACAATACTTTTAAATAAAACATTAAATGCGATGGAGCAAGATTTTAGCTTTAAAATGATGTATAATATATGAATATATCAAAAAACCTTTTTTAAAAAAATCTCAAAAACGCACTACTGGAAATCGGATATTTCATACGTTACAACCGAATTAATTTACTTTGGGCAATTAGAATGCATTTATATACATTAGAACATTATTTTATCTATCCTGTAACGCTAGGTGATCACAAGTTTTGTTTAAGTTAGCATATATCATTCAAGAGCTACATGAGATAAATTAGCAGTTGACGTTTAATTTCAAATCATAGTTAAGTGGCGGGGGCACCTTTAAAAGTTGAGACATTTCTCACCTTGATTCCATGCCTTACAATAGTAAAACCTTTAGGTCAAGTTCCCTTTAACAAGAAATAGCATTCATTATTTTATACAAGAAAATTTAGTGGAATCAATGCTTAAACATGCTGCCTCACTTGAATATTGAGTAATATTAAATAAAAAAATTTAATATTTCAATGTACAACATACTTTTAATGCGTTTTACTTTAAACATTTCATTTTTCAAATTGAGAAAATTATTACGATCAAATAAGGAATATAAATTTTTTTAAAAAATGTATAAATTTCCTTCAAAGTTATTTTTTTTATTTATTATATTCTGGGTTACATTCACAAGTTGACAGGGAACAATTAAAAAAATTAACAACCTTTTTTAAAAGAATAAGAATACATTTTAAAAGTTAAAGTATACATGTGTTTATACACGGATCCTCTCATCTAGGAAGAAATGCAGATTACAAAAAGCGGTTTTTTAACCTTTTTCGTTAGTCACCCACAAGTGATTTTAATATTTTAGCTTTCCGCGTGCTTTGAAAGAAACTTTTATTCTAAAAGAAAAAGAAGTCGCGTCATTCAAACTCAGTATCAAGAACAATGTTTTCGAACAGTTAAAAAAATCACATTTACTCATTGGGACGTCTCAATGGTCATCACGTTGCAATTTTCCACCAGAACATGAATCGTAAGTCTACGATCACGTGTTGTATCCAAATTTCTTATCTAGGTCATTTTCGACGCAAAAATGGCGCATAAGTTATGGCCAGCACAGATAGTGTGTAAAGGAGTAAATTAATGGAAAAAGGATTATTTTCAAATAGAGTTACCAGAAATAAAACTATTGACGGTGACGTCTGTCGTTTTACTTTACAGCAATTTGATTGAAAAACATTCTACACGTTTTAACGACCTGACGTCTTTCGTCCTCATGTTTGAAAAATACAGGTTCTTATCCCAATTTGGCTTTTATACAAGTTTCAAATTTTGGATAAATTTTTGAAGAAAAAATGCATTTTCGACTTATATTCAGAAATATCCGGCACGATTTGATTTCTTACAATGAATTAACGATATTTATGCTCAGAAATTTAATTTTTTCTTTGGATAAATTAACAATAAGATATGAATGTAAACTAAAACTTTTTATTTAAGTTTTCATTCTCTACAGAAAAAAACTGGCCTACACAACAATCATTAGTATTCTAAGATACAGTATATGCGTTTAAATTCTTACTGCTATTCTTCCAAGAAACTCTTCAATACTAGCATTATTCTTCAGTTCACTGACCTAGCTTTTGGATTCCATCCAAAATAAAAAATATAAGATCTTATTTCTTTCTTTCTTAACTTAGATAAATATATATTCAGTAACAGAAATTACATTTCAAACATCTTGGTTAATTATTTTTAAATTAAATGTGCCAATTGATTTAAAAGATTAATTTTTATTAATGACTTTGAAATGTGTCCAGATTTACATAAAGAATGAATAGAGTTCGGAAGGAAAATAATTGAGTAATATCTTTTCAATTCAAGGATTACTGTCGAATTGCGTGATTGCACTAATTGAACTTAAAAACATTTGCTTCAAAAAAAACGTTATTTATTATTTCTGAACAGGATAATCTGAGCAAGGGGTGAAATAGGATTCGTTGAATAAAAAGTGTATATCCAATTATACATTAAAAGTTTCTTTAAAAATTTGAGAAACAAAAAAATGTAGCTTATTTTATTTTTGAATAAGAGAAACGTATTTTTAAATATTTGCTTAAAATTTTATCTATTTACGAAAAGGATAACATTTATTGAATGTAACTGTATCGTATCGCAAATATCTAAGTATAATGGAAAACACATCATACAAAATACATAAAATAAATTTGCTGTGATTGGGAGACTATCTGCAATTCAAATTTTTTATTAGCTTTTTTTGAATAATCTAAAAGTTTTTATATGAAATATAGTTTGCTGATATATATAATCAAAATTTCTCTACAAGACAGCGATAAATAAACATAATAAAACTGAAAAATATTTTTATATATAAGCTGTCCTAAGTCAGCTATGTTGATAATACTGTAGCATCCATTCTTTTATATATTTTATATTTAACTCTATTATTTTAATATTTCCTTTTAAATTCTGTTGTCTGGTTATCTTGCAATTTCAATTCTTTTCAGTTTTAATTATGTTTATTCATCTCTCTCTTGTAGAGAAATTTTGATTATATATTCTCACATATTATGTGGCTGTTTGAATTTTGATAAACGGTATTCTGGTCTTTTATAGATCCTGATATTTTGTAGCTTGTAAATATATATATATACAGAAAAGAATAATAAAATGTGAAGATAAGACAAAATTATACAACCAACAAAGTTAAAAGATAGAAACCAGATTCTAAGAAACATAACCATAAAAAAATGGTGGAAATGTATATTGTTCTAGATTTAAAGAAACAAATGTAGAACAGGAAACTGAGTTAGAACTTTAAAATGGAAGAAATCAAAAGAGTCAACGGACTAAAATGAAGATCTATTATGATTTCTAAAGCTATTGCTGAAGCAGGACCAGTAAATTAGGGTTAAGTATACTTTACAGATCCACCTTCCCCGTACAGCAGAAATTTTCGTCATAATAGAAAAAACAAAGCCATATTGCTCTTTTCCTTTCTTGATTCAACTGAGGTGATCAAAGATTATTAGAACAATTCTAATTCATGTGAGACTATAGGAGGTTTTGATTATTGTCGTAGAGTTAATTATTTATTTATTTAATTATAAAATTTGGTTTAAAAATGAAGAATTTCTACACAGAAGCGTGGAAATAATGTATTTTTATTTAATATTTTTGAAAAATGAGTATTATTCATAAAGTTAAAAATGAATATTTCTATACATTTCTAAAATGAATTGAATTACATTTATAAAAACTGCACTTGTGAACTTATTTTTTAAGGATTTAATTTAAGAAATTGCAGCAAGCATTAAAAAAATTTTATACTGCTTTAGAAGAGGTTAGCAGAATTCTAAATGTTTGTATTTAAACCTGTAAAGGAAACTCGTAATGTTCTTACATTTTTGTCCGAGTAATTTCCTTTTGCTGTTGGTTAATGATTGTTATTCTTCGCGACGTCAGACTGACCACTTGACCAAAACATCTGCACATACACTCCAGCTCCTAAGGTCACGTAAACTGAGATAGGCACAGCAGGCCTTAACTCTCATGGACTGTTGAGCCACTGAGTCCATCACAATTCTTAACCTTCGAACCCTGAAACAATCCAACAGATTGTGACGATAAATATTGTAATCTTGTAACCCTATCAAGTGAGAGGACGATACTTACGCTTTATTCTACTCTCCAAACTTCCACATCATGCCAACAAGCCTTTGAATAAAGATAGATTTTACTTGCATCAACCGAAAATACAAGTTTATGTTCCTGTATCCGTAAATTAGTACTACTATGAATGTTGAGTATAATTAGTGTTTAATTTTATCTTAAAATAGTGTAAATAATTTAAATATGCATGTTTAATAAGTTAATATTATTTTTATTGCATTTATTTATGATCAAAATTGAAATATTCGCAAGCTACATCGTCCCTTACATTATAATGACTTTTCCATTGTAACTTGGCGAAATATTAGAGATACAGCCAAGTTAGTATTATTTTAGTAACTTTGTGGCCATATGGATGCTTCTCGATATTTCTGGAAATCTATGACGTCATGACCTATGATGTAAGTCGATTGCTCAAGAAAGCAGTGGAAGGACGCCACGCAAATTATAAAAAGTGGACGCTTTCTAAGACTGAGCCAGTACTACTTCAGCTGTTGTTCACTTGCTTACGGCCGAGAGATTTCTTTCGGATAGTCTTTAACATTAGGTTCCTGTATTTTTCGACACTGAAAGTTGTGTTTGAGTGTTGGAGAAGGTGTAAGAACCTTTTCTGAACTTTTTGGACGAGTTTTATAGCTATTTATCCTTTGTTTTGAGGATTGTGCTGGTCAACTAATTGCATTACTTTTAGAAAACTGTTTTATTCTTCTCTAAAATAGATTCAGCATAAAGTCTACAAACCCCGATCTACATAGCAATACATAATTAGTGAATATACAAATAAAATTAAAATGTCTTTAGGTTGAAGTTGCATGTTTGTTTCAGTATATCTGATGTAAAATTGTTGTTGCAATTATTTAGTGAACTATACTATTTCTCTCTGAAGCAGTTAAACAGCTCTAGTTTACGAATTCTTGCATTTTATTACAATTTGTATTTAAATGAAGCCTCCACACAACTGAAATATTTTTTACTATCAAGTTATTTTTCCACAAGAGCTTCGCTAAGGCCAAGCTCACCGCAAGGAATATTAATAATTTAAGCACCTTCATTAATCGTCGTGGCCCCATTGCCGAGTAGCCATGGTCATGAACTCGTAGCCACCACTTCAAGAGTTCGAGTTCTGGTACCCTTGAATACCTACTGTATAGAGAAGCTGATGCCATTAAATCGTTCGTGGCTCAAAGTCCTCCCGTTGGTGTGGCTGTGAAAGTAAGAGAGTGGGCTTTCATCTTGGGTGTCGTTCTCGTCACTTGACCGTGGTTGAAAATTATTGGGACCTGAAGCAAATAACCCTCGCTTTGCCTTGGAGTGTGACGTTCGTATGAAAATAAAATCAAGTTTACTAATATTTTGCTAACATTTATCTGATGTATCACAGTATTCATAGACCTTCCTCCTCCATGACAAATTTAACGGGTATCAACCCCTCCTTAGGGGCACTAGGACTCGAACACATGATACATAGGCTATAAGCTCGTGGCCATACGCACAACACTGCTGCGGTCACCAGTACACAAGGATAATCGTAATGTAATTATAATTGTGAAGTGACCAATTTTTAAATATAAAATGTCTCGAAGCTTTAAGTTGTGGTTTATTTTGTGGTCGTACAGTCCTTCAGAGGAATATAACACAATAAATATTCCGATAAATATTAATATAATATTCTAGGAATATAACACAACAAATATATTCCAGAGGATGAACATATTCATTCAAAATAAGAAAGATGATAGGTCATAACCGAAACAGGCAATGCAGTTCCTATGCTTAAACCCACAATCCTATGTTCCTTTAGGCAAGGTATATCGAGAAAAATCGTAAAGAATCGTCTCTTACTTTACGTCGCTTTCACTCTCTTTGAAGGTTCGGGAATTTCGATATTGCACCAAAAGTGACGTTTTCAGATTCCTCTCTACCCTTACGAATGCTGAAAAGGGAGCGAGAAAACAAACGAAATAAGAGCGAAACGAGAACCCTTGCATTTTTTACCAGTTTCCTTTCCTTCCGCTACGCTGCCTCAAAATTGAAACAATACGGGTTGCATTGCCAAGTTATAAAATTAAATTCTTCGCTCAACACGTTTAGTTTTGAGAAAACATGGAATTACTTTCTCTCTGTTTCACTCGAGTTTCAATTTCGTGGAAAAATTTCTATTTCGCAATTTAAATGAATAATGAGCCGTTTTGGAGAATTCGGATTTTATTTCAGTAAAAAGTCGGTGTAATCGTAAAAGTATTTTGTTTTTTACATGAGGCATTGCTAAAAAATTCAGTGACAGGCAATCTTAAATGGGAAGCCCTAAGAAAAGTATTTACTACGCTATTTGAACATTTATATGTGTAAGAAATCCCTCAACGCAAACGCATTATTTTCAATAACATTACGGGAAGGATTTACGAGGACATTCCCAGAAGTACACGACCTAATATAAAAATGGGTTAGGAACTTTGATTGGAATGTTGTCCATCCCAGGATAAATTTATCCTAAATTTAAGAAACAGATTCAGTAAATAATGTATTCGATGAAAGATTCCTTGAACTAATACATAATAAATTTAATCACGACGAACAGTATCTTCCGGAAGCAAATTAAATGTTAAGAAACATGTTGAGACAGATGTTATTCAACTCGTTGCCAACTAATGACCGCTTAAGTCAAATGAGTTAATAAACAAACAGAAATTTAATAAAATTATAGAACATTATAATTTGAAAATAATTAATTTTTAAAATGAATTTTATAACTTTATATTTATGCATTTGTAATATTAGGAATTTGTATTTTATGTAAACTAATATTTATATTTATACTGTGTATTTATATTGTAAATCTGGAAGCAATTTCTTTGTAACATTGTTCAGTTTACCGGATTGGCAACAGTCAGTATTTTGGCATCAGACTAGTTGCAATGAGTTGATGTTGGCTCAGCTAAGCCTAATGGAATAAAAATATATTCTTCGAATTCTTTGCGCCAATTTCTATACTTTAACGATATAGAACGAAACGTTCCATAAAATAGTGGTGATCATTTTGGTGTAGTGGTTAAGTTACTCGGTTTCGGATCCAAAGATCCCAGGTTCTGTCCTCAGGATAGAACGCGCCACTGCAAACCCAATATCACAAAATATAGCTGCACATACCGATAAAGCAGAGACTCTAGACTTTTTTTTGTTGCGGTACACTTTTAGCAATTTCAAAATTTGGCGGCACTCTAACAAATAAAAAAAGTTTAAAAGAATTTTACTTATCTGTAATACACTACGTAAAGTAGTTTATGGTAATAATTTTCAATGTTAAATAAAATAATATGTACGACAAAGACAATAAAATGTTTATTGAGTAATTAATTACAAATTAATTACAAGAATACATTTAATGTGAAATTTGACTTTCATGATTTTTGTAAATGTCGTTTATAATTGGTCGTAAAAATGATAATGCCACTTTCATTTCGTCATCTACATTGAAAAAGTCTCTATCTTTATTTTTTTCTTTTTCATATTTCTTGATGCTGAAAATCCGAATTCACACCAATATGGTGTAAGAAATTGCAATAAAAACTTCAAAGCTTTTTAGCTATAATGAGATAATTGCTTCTGATTTTAATCCAAAAAAGAATTAATTGACTCTACCGAATGTTTTGAAATTAAATCTCACTAATTACAAAGCGAAGTTAGTTTTCCTCTTCATTCAAAATTAATTCATATACAGATGTATCCGTTATCATGAATGAATTACGCAACGAATTAATTATTTTTTTTTATATTCATTTATGCACGAAAGGGTAAAATTAACATACCACGAATACTGTTAGTTTATTTCTATAATACGGTCAAAAAATTCGGTTCTCCTGATTAAAATTTTTTTTTTCATTTTAAAATCTAAAAAAAATTGAGGGGGGGGGGGAGCACACTTGAAGAATTTGGTGGCACACAAAAATACCGAAGCACAGTGGTCAAGAATCATTGAATACAACAACCGCAAAATGAAAAAATAAATTATCTTACACTAAATTGCATTAGCCGTCTAAAGCCTTACAGCACTGATTACCAAATCCTAATATGCGAAGAGCAAAATGACAGCTAATTTCATTACTAACAGCGTACCTCTCAATGCTTCCATAAAAACAGTGAAGTATTTATATTTGTTTCCAGTTGCTTTTACTACATTAACTTTCAGCTAAGCAGTTGTAAAAATTTACATAGAGTGAAATATTCAGCAATATAATGAATCGAATCCGCATGTCTTGGTTAAATCAGTATAGCTCATTAAAAACATTAAAAATTTTGAAAAAAAATACATACATTTTCTTTACATTGTCTACCAGTATCCCAGTGTTGCTCAATAGCTTCCATACCCTGTATATAATAAGAATCGTTGAGCTTCTCAAAATAGCCATCAACCACAGATTCCACCTTTTCATTGTTGTGTGTGAAACCATTTACTACCGAAACAATTTTTAAAGTTTGGAAGCTGAAAATAATCTGAAGTGGCTAACTCTGGTGAATTGAATACGCCAGGAAACATCACGAACTTTAATTCAATAATTTTCGCCATCGCAGTAAAAGATGCGTGAACTGGTACATCGTCTTCACGAAGCAAAACTCTCTTTTTTCGCCAAAAGCAGCAGTTTTTCTTGATTTCATTTCTCAATCGCAGGAATAAATTCGCCTATTACTCATTGATTATTGTTTTTTTCATTTATGAAGATGTATAACCAATGAATATTATCTTACGCGCATCCTAAACAACTGACAACATGACCTTGTCAGCAGGTATATTGCCTTCGCCTGCTTTCTTAGTCGATTCTCCATTTTCAGTCAGCTGTTTTGACTATTCTATCGTCTCAAGAGTAAAGCGCTGGACTATGAGATTCGATGCAAAAACTTGGCTCTATATTTTACTATGAAACTTCATCAACACTCGGTTGAAGTATTCTTACTACGCTGTTTTTGTTCCATTGTGAACAATCATGGCACACAGCTTTGACTAGTTTTTCAGCTAATATGCGATGTACAAAACTTTGAAATTCTTATTAAGTCAGCTATTCCCGCGATTTCAGTCAGAGGTTATTAAGAATTTCTTTCCTTTCTTTCTTCAACATAATCCTCTTAGAAAACCTTTGATCTATCAATTCGAGTTTATTCACAGTGAACCCTCTGAAGAAGACAACCTCATTCAGATTAGGTCAGATATATATAGTTAAGGTTTTCAAGCTAGTTATATAGAATGTGAGGAGAAGAATAGATTGCTACTGGATGAGGTATTATACTATTTTATAAGCGCATTTCAGAGATTAGATGAAAGAATTAAAGTGACGTTTGGTCTCAAAAGTTTTATTATTGCTCAGAGATATGGGGGGGGGGTAGATTTGATCCTGATATAAGAAGGTCGATACTTAAAGTCTTCTCATAATTCGCGCAACTCGTTATTTACCCACATATCGCTTATATTGAGAGCATCTCTTCTGGGAGAAATTATTTGAATTGTGTTGATAAAAGGTGTGTGTTCAATAAATATATTAAATGTTGGAATGGCTAATCACCTTTCCCTTCCTCCCACAGCTTTAGGTGGCACGGAAAGAGCATCTCAGTCCTTACAAAACCATTTTTTGAACCTTTTTCACCATTTCTTGTCCCTTTATTTGGTTGATCACTGCGATGACCATTTTTCCTCGTTTAAACTGTACCACCCAATGTTTTACGTTTAACCGCCCATTCAGTATAGTGGTCAGTGACGCTGACTGCGGTGCCGTAGGGCTTGGGTTCAAATCCCGGAGAAGGCATGGATGTTTGTGTTGTAATCCATCTTTTCTTTGTGTGTTCTACGCTTACTTCTTAGTAAGCCCACGTGTGATTCTTTGTGGTGCACGGGGTTTCTAAATGTTCTCAATAAAAAAAATGCTTTACGGCTGTAAACGAAGAATCAGAGAATAATTTAGCTCGGCTTTGATATCAGTTCGACTGAGGACTTTCGAATAAAAGTATTGTATATCATATCGGTTGCCAATTTTTTTCACGTTCACAAATATGCTGAGAGCGTTCATAAGTGATGGCTACGAAACAAATATTCAAAAGCTTAAAGTAGTTCAACTTCAAACGTAAGCTTAAAATATTAACTTTTTCATATTTTTTGGCATAATAATCATTCTTTTAACCACCAACTGTAACGTCAAATAGGAGACTTTGGGGGGGGGAGGGGCTATTGCGTTGCTTGGGGGATTCTCCGTAGCAAGGCAAAAAAAAGTAGGTATTTTTGAAATTTGGTATGTTGTTTGGATTTTATGGAGAGTAATGCCATTATGTTTCATGAAGCTATATACCAAAAGTTGACAAGATAAATAAGGTGTGAAATTTTGGATGTAAATGTCCTTTTTTTCTTACGGACATAAATTTGTATATTAATGACTATTTTCCAGAACAATACACAAAAAATACAAAAAATTACACGTAAATGTGGAATTTTTATATCATTACAAGCATGACAATGATATTGCCAAAGTAGGAGCCATTTTCGATATTCAGCCCCGAGTATGGATTCGTAGAAAGTTATGACGGTGTATAGTTAGAAGAAAATGAAACAAGTTTAAGATTTTGAATTAGGTTACGAAACTTATGTCATTAAATTTGCGGTAACTTCCTGTTTATTCGTTTGATAATGTTCCAGAAGATGACAAAATATATAAAAATCAAATGATTGATACGAATGTTAATTTTGAATGTTATTATAGTTATGTGTATTAAAAGTAAAAAAGCTGCAGCTGAAAGATATCCAAAGTTCCAGATTTTCTCACGGATAAATTTAAAAAGAAAAAAAAATAGAAATTCTGCTATTAACTTCCTCAAGTAAATAGTCAAGTTTCTGCTATTGATAGACAGCGGCTGCATCCATTAAAAAAGGGGTTTTAAGAAAATTGACAAAAAGTAAATTTGGAAATTATTTCTTGGCAGGAAAATGGTTACAGCTCTTTTAAAACATTAGGGAAACTTACTAAAAAATTTGAAGGGATCCGATGAAGGGTAGGGATTCGTATAAGTTACAAATAAACAAATATTCAATTTACAAAGCATATATTATTTTTTTCACCTTTACATAAAGACCGAATTACAGTGAATTACATAAAACTAGAAAAACCGGAAATCCGGATATTTAATCTAGCATAAGTGAACATTTAAGTTCTTCATCTATTATGGTGATCTGATAACTCAAAATATTATAAATTTATTTTTATGAAACTTTCTCAACCAGTTTTGTGAAATTATTTTCTAGGGAATCTACTAAAATAATTCTTACTGCATGGATATTTGAATTATTGGCCTGTTATTTCAATAATTACCTCATAAATATGTCACATTTCTTATAATATTTATTTTACCTGCTCTAAAATTTTTATATTAAGCATTAACATTTTAGTGCATTCCTTAGATAAATGTATGTATATTTTTATGTAATACTTTTATTGATATACGTTTATTACTTTTTTCTCTGCTTTAAGGATTTTTTTAAAAATTGCTAAAATTTTATTTATATTTGTGATTTTTGTAAAACTTAGATAATTTATTTTAAATATTGCTGATTAAGTATTAATTTTGTTGGTATCAATCCTTAAAAGGTATTGTATTGTTTTAGTATGTTATTTTTTTAAACAAAAGTATTCTGAGTGATTTTAGATACCATTTGAAAGTATAATAAATTATGTTTGAAAAAGTTTTCTTTTCTTGGGATACAATAAAAACAATAAAAACGTTTCCCTTTTTTTAAATAATTTTTACCGATAACATAAATTTTCAATAAATGTTCAATTAAAAATAAGAATTCCGTTACCAAATATTAACTTTATATTAAATTACAAAAAGTAGTTCAAATTAGACAACAACTGCAATTGAATTTGGAGAACTTTATAATTGTCTAAAATTTACAAAATATAAATAGGTGAACCTCTGGCTACAAAAGGTAAACATTATATAACCTAGAAAATAAATTAACTTATTCTAAGACCGCCATCCATATGTTACAGTTACAGACAAAGAATAAGTTTTACAATAGAAGAAATGTTATCATTCTTATTTTACTTATTTCCTAAATCGAATAAATACATTCTTTTTTTCTTTCGAATTCTTCCATTGATAAAAAAAATATGCAGAAAATATTTCCATTTCTTCAGAGCAGCAAATATTGAATGAAACTGTTCCACTTTATTTCCAATATGTATTCTGCTTCGAAACAGAATACATCCAGTTTTAATATTTCATAGAAGAAAGCCCGTCTCGGAATTAATAAATAAAGCTGAATGCCCGTAAAAATCCGTATTTACCAAACAGGCAGAACTTTGCCGTTTAAGGCGAATCCATTTCTTCCAAGAACAGAAAATAAAGTAAAATTCGACAGCTGACGATGTTAGTAAAGTTAATGTACAGGAGACTTTTTCAAAAGTTCGGAAGAAAACTAGACTGCATCTTTTCTTCATTTTGTTGACTTTTTCTGGAATTTTTTCTCTTCTTTTCCCTCTTTTCTCCCTATTTTCCCGTTATTTTATTTATTATATTTTTTTTCCTATCGGGGTTCTTATTTTTTTTTTCTTTGCAGGTCTTATCTGTCTGGCAGAACTCTTTTCTTAGTGACGTTGTGGTCACGTGGGCTGGCGGACGCATCAAAAGAATAGCGGTAATGAGGCCTGGAATATCTCTGCTCCCGGTGTGTGTGTGATATCTCAGGGGTTGTTCGGCAGTTGAAGATCGTTTGGTTTGCTCGAAAAAAGGGGTGTTCTCCTACCTTTGCGAATCGATTTATGAAAGAACTTAACCTTTTTACCAAAAGAATAATATCCTTGAAAAGATCTATTTGTAATATTAAAATTTTTGCTTTCACGAATATAAAACAAGTTTTATTTAAACAATGCGTCTAATAGTTAATATATTTGGTACATTTTTAACAATTATATGCAAAAATTATTTATACATATAAAATTACTTTCCACATCACTTACGTAACTATAATAGAAAATAATAAAAAATAAAAAAAAAGAATGTTACAAAATCTTATTTTTTCGACGTAGATTAATACCAATTCTAAATATATATTTTCGAAGGTTATTCAGTATAATTTTACAGTTACTAATAGTTCCATTTTAAGACTGTTATTGTTGTTGCTGCTAATGCCATCTGTCTGACGTAGTCCACGAAATTCATCATAGAATCGGGCTAGATTGTACGCTTGTCGTTAGCCGTAGTTTTGAGCACCATGCAGGTAGCAGTACGATTTGGCTCGGTTCCACTCCAATTTGGAGGGAGAGCACCCTGGAAGTTGTCAGGGGCCTCCAACCTCTCTTCCATTTCCACCAATCTCACGAGAGGACTTGCGACTCGACAGCTATTTAGAGTATCCCGATGCCGCAAAGGCACTATACATTTACAAACTTAAATGCCTTCTTCGGGATTCGAACCTAGGCCCTACGGCATAGCAGTCAGCGTCGCTAACCACTATTCTGGATGGGCGACCATTTTAAGACTATTTTCGCCTTTAAGTTTACGAATACCACCCAAAGTTGAAACATTTGCTTCAAGTAGAAAATTGTCCCAGGATTATGATAATATTTGATGTAATGGGATTGTGAAGATAAACACACGGGAGAGAATGCCCATACCTTTTATTAAGGACATTCATTCAGAGATTAAGAACTTTCACTAAGGACCAAAAATATCAACAACTTTCAATAAAGGAATATAAATATTCTCTTAAGTCAAAACTTCCTAGATGATGCTTTAATAAAAAAGAATAGAAGTTTTACATGCAATATGTCGTGGGATTGAATAGAAATTCCACTAATGTAAAATAATGAAGAAACATATTACTGGAAAAGATGGAATCTATAAGCTTTTTCGAAAAAGATACGTGTAACCTATTGAAAAAAATTATGATTTATTTTGTTTCCAAAGTTATGAAATTCATTTTAAGGGTTCCAATTAAATTAATAGTTCATATTGTGCAGTAGAGATTGTTTTGTATTCAATGAATTAAATTTTAAAATTCTCCAATGGAGTGGTGTAGAAGCAAGGACGCGGGAGCAATTTTTCCAGCACTACTCCCTTGTTAGATTTTGAATAAAAATTAGTCGGCTCGCAGCTAGTAATCGGGCCCAAAGTATACCAAACTTATAAAATAGTTTTTGATTTCATGTGAACTGCTTATGTGTTTCTTTTATAAAAAATTTTATCCGGTTAGAAAGTTAGAAATGAGTTTATTCTCGAATAAAGAATACTGAAAACTTGACAACTTCTCCTCTAACGTTAGAGAACATAAAACAAAATAACCTTAGGATGCCAACATATGTTACAACCTATTTTTGTCAAATATTCCCTTAATTTCTTTCAATGCATACTTTAAATGCAATGTGAATGAAAACAGTATATAACAAAATAAATTAGAATCTCAATTTCCGTAATCTATTGGAAAGTAAAAATATAAGTTTATATTCCATTTGCCAAAAGGCCAAGACGTAAAACGAAACATGTATTACCTTTTCCGTTACAGGGAGTTTATTTGAAACAGATATGAGATTTTTTGCACTTTTTGTTCTTATATGAATTAATGTCTTCATAATTAGATAAAATTTTTAATAAATTTTTTTTTCTTTAAAAAAAAAATTTTTTTTGGAGTTTACAGCAACATAAGACGAAATCAAAACAAAACTTTCAGTAAGTAGTTTATGAGGTGCGTTTGAGTTATTTCTATTTCTAAGCATTTTAAGAGCATTTACAACTTAAATCATTAAATGCACAAAAATATATAATTTTTTTTCTATTGTAAGCAAACTACATATGCATAAGAACACATTTTTTGCAATTTCGAGGTATGAAATTTCTAAATAATAAATAAAAATTCTCCTATTTCAGTTAATTTTATCTTTTAACAAGGAAGTTTTCCTTAGATTTAATACTGCTAAACTAACTTCTATAAAAAAAAAGTATGTTTTTCTTCATAAAAGCTAAGGGAGTACTCAACCACGTCAACTACCATGGTACAAATTATACAACTCTGCTCAACTCTTCATTGCTCAAATTGTAAAACTGTGTACAATTATGTACAATTGTACAATTATGTGTACAATTTTGTTGTACAATTAATTTGTAGCCATAATATTGAACAAGACTTACTGCATTTTTATTATTGTCTTCGTATGTGAGATAAATAAATAAATTTATTACATCATCATGAAATATTTTTTTTTATATATGGAGTGAAAAGTTTAAAGTCCCATGAAATTATACAACTTGATCGATCAACTCTGAGATGTACCCAGGTACGTATGCGTGCATGTCGGCAATTTTATATCTCTTTTAGAAACACAAATTGTTTTTAAGTATTAAATATACTTTATGAAGATCAAGCAGTCTAATACATCACTACAAAAACATCTCTCAGTTCTCAATATCTCAGTCTTGTAAATACTTTAGTTTAGTCAAATAAATTTCCATAAACATTCAATAATTTGTGATATTTTAAGTAATTCAATACAGTTTCGTTGAAGCGTATATATTTTGTTAGTAAACGAAATATATTTAAAACAATTTATTAGAATTTTCTTAAAATATAAAAAATTGAGAAATTCTTCTTAATTTACTTTTTAAAATGTATATTTAAATTAAAATATTTAATAAACTTTGTACGGTTTTACATAAAATCGGAACAATTTATTCTTATGGTTATATTATTATTACTTAAAACAATAGCTATCAAAACAACAAAAAATAACTTTTCAAATTTTGCATTGGATGAAATGGAAAATTATTCAACTTTCACTTATTAAATGCTTTAAGAAATGGGATAATGGGAAGATTTCAAAACATTACAAACTGATTTTTTCAATCTGGTTCATTCTCAGAAAAAAATTATGTTTTTAAACTCGTGACTGTCATAAAATCAAAAAACATGACAGAACTAAGAAATCTATAGTTTTTCTATGGCCCCTCGTGGTTTTCGCAGACTCGATGTGCTTAAGAACGGAAGGGGGAGGAGGTAAAGGAGAGGATGGTTAGAGGAGGTAAGGAAAAAAATTCGTTCCAACTTTGAAATATCGATTTTCCTCGAAGTGGAATTTTACCGTCCCTTCTAATCATTTTAAAGCATTGGTTTCTTTCGAAGCTATTCAATAATACCTTTTTTCTTCTTTTTTTATTTCTCGAGCGAATATAATTTCTAGAACAAGAACATTAAAGGATTTAAATGTCATCAATTCTCCAAGAAGCATTGAATTTTCGTTCCAAATGTTGGTATTTCAGTCGAAGACAAATTTATATATATATATATATATTTGTAGTTAATACACGGAATGGAAAGGGCTAGGTTGTTGGTTATGATAGAGGATTATATTGAGTCTATCAAAGCTATTTAAATAGCTGCATGTTTATAGCACAAGTTATATTTATGTATCATTAACATGATATGGACTTATAAAACCATATTTGAATGCAAGACCAAATTGACAAGAAAAGAAAAATAGAAGCATATAATAGATAATTTAATGATAAAATGGTTTTTTTTTAAATTTCAACATTGAAAATAATAATGGTTTATAACTGCGTATAATGTATGTTTAAGTTCTCAAATATAAACCAATTTATCAATAAATATGTACGTATACGTTTAATCAATTAAAAATGGAATAAAAATAATTCCTAAATATTATTTTTTTTCCATCAGCTTCTGAAATCACCGTTTCTTTTAAGTGAAATTAATTAATTTGTGATGATAATTTTTATAATTTAGATTTTGAATCTGGCAACTTCTATGCGTATATATGATAACCCGCATTTTATTTGATTGTTTAAATAACGCTTTGAAGTTACTCGAAGGCTATTGGCAACGGACCTCGTAATTTTGAACATAGGTCAAGGACGAAAATGACAACTGATGTAGAACACTATCACCAGTACTTCCACACAACGTCAATGTGAAGACCGAACATCAACATATTTAGCCTACATCAGCCCTTGTACAACTCTAGTCTTCAGTAATACCAATATTCAAAGCCAGAGTTCTTGCCAGGAAAAGTTTAATTTTCTTTATCCTTAAATTATTTACTAAATTAATGAACATCAATTATGAATGTTCAGTGTCACCTGAAATTGAGCCTGCCACTCAACAGAAACAATTCCGGCAACTAGTCTGCAACTATCTAGATAAATTAAGGCTTTTAGCGGAAAGTTTGAATACCAAGTTTTGGAATTTCCTGAGATCACATATGTTTGTATGAACTATAGGTCTATTTTAAGTATGAATTAGGATTTTGGTTTTTAGTGTATGTTTTTGACCTATTGATGGAATATTAGTAAAATAAATTTAAAGGGATCTTTCAGAATCCTGATCTAACTTTTAGATGAAATTATATTACCAAGCAAACCATACTATTCAAAAATTTCTGTTGGTGTATTTTAAATAAGTTACTATGAGTATATATCTAACTTTTTATTGTTGGATAAAGTATCTTAGAATACGTATATTTTAGTTTTAATTACAAGAACCAAACTAGATGTGAGGGATGAGAAAATTTCTTCTGAAAGGGAAATATTTGAGGAGTGTCATGCTTAAGCAGCTGATTTCCTGTGCTGTCCCTCCTTTACATTCCGACAAAAAAGCCACACATAGATGGTAAACACAGTTGATCCATATATAAAAGATTGAATGGCATTTTGAAACACATAAATTTAGAGCATACGGTCAAAACTTTTCATTACGAAAGTCCAATAACTTGTAGTTAGAAGCAATGCCACCGTTTCCCAACAAATACATACATCCAAGGGAGAATGGTTGAAGTTGTGTTTGTTATATTGCTTGATTTAAAAAAAAAACTAATCAGCTAAAACAGCGTTTCTTAAACTGTGGGGTGCACTCTCCTTTGGGGGCATGACAACTCTACGAGGGGGGGGGGGGCGCGAGCATATTGAAAAGTCGAAAACAAAAGGTTATTTTAAAAAAAATATTAATTTACTAAAAGAAAACCAACAAAATACATAGTGATATAATAAAAAAAAAATACACATTACACTGATATATTCACTTATAAATGTATCAGTGTTACACAATGCATTTCATAAATAATTGAATACTAAGTTAAGAACAAGTTTAATAATTACCAGTGACTCCATGGGATTGTCATATATAAAATTATACGCAAAAATTAACACTTTCCTTGGTTATTTGTACGCTTTATAATAAATCCCTTAACTACCAATTAAAAGTGACACGATCTGCTTCGCAATGTCAACCGTTTTCCAAGTGGGTGCGCGTATGTGATGTATTGGGGGGGGGGGGAGGAATAAAGAAGCAAAAATAATCTGAAATATGTAAATCTTTCGCATACATTGTCAAAGCCTTTTATTGCATTCCAAATCCTTCGGAATAATTTTATGGATAGCACTGCACAGAAAAGATCGTACTTCGGAAAGACGCATATATACGTCCAAGTGAAATTAATGCTTTGTCTGAGCGAGACGTTTATATACGCCGGTGGCACTTAAAAGGTTAAAGTCGTATCGTAGTTTTAGCATCAATGTATAGTATTATTCAATTCAATATATTGTTATTGTATGAAGAGGGGGGGGCGCGATGAAAATAATTATTGAATATTGGGTCGTGAATAGTGAAACTTTGAGAATCACTGAACTAAAGTATTGTATCAGGTAGGTTTTAAGGAGCCACGGCCAAATCTATTGCATAAAGAAGCTTCAAAAATAAATTCGGATGTGATAATGTCCATTTAATATGGACATTATCACAACTACAAACTATACATCCCATTCCAAGATCAATTGGCGTTAAGACTTTGATATCAATTTCTTGCAGTTTGTATGTGAAACAAGCCTTGATCATATTTTTACTTAGAGTATGATCGTTCCTGTAAGAACTAATTTGTAAATAAATTGCTGGATACATCTTTAGTGTGCTCATTCAATTCTGCTAAACGTCAGCAAATTATCGGTTAGGGTTCATGGTCACCACTAGATGGCACTATAATAATTATTCTGAGTGAAGCATGTTAAGAACAGAATGTAAAAACAATGGGAGGAAAGAAGCTGTATGGGCTATTTGCTCTGTGTTGGCGATATTTTTACCTTTAATATGAAATAAAACCAATGAAATGAGGTCATCAATACAATCTGATTTAAATTAATCACATTTCTGGAACAAGAAGACATTATTTACGTTTATCATTTAATAACTTTTTCTTGTGTTCACAGTATTTAATAGCAATTACCATTAATCAATTGGCCAGTATTAACCGTAATGTATCAGAGCGTCTCGATCACAAATAGGACAATAATAAATTAAATAGTCCTATTAATTTTCCTGTAAACTGATAAAAATTCCAAGATAGCACGCAAATGAATCCATCAGTTTGTTATTCTTGATGGCAAAAAAATAAACTAGCATTGCTAAAAGGAAAAATCTGAGGAATTGGTTTCTGTTCGTTATGTGTTTCTGCTTCCAATTTCATCAGAGACGCCAAATGGTAAAATAAATGAGTTTAATCGAATCTGTGACTATTGTTGTATTGTTAGATCGGAAATGGAGGAAATGCTTTTGGTAAATTTCTTGTCGTATTTGTCACAAATACTTCGAATAGAATTTCAGCATTTATCACACAATTGTCCTGTTATTTTCTTCTATGTTCATGCAATTTACCCAAAGAGAATATTACTGAAATTGCATTTATAAGATAAATGATCTAATAACACAGATAAAATTCTGATACTTATTTATCTTCCCGTGCAATTTAATTTATATTTTTGTTGAGCAATAAAAAACTATGCGCGCGAATTATTTTTGAATTTACATTTAAAAACAAAATTTTTAGTTTACTTCTTGAAATGTTTTTTCAAGACAAATGGGATTGGGAATTTTCCCCATAAGAAAACTATTAGTCTAAATATATTTCAGACACATAAATTGTTATTTTTTCAAGTTTTTGATTAATGCATATAAAACAATTATTGAAAAATGTTACATCTTAATGTTTAATACATTGAAATCCATTTGTTTAGATCAAAATTCTAAAATTTTGATTATGAGCCAATGAAATAATAAAACTAATGTATTTTATCTTAATCGTTTAGTATTAAAGATAAATGTTTTTGCCACACGAAAGTAGTAAAAGTTGTCTTCCAAAATGTTGCTATGCGAATGAAGTTACCTGATATTTTAGAAATCCTCCTTAACTGTATTTATAAATATCTACTTAAGATACGTACAGAGAATTATTCATGTAAAAGGATGTCGTATATATGATTAGGTAACTCGCTATTTTAGTAATTATTTCAAGATTAAGTTGTCAGAAAAAAATTAATTATTTTTATTTTAATTAGCGCCGAATTAAAGTTATAGAATCAAACATTAGCAATAAACTTATTTTGAGAAAAATATTATGCGACTGGTTGAGAAACAAAAGACAACCCTCCCCCCCCCCACTCTGTTGCTATCTCATTCTTAAAATTTACACATCTGACCACGTGAGTACTTTGATAATGGGTGGTGTTTAATATACTTCATCATCATTTTATTCAATTATCTGATAAAATATGGACTCAAACTCAAGACTGGTTGCTGTTAGAGCTGATTGATTGATTACTTATTAACGTCATAGTAATAAAGTAACACGAGATATACAGTATAAATCATAAAGAAATATACACATTTCAGATGCTGTAAAACAGTAACAGTTAAAGACAGCCATCATCTAAGTGAACTGTGAGGCAAATGTACTGTTAAAGTTTGTGTCTAGCCCCTGACAGAAGGAACGTAAGCAATAGTAGGCGTATCAAGTGACTAATCAGTCCAGATGGTGGCATCTGCTGTGAAGAAGGCTATTTCTGTTATTGAATTTAGCAAAATAGAATCTACAATTGCTGTACAAGGGCATTTTTGATCCCGATTCTGAAAAGAGAATCCAATTAGAAAACCTATCTAACAATGGTATGAACATTTTAAAACTACGGGCTATTTGTGCAAATGTTAAAGTCCTAAACGAAGTTGAATCAGCATATCACAGCTGCTATCAATAGACTTGATACCTTAACACGATTTTGAGCAGAAATGGATTAAAGGTTCGTTGTCTGTCGTGTGACTAATAGTTCACACACAAGACATCTGTTAATGTCTCTAAAAAAAGGATGAACAATTGTATGGAATTTTATTGCATACAATTTTATTGCAGGTGATATATAAATCTTGCACTGTTCTTTATTTATAGTGCATTGAAAATGTATACTTTTTTATGAATCACCCTACATTGCTGGAATACCTAAGAGGACATAACTTAACCAAAGGAGCTTAGAGCTACCCTCCCAAGCAAAAATGTAGTCCCCACAATCAGCCTTTATTAAGCGGGGAAAAATGTCTCACAAGTCTACTGAGAAGTTAACACAGAACTTGTTTAAAATGACTTACATAGTTTCTTTTATATTATACTATTTACAGTATATACGTATCGAACATACTAAATTTTTTAAAGGACAAGGAAAAAAATTTATATACCAATAATTTACACGGAAAAAGTCGAATTACAACATATACTGCAAAATTTACAGTGAGACGAGCCATTATACCAAGTGAATGAGTGTTTATTAACGTCGCTTTTAAAGCAGCACGACGGCTATTGACGACGACCTCATAATTTTGAGCCATAGTCAAATGGCGATGGTGACACCTGAGATGACACTACGCTATCCTAGCCTCCCTACCAAGCCCATGTGAGGACGTTGAGCTACAACAGATTTAATGGGCATCAGACCCTCTACACCAGGAGTCATCAAGAATTGCACATGTGTTACATGATGCAATTCTCAATGGCCCTCGGCACTACTTTAAAAAAATTTCAATTTTTGAGTGAAAAAGTTGATAAATTTGTAATGTACCTTATTTGACAAACATCTTCAGAACTATGGACATTTACGGAATTTCAAAAATATCTGAAAGATAACTAAAAATAAATTTGCATATATTTTGTGTTATTGAATGGCATTGCCGGAAAAATTTAATTGTTTGAAAAGAGAAAATTGCATATTCTCTGCTCACTGCTTTTGGTTTTATATATCAAAATAAAAAAAATTATTCCTCATATGAAAAAATATTTCGAGTCCCCCACAAAAAAATTGTATATTAACTGAAAGCTCAAAATCGTGTCAAAATGAAAGTCAAACATCCGCCTGATTTTGCGATGTGAAAGTAGAGCGGTGCAAGCAACGCGTTCAGCGCACTACTAAAATGTTTATGCATGTTTTTATTTAACTGTAATGAAGGGAAGTACTTATATTTTACGTTATTTACTTCTTATTTTAATAAATATTTAAAAATACATAATATACGTACAATTTTAATTATTTTTTATTTTTGTGGAAGAAATAGTAAAATTTCTACTGGGAAAAAAGTTTTGGAAATTGCTACCTATAGGACTGTCTGCATCCGTAATGAAAGTTTTCTACCTGTAATCAAAGTTATGAAAGTGATGGGGTTACAATAGATCAAACAGCCAGGGAATATACGCTGACACTGTGTAATATTCTCCCCTGCGAGCCTAAAGGTATAGGAGGTTTGGAAAGAACACTAGCCAAAGTACAACAAAATAATCTAATTTGTTCACAGTATTAATCACCACACAAATCCAATCGATTTAATTTAAGAGATGCCCCCAATTAATCACTATACCAACAATAAACGAGGTAAGCAAAATATGAGAAAACTATAGTTCTAATCACACTTACTCAAGGCGATCACTTTGACTTCTTATCTATTTAATATGGATTTAATCTCAGTGACAATTCGTCACCTTAAGTAATTCAATTATCAAACATTAAATACCCACGATTTCCATTCAATTTGATTAATCTCTGCTCCGATAGCAGTCTAGCCTAACTCTCTCCTATCTCTCTCTAACTGAAAACCTTAACTGTATATAGTAATCTTAATTAGCATAATCATGTTTTCTTCTTCGAAGGGAAGTTTTATAATAAAAATAATTTTTAAAGACCAGAAATTCCCCAAAAGGATTATTAGTAGAAGGAGCTCAGATAGAATCGTCACAACTGTTGACAATGCCCGAATTTTCAGGGCAGAGAGAACTGCAGAAGCCAACTGTAAAGAACCTTACGCAGGTCTCTCAAAGACGCTGAAAAGGATAACTTAGAGGAAACGGAAAGATTGCTCAATGTACTAGGCATAGCTGATTAATGTAAGTAGTGTCCAAACTTTAAGCGTGTTTTTCTCGAAACCATGTTTTGGAAATTTCGCGGAAGCACTGACTCAAAACTATTCCGCTGATTTGGTGAAAATCTTGACCTTTTAATCTAAACACACATAGCTTGACACGTAATCTTTAAAACATTCAGTTTTTTAATAATAAACTTTTAAAACAATTTATCAACAAAAAAATAAATTTTGAAAACCTTTTTTTCACAAGTCTGTCATTTTTTTAAAATATGCTTTTTATCGGTTAGTGCATTAGAATGAAGTATACAGAACAATAATCTCTTTAATTTTTTTTTTCCAGATGACTACGGAAGGATGTGTGCTTCCCCGAAACAGCTCACATTTTTTTCGATGACTCGAATTTGAAGTAAAAATTATAACTTTACACAAATGTACACTTTAAAATACTAATAGAAACATGTAAAAATTACAAAATAATCGCAATTTATTTTCTTATTTAAAAAAGTGTATGAAAAAAAGTTGAAATTTCGACCGTCACACCGGACAAAGCAACCGGACCTTAACATTTCAAAAGAATAACAATTTTTTCCACAACGCTCTTTTTTTTGTGCTTTCTGTTTATTTCATACATTATATTAAAAATAACAACAACCTATATAACATATGATGGAATCAAACATTACTCCAAATCACGAACCCTTCAAACATCTAGTCAAGGTAAACACCCAGCGACTGTCCGATGATTCCCCTAGATAATAAATTCGTCACTGTAACCGTCTCTTCTCCATCCGGCCCCATCTGCAAGGCCTTAAGACCACCCCTCCTTCCCCAAAGAAAAAAAATTACCTTTACCTCTCTTTCCCTAAGAGCCCAAAGATTTAGAATTCCGTCTATTTTTCCGGCTCTGTGAGTGACTGGGGCGGAAACGGGAAAAGGAGCCGGAAGTGAACGGGAAAATACGGGAATTTAAATTTCGCCGGGGAAATGGAATAACGGGGGGATGAGTGAGGGGTGGACGGACTTTATCTCGGGGCCCCACGCCGGTAAGGGTTAGCGGCCGTAATGGATCGGAGTACCTTAGAGAATAGGGCTGCAGGAAGCAACATGCCTTTTTTCCAGGAAGTTTGATTCGGACACTGGAATGCCGTGTTGAGATGGAACTTGAAGAAGCAATGGATGAACAGAGATGTTGAATAAAGACATCATTGGCCCAACAAAAGGAATGTCCGTGGGTTTAAGTAAGAAAAGAGAATTCGGGAATTTCAGCAGCGTCTTCGGAGCGGGTCTCCGATTTTTGCTTAAAGTTTATTCTATTTCAGAAATATTTTAATCTGAAAATTATTTAAGTGAAAAATGTAACTTTGAAATGTTAATTTAAATAATTATATTGGGAATTCTTTCAATTTAATCTTTTTTAAATGTTAATATAATATTTTTTTAAACTTATTTTGCCTAATACTGAAATACATAACCAAAAATACAAATAGAATATTTATATGCTTTATATTTATATTTGCTACTATTTCCATTTGCATAACATTCATTCATATTAATTAAATTGTTAAGTAGCTTTCTGCTAACAGGTGTAAATTTTATACCTAAATGTTTTTCAATCATGATTTAGATTCTTCATTTTTTCTTGAAATATTAGTTATAAATTTTTTATTGTAAGGGAAAGATTAAGATCGTATACAGCAAACTTAGCATTGCTTCACAACGTCTATGTCAGTGAAAGCTTTAAAAAGCATAATAGTTTCCCACATTTGGGTCAACTGACTTTTCTTCAAGTATATTTATTTATTCTTGGTTTTCGATTTTAGATATTAAGCCTTCTTTGATTTGTAGAATGTTTAAACAATTTGTATCATTTCTTTTATTATATATATGTGCATACACATATTTTCAAAGATCGTAGTGGGAAATTATGAGGATATTACTAATTTATATTTGTGTCTCAAATTTATCATATAAGATAAAATCTAATGAAATATTAGTTTCAAGTTCTTAGACTAAATACAATTATATTACTTCATCTTGTGACGATATAAATATTACTTGCGTTAGAAAGGTCTGAGAGGGAAAAAAACTTCAAGAAGAGACATTTTTATTCTATTTTATTTCAAACACTAGCTGCAGGAATTTCTCATCCTTATTTTGTTCAATGTACCCCATGTATATATCCTTTTCTCTCTCAAAAATGCACAAAAATAAAGACAGGGAAAATAATATATTATAAAAATGATAAATTAAGAGTAATATATTTTTAAGCGGGAGTAAATACACGAATAGTAAAAATCTTTTAAAAAATATTTAACCAAAAATGTATTTAACTGAGAAATTCTTCAACAAAGTTTTATTTCTGAAAGAACATATAAATATCTCTTGGGACTATATAGATTTGTGGAATGTTGTTTGAATTTCTGTGAATAAGACATTTAACTATAATATAGAACTGTTGATAATAGGTAAAGTTGCCAATGCTAATGAACGTTTTATATATGCATGTTAAATAAACAAACTAATTAATCGCTGCTAAGAATAATATTTACAGTTGGACTTCTATTAACGAAGTCTTTAAATCTCGAAAAAAAAGTTTCTTATATGAAAAATTCGTTATATAAAAGCTCATGTTTCAACATACTTTACATCAACATCAGAAAAATTTTAAATTCATTAACACTATGCATTAAAAAAGTAAACATTTACACTTTTTTGTAAATTAATATCTTTTTATTTTATATATCTTACCCATAAAAAAAGACAAAAAGTACAAGGAAAATAAGGAAGAAGAATGTCGAGAAATATACTGTATTTTCACCATTAAGTAAATAATTTTATATTTAAAGTAACGAATTTTAAGGAAATTTTTTTTGAAGCATATAAGTAATTTTAAACATACACTATTTTCTAACTAGAAATTGATGTGGGAGACTAGTTCAAGGACACGGGGGCACAAGACAACTCCACTGACAGTGAAAGGTGATGTAGAAGATTTTTCTAGTGAACTGGACGGCGTGTGTGTGTGTGGGGGGGGGGGTTACAGGTAGCACGGATGAAAACTCCGGAATTCTATTGCTCCCGGTGAGTTAGGCACCTAAGTGCAAAATTTGTAACCACTACAAAATGTGTTAAAAGAGAGAATAACTAGAATAGTCCAGAAATACTTAAAAAAAGGAGGGGGAAAAACTGAATCACAAGAAGAAATTCGTTCTATAGAAAATGCACTTCACATATTGGGAGGTTATTTTACGAAGAAAATTGTGAAATGATCTCGATTCCAGGAAAAAGTTCGCTATAAAGAAAAATTCGCAATATAGAGATTCATAACATAAAAGTTCGACTGTACTTTTTTTTTAAGAAAAAAGTGTTTTTGTATTTAAAGAAATTGTCCAAAAAAACTAAGGATATTATATAACCCTTGATAGATTTATTATCTCACAAATTTTCATATAGTTGAGGTAAATATTCCAGTTAGGTTTAGAATGTTTATTTTTTTTTCAAATGCCAAATTCGATGCCTGAAATGACATATTTAAAAAGTCTTAATACTACACATGCTCAAAAGTAGTCCACGTTATTCGTAAGTGCGAATGAAATGAAATGAAATGTGTATTACTGTTCTCTTAGCTTTTAATGTACTAAAAATAAGTTAGTATTTATGTTTATACATTCTTCGTAGTTCCACATAAAATTAAATGTTAGTGTTATCAGCATTATATATGTTTAAAAAATAATTATTATTCTTCGTGTGAGTATGTGAAACGAAATACGTTAGTATTGTTAGAATTAAATATGTTAAAATGTGTATTGGTATTCATGTTAAAATATAAGTCATATGCGTATATGAAATAAAAATATAATATTCTGTTGAAAATCACGATCGCTGAGTTTCAATAGGTTTTAGAAATGCAAAAATTCAGGGTTAAATGTAATAAAAACAATACCGCAGCATAAAAATTTAAGAACGTATATCCTGATTACGTAACATTCACCTTTAATTAAGATAAAATTAGAATAAATATTTTTTTCATTTAACTCAAACACGAAAAAAAAAATTCTACATTATATGTTATCGAAAATTTTTTCACGTCAAACATTTGAACAACCGATGAAAGGAAAAAAGTAGCACGCATTGAAACGGGAAAAAAACCAACATTTCCATCCCCGGGAAAAAATTCAATCCAACATTATATAATTTACTCAACCAAATTTTTGAGATAGGTCTTTTTCGTTCGGAGTGCCACTTGAAGCAAATGGAGAAAAACCGGGAGCCCATATTTTGTTCACGCTGCAACGCACAAGAAACTTTGTTTGCATTTCCCCGCATCTCTCTTTCTTGAAGGAATCTTTCTTTCAACCGCGATTGATGCGCGCTTTATCATATTTTTGTATCCTTTAACCCAATCAAGATGGGGAAGCCAAAAAAGAAACTCGCCAGGAATTTAAAAAGACTCGCTGCTGACTTGGCATCTGTTATCTTCCTCCTTGGATGCTTAGAGAAATCATTTGTTTGAATAATAAGATTACGACTAATGCGCTTGTGTGAGGCATATGTTTGGCTGCATATTTACAGTACATGTGGTTTTGTTTCCCGATGCATTTGTTTTTTACCTTTACTTTTCCTTCTAACAGTGATGTAGTTGGTTGATAAATTTTTTAACTTTGTTTGTGTGTGGCCTGATTACTATATCTGTGTAACAAAATCCTCCATTTTAATTATAGAGAGAGACTGATGCACGCTGAATATCCACGTTGACGATGTGTGGAAGTTTGGAGAGTAGGCTGTCAACTTAAGTGTCATCCTCGGTTCTTGCCTTAAAATTACGAGTTTTTTCTCTAACAGTCTCGTGCAGCTTCTAAGTGCAACGCTAATAAAAATAAGTTGATTAAATTATTAGAATTAATTTTTTTAATTATTTTAAGCAAAAAACACATTAGTCATCCACTACGAGACCTCTGCAATATAGAAACAAAGATCGATTTAGTTGAGTTATACGACATCTCAGCAGTTTTATTCTTAAAATCGCGAGCTTTGTAAAAAAATATGTTCGTGCGTGGGAATCCAATCAAGATTATATTACAGAAGAAAAATAATACAGTAGAGAGAGTATAGTAGACTGAAAGAGATTGCTACACATAGCTCTCGCTCAAAACCCTCACACGAAGTGGTGTAGATGTAGAAAAAGAATATGTCAATCCAAATGCCAACTTAGTCTTTCGAAAATGGCTTAATTAATTGGTTTTTAACATAATATATCGAAGACAACACACAGATTATAGGTGACGAACCACATGATTTTGAACCATGGTTAAGTTATGAAGATGACACCTGAGTTCCCCTTCCATTCTCTAAGCTTTCACATCACGCCAACGTGATAACTTCGAGCCTCAACAGATTTAGCGTGCATTAGCCTCTATACAGGGCAAGACTTTTTTAACATGAGAACTAGACAGAACTGGTGTCATTCAAATGACCATGACCATCGAGTGTGGTTCAGAATTATGAAGTTCGATCCAGCCCATTTTAAATCTGACTCGTCTAAAAAATGTTACATAGATGGGGATAGTAAGATGTCAACTCCCGATCAAACTCGTCATCCTGCCGTTGTTCGAAATTTCGAAGTCTGAAATGCATAATAAATTTGCCAAAATTGAAAGCCCCTTTTTTGGCATAAAACAAATTTAAAAATATTATTGTAGTACCGACTTCGTCATTTAACTACAATTCAAAAATACACTAAAGGGGGGAAACCCCAACTCCCAAAATAAGGTTTTGTAGACTAATGAAACTTCACTAGCATTTGATTACGTAGCATATTTAATTTGTTAGATTTTTGATATCACAGGTTAAAGTAGTGCGAAAAACGCTATTTTACAGGAGAAATGCTAGTACATTAAAAGCAGGCTTAACCTTCAGCATTTTTTAAAGCAAGCATGTAATGTGCTGTACAGGTACCAGATTTCCGTTAATGGGATGAAATTACATGCCTGTTGCACTTGAACGTCGATAAAAGGTTTTCTGATTGTGGATGATGCTAGAGTTCCAGTCCAATATTGCCTCATTCGTGCTCTATTGAAGAAATGTTTGGTAATCTAGCAGGTCAATGCAACACGTTGTCACTCTATAGAGCATGTTGGGTTACAACAGTGGATTGAGGGTGCAAGTTATTCAATTGGAAAACACCCCCTTTAAACATGTTCGTAAACGGCAGAAGAGCAGTTCGAATCACCAGACTGAAGTACGAGTTTGCAGTCAAGGAACATAGAAAAAACCACAAAGCTGCTTATATATGTTAGGAAATTGCTTCTTATATCATAACTCCAGGAGTAGGTTTAGTGTGTCTAGGACACAGAAAGGTTTATGCTGGTGCTGACTTGGCCTTCTTCTAACCAATATATGGCCATCACTAGTATCAAGACAGAACCAATTCTCATTAAATAATACAGCACATCACCACTCCGCCATCCAATGAGCTATAGCGGGATATCACTGCAATCATAGATCCCTAAACAATCAATTTGTAGCATTTTGCTGTGTCACTCTGGTACCACACACAACAAAAGCTATAATTTTGCTGCAGATTCATTACGGTGTTCCACAGCCAAGTGGCAAATATGGTGGTCTTCCCTGTCAGTGTTGACCCAAGTGTAGTTGGACCCAAAATAGTGCTTTCCCAGGACCTCTGCTGCCAACAATCATGCGCAGTGGACATACATTCCTACAAGGTCATTCTGGAATATCGCAGATAGAGAATCAGTTTTTTCTAAATCCTATTATATGATCTCGTTCAAACTCAGTGAGCTGTTGATAATGGATTCTTGATCTACTTAAAGACATTCTTCACTTACATCAATACGCTACGTCAAATCTCTACAACAAATCGCTCACATAAAATTTACAGCATGTATTTAACTACACCTGATTCGTTTGTTTTAAGTGGCGCTGTTAGTGCTAAAGTTATGCAACAAACGCGAAATTTGAATCAAAGTGTATAATCATGCCTACCAAATTTCATTTATCTAGCACAACACTTTGGTGCTCTCATTTTTATTTCCATCAGAGTATAGCTCCTTAATAGCTGCGGTAAGTATAGGGTAAGTAAGAAATAGGCTGATGAGAAATAACAAACGTAGACTGTTGCTGATAGTATTCTAGCTGCTCTAGTTTATATTAAATCAGCAAATGTGCTTGATATCTGATATTCAATAACTGAAAGCAAATAACAAATAACCCTTTGGACAAAAAACAAGTAAACTTCACTTGAAATAGAGCATAGCAAAACACCTATTATAAAAGTGAAGGAGGTATTTCCCAGAAAGAAGCATAAGATCAGACATTTTTATTTACAAAACGAAGTATGTAAAAAGGAGTTTTTTTTCCATTAAAATTATTCGCCGGTTGAGAAAGCCTCTAACGCGATTTTATTTTCTTAAGACTGCCGTCCCAATTGTAAAAGAACCAAAATTCTGAAAACATTTTCAGACCGAAAATTATCTCATTTTTCATGCAAATTCGCAACTTTGTTACTCACTCATAACATTTGTTTATAATGCCGCGGTTTTAAATTTTTAAAATATTCCATAAATAAGCATTTCTACCCTTTAATATGTTAAGTGAAAGCTAATTTAGGTTTACGGTGCAGGAAGCGAAACATGGAATATATTATACAACAGAAAAAATATATTGGCGATTTAAAATGAGCAATATAATAAAATATTCTCTGCATAAGCTAGTAATATAAGAATAGTATAATGTTGGGCACTTTCGTAGGCTGAAATCAGTTTTCATTTTTTGTTATTCAATTCCTACAGTTAGCTCACACTCTCTATATATTTACATATTTATCTTGTTCAAATTTTAAATAGTTTAAAAAATGCATTTCAAAGCACTCAATTGGGCTGAAATTTTATGCACAGTATTATTTTGGATGGCAATACAGCAATTTAATTATAATTAATAAAAATTAATTGAATAAAACTAATTATTCAAAAAATTACAAATGCAGCCAGGTTGGTATTATTTTTGGCGACTAAGAGACCATTTTAGCGACTTGTGTGAAAACTTGAAAAGGATTTTTTCTCACATAATAAAGCCCTCATTTAAGCTAAAATTTTCTATACACTTGTGACGGATCTATACGACGGATCTATGACTAACCCCTTGGGGATTCTTCTGGGGAAATATTTTTGCCAACCAACTTTCTCTGAAGGAAGAAAACGTGATTATGCAAATTAAGTATATTATATAAATTCTGTTTTCGCGAGTTTTGAGAGTTAGTTGGTGAATGGAGGATAGTGCATTTATTAAGTGCAAATCTGAGTTTATAAAAGTATCAATTGGAGAATTCCAAGAGAGGATCACTCGAAGGCGATCGAATCCAGTTAAAGATTACCGTTCAAGGTCCCAACAGTAGAACTTCACAAGAGTATAGGTATCGTGATCCTTGTTTAAATGGAAGTTTAGCTAAAAAGTGTGTGGCGTGGTTGATATTGAGCTTGTATAAGTTATCGTGGAATCAGTTAAGGGTCCGTAATATTATCCCCAGTCTAACGGGTCTCACCTTCGCCCTCTGCATACTGATCATCGTTCTTAATTGGATTATTATTGTGCTTGCTTGATATTTTTTTATGACAATAAAATAATTAGAATGAATCATGTCGACTGATTATTCAGTTCTTCCCACACATCTAGCTATGTCCCAAAGTAGACAAATGGGATCAAAGGGAAGCAGGAACCGACAAGCATTACACGCTATTGTTTTGGGTAACAATACGATATAACTTAATTATAATTAATTATAATTAATTGACCAAATAATTGTTTGAAGAATTACAGATACAGCCAATTTGGCTTCCTTTCTAGCGACTTAGTTCCAAGTCGCTAGAAACACACAAATGCCTTCACGATTACTTGTCAATTGTTAAAATTAATTTAAATGTCATTAATGAAAAAATTATAGTATTTCGCATTTTGAGCTTAGAATATAATTCTTAAATACTTTAAATAAATACTTCATACAGAGCAAAATCATACTGTCACCTTCATGGGCTCAAAGTTTAGGCTAATGACAGGCGTACAATCTAGCTCAATGCCCTGATGAATTTCGTAGACCTCAATCTGACTACATCAGACAGGTGGAATTAGCAACAACAACAATGACAACTCTTTCTTCAACCCTCCGGTATGCCGTGGTGATCGGATGATACACGACGGATCACTGGAGTGAAGGTTGAGTAAAACGCTTGTGATGATCGTTATCTGGAGCCTTGAGAGGTCATTGGGGATGACAGACCTTAGAAGCAAATCTAATAACCAGTCTGAGAGCCTAGGAGTGTCTCTTGGAGTGTGTGGGTTTTTCCTTTTTGTGTCTCTTAAAAAGTGGAATAAGTCACGCCTTCAAAAGAGACACGGGATGCAGTATCATTTGGACGAAGTAGGAATTACCATTCAGTCATTGGTCCTTGTCACCCCTCGTGTGGTGGACTTTGACGTCGTAGATGGGCGTGGGAACTACGTTGGTCACTTCTGAGAGTCTAGGAGTGTCTCTTGAGGTGTGTTGGTTTCTCCTTTTTTGGCCTCTTAAAAGGTGGGAAAAGTCACGCCTTCAAAAGAGACACGTGATGCAGTATCATATCTGCTTAGACGAAGTAAGAATTACCATTCAGTCATTGGTCCTTGTCACCCCTCGTGGGGTTGACTTTGAAGTCGTAGATGGGCGTGGGAACTACGTTGGTCACTTCTCTGTCAGCTTGAACGAAAGGAGATCAAAGGTTGACTCTAACTTAATTTTTCGGCGATGCCTTGTCTTGGGTACCTTCCAAGTGACCACAGGAAAGTCATTAGTTCTCTAACAGGAAGTTTGTCCTTTGATGGAGACCGTCGCATACTAATAGTAATACATTTACTAGTTCTAGAACCATACTTTGTTAAAAATGTATTAAAATTAATATAATATACATTTTTTTAAAAGAAAATGAATGCCTTAAACATTTTGTTAACAAAGTTAGACACATTTAAAAAAGTACAGAGAGATTTTTAAGGTACATATAAAAAAATCATAACTAAAATAAATTATGTGGGTTGCTAATATTTCCAAATTAAAAATTATTTGAAAAATTGAATAAATTTAATTACTTTTTTAGAATAAAAAAAATGCTAATTTCTTAACCATCTTTCGATTCGAATTCCATTCTTTATTCTCTGCAATATATATAACTCAAGTTATTGAAAAATGAAATATAAATTATACGTCATAACTATTTCGTTAGAAAAATACATTCCGCAGTTTCTCAACTTTTTCTAATAAAATACGTAAGACAAAGAGTGTGAAACACCCATTTAATCTTCAACAGTGATTTATTCTTATTCGAATAACTAAAATTTTAAAAAAAAACGCTATATTTAAGAATTCTAGATTAAGATAAATGAAGGAATTTTTCGAAGCAATTAATCTTGCCAGTTTTCTCATCCAATACTCGATGTATGCTAATATTCATTTCTTCACTGTTTAACAAAAGATATATTTCAAGCTTTCTTTCTCTGTTGCATTAATCATTAAGTAGTGCAAAAAGTGAAAGAAGGAATGAATCAATATTTCGTTTGACGATAATGTTCAAAAAGAAAATGTATGGTTGAGAGTTTTGTTTGAAGAGTGTTCAATTGTTCTTTTTATGAAAGAGTCAAATTTTACTATGGGAATGCTTAATAATAAAAATTATTTCAATTAATATTCAGTATATAGCAATTTGCTGTGAAATTTTTGGTAACGTTATATTTGGCGCTCTAATAAAAATCGTTGATTTTAGCGTAAAATTTATCTCTATGATTAGGCTGAATTGAAAAAAAAATTCTAAACTGAAGTTGCATTTTTAATAAATTGGTTAAGGTAATCGACTGTTTAATTACATAAACATAATACGTAAATAAAAAAATAACATAAATTCACTGTATTATACAGTTTTTAGCAACCGCAAGATTGTCATTGAATAATATTTTACTATCTTCAAATCATTCTTCTGAACTTTGTGACGGATCTATACGCGTCCTTTCAATGATTCCTTGGAGATTCCTTTAAGGCCAGCATTCTTTCAACCAACTTTCTCCCAGGACATGAAAACATGATTATGCAAATTAAGTTTAATACGAAAATTCTGGATTCGCGAGTCTTGAGTGTTAGTGAAGTGAGGATACGTTGGAAGTGAAGTGAGGATAGCTTGAATGTGAAGTGAAAAGATGAGAAGCAAGCAAATCGACAGTAATACGTATACGTAAACAGTGTACGACGCATGAAGTTGGAATCTTGAGGAAGTGCTTAAGTCAACTATTGGAGAAGTGTTTAAGGCCAAGTCGAATAGATTAAAGGATTGCAAGAGTTCAGGTACTGTAATCATATTTCAAGTAAAAGTTAGAGAGTTAAATTATTAGCACGCCTCATAAAACAAGTTTTGCATAAGTTATTGTAAGGATAGATTCTAAAGATCGTATATATTATCCGCACGCTATCTTGTTTCACCTTAGTCCTCTAGTTGATCAAATTTATCTTACTTGGATTATTTTTGTGTCTGTGTTGAATATTGTGACAAATAAACAATTGAAGTGTACCATGTCGTCTGATCAATTACTTCCTCCTAAACATCCAGCCGAGTTTGAGGAGAAATAGAATATAAATTCCTTACAACTTGATTATCTTCTTAACATACTTGGAAAATATGATTGTTTGTTTATTAATGTCACACTTTGGGAGCAACAAGAGAAGTTATTGGGGAGGGACTTCATGCTTTTAAACAACAATCAAGTGACGAGAATTATACTTCACCCCTCCTCCTCTCTAAATTTCCACATCAACCCATCATTGGGACTTTCATCATCACATAGTGTTCTGTATACGTTGGAATGTTTTGGAGGGAAAAAAACCCTTAAAACAATTCTTATATTGACGTTTATTTTAAACCACATTTAAGTAAAGAGGATGAAATAACCTGAGCCACTCCCCCGCCCCCCACCCCCTTCCTAGTCTCCACACCAGGTCAACTTCCGGAGATAATCAACCCCCCCCCCCCCAAAAAAAACTCTTTTAAATTTGAGCATCAGTGTACGTTTCGAAACATTACTTGAGTCTACTGAAAAGCAACACATTCGAAAATCATTCGTAAAAGATACGAATACTCATCACATTAATGTATTATTAAACGTACCAAAATAATCGGAATTCTTCCCAAATAATAAAGCCTTTTTCACGGCAACTCGTGAAGAATAAATAGCGCTGTCTCATTTCCATGCTGACTGATAAAGGAGGTGAGGTAAAAATCAAATAAAGTGTAGCTTGAGCTATATCAGCATCAGATTGTCACTTATGAAGCCAATTTGGATTGTTGTTAATCACTTAGCGTCATTTAAGGCGCCAAGAGCGGGAGATGATACGATAACTTATCGCACACTCTTCGGGATGCATTCGTCGAGCCAGGGGCCTTTCTTTTGGCGATGATTTCACCACATTGGCGACAATGGGAGTAAAATAGAACTCCAAATGATGAGCTCTCATACAGTATGAAAACCCTTAACTGTATTGCATGGTCTTCTTGATGTGTCGTATTGTGCACAGATTTTTAAATGCGTTTTTTTTTTCACAGCTACGTGGATATTTTCAACATTTCACTTACTTCTCTTTGAAGCAATCGTGAACCACTGAAGACTACTTAATAAAATCAACAACACGTTTTCAATGCATTTGATTCTACAAAATGTTTTAGTATGTGTTCTATATTATAAGTATGTTTAATAGTTGCATTTTTAGTAAATTTATTTTGTTGGCTGTATTTCTAACATATTTTAAATTAAATAAATGCATTTTTATTAATATTTCACAATAGTTTTTGAGAAATTTGCAATAACAAGAGATTTTTTTCTTTCGAAAACTTAAGTTTTTACAATTTTTTTCCTTGGTGTGTATCCATCACTAAAAAATTAATATATGTGTACGATATTAGTGAGTGTTAATTAACGTCATACTTAAAATAACATAAGAGCAATTACCAAGGAGCTCTTAATTTTGAACCACGGTCTTGCGACGAGCATGACACTTGAGCTGGCAACCCACTCTCGTCATCCACACCAAGCCAAAGTGAAGACTTTGAGTCACAATGGATTATGTGTGTGTGCGAGCGTGCGTGAGCTTGTATCAGCCCTTCTACACGCGCGGTCTTTAGTGGCGACAGGAATTGAACTCACTTTTCGACATCGCACGCCATGAGTTCTTGACAATGACCAATAGGCTATCGCGGCTACATGTGTATGGTATATAAATGACCATTGATGTGTTCACTGTAAAAAATGAATAAAGATAAATGATTTATACACCTGAATGTTTTATGTAAATGATAATTTCCTTCGATATGCATTCAATATTTTATTGGCTTTATAAAGGTATTAAATTCATACTAATTATTCATATAAAAAATTAATAACTTAGACGTGAAAATGCTGCACACACCATTGTGGTAATATCATTAAAACTATGGATGAAGTCAGCACTGATTTACACAATGCTACTATTTTAATGCTGTTTGAACCAATTTTCACTTTTTTATAAAAACTGAAGTAGAACTATTGCTTATATCTAAGAAAATCAAAAAAATTCGTATTTTTCAATCAAATAATAATGCTTTCATCAAATATTAATTTTATTTTTCTAGATTTGTAGCAGAAACAATATCAGCTTATTATGTAAAAAAGCACTCAAGTGTTTCGCAAATAGTTAAATGTTTTTATTGTATTAGACTTTTACACATATTTGTGTATTTTATAAACATTTATTTTATAAAATTAGTATAAATACTTATTTTTTGTTATAATTCAATCTCACAGGATTCCCATTTATTATTAAGACACTCATAAAAATGATGTAACATTTTTTTTTTAAAAATGCGATATTTAAAAAAAAAAAAAAATTGTAATTTTAAAATGAAATAAAACTAAAAATATGTATATACTCTACTACGTAGGTTCTCAACGTGGGCGTTTGAGGCTTGCATGGGGGGCAGTAAAAGACTCAGAGAAAATTAAAGGGCGTTGAGATGGTACGGAGGGAGTAGGGCAGATTAACCAAATATAGTCTTAAAAAGTCTAAGAAAACACCTTGATTATGTACTAACAAAAATAAACTATAATACCGTCTACCTTATGTTGATTGTATGTATTCAAATCATTTCTATATCACATGTACGAAAATTCACATATTTCGGTAGTTCGGGAAGTGGATGAAAATTTTAAAGATTACATTACATTAAATTACTTACATTAAATTGAAAGATATAGTGAATTTTAATTTCTGTAGTGCACGTGTTGTTTTTGTGAGCAGCAAGAAAAATGTTTCGTCCACTGCATTTAATTACGTATATTATCCAAGAAACATAATTAAATATGTTGACCAGGAATTAACGCGTGATTCTTTAAGGGTTGAAACTGTCAAATTACAAAACAACAATATCCTATCAAATATCCAACCATATCCTGTCAAGCACCAATAACCTATCTATCACTAAAATATATAATATTACACATTTAAATATATTTGTGGCATTTGTTCTTTCAGATTCGCAAGTAAAATAATTGGGTCTTTAGAAAAAAATTAAATAAAAAAATATTTTCTATTAGTAATAGAATATTTTTTTAAAATGTAACTCTTGTTTTCACCATGTATTATATACACTCTTATTTCTCTAGAATGGGAGGGGGCGGTATTGAAATATTCAGTGGAAAAGGGGGCGGTATCGAAATATTTACTAGAAAAGGGGGCGCCAGTTCAAAAAAGGTTGGGAATCTATGCTCTACTACATGTAAAAGCCAAAAAACTCTTTTATAAAGAAACTAATTATCTGTAAATTTAAACATTTAATGTCTGTATAAAGCGCAAACATTTTTTTTTAAAATTTACTTTGATATGAATGTATAAGAATGTTGAACACAATTTTATAAATCAGCAACTCGTTATTTTATTGTTTTAAATTTTGCTATTAGATTATTTTATGCTCCATTTTTTAAATATACTTTATTCAAGCAAAATATTTGTCAATATTACATCATGCTCTTTAACGTTCTTAAAACATTTTTGAAGTCTACGTTATTTGGCGAGAATTTTTCTATCCGTTGGTGGCAACCCTAAGAAAGAGTTCTATTTTTCCTGGAAATGTTATCTCTTCGGATTAGCGTTGCAGATGGAAGTTCGAATTGCTCCACCATCATTGCTTAGAAGTGAGGGGGAAGTTGTTAATGAACGGACAATTAAGAACAAAAACAAATAAATCCTCTCCGAAATTCATTCTGGAGTTTGACTGAATTCATGACACTGTCAATGAAGCAATAAATTTATATTTCTTTCTTTCTTTATCTTTGGTAAACATGTTAAAATGTACATCCCTTTTTAGAACTTTTTGGAAGTGAATAAATAAAAAGCGATCAACGGACGCTTGGCGACGAATATTATAATTTTTGAACCACTAGAGAAAGCAAGTATTAATTAAATAAAAAATATAAAATCGTATTTATCCTAAAATAAAACCGTATATTTACTTTAAAAAGTGAGAAGTAAAGTTTTATTTTTGTTGTTATTTGGAACGAAGCCTTACAGTGAAGTTTGAGGCATATACTCTGCTCACTCAAAAATTAACCAGAATTGTTACGAAAATAATTAAGTAGAAAGATTACGAAATATGATGCAGAGTGGGGAAGTAAATAAAAGTATGAGAATTATTTTCATGCTTTTCTAACCCAATAAAAGGAATTTAAAAACATAGAAAATCTTAATTTTATTTGAACCTGGAAATAAACTATTTATTTTTCTAAGGAAAAAAAAGTGTTATAAAATAAGAAATAAAAAAATGTGTATTTTTTTTATTATTTATAAAATATAAGATTAAAAAGATCATTTTTCGAATTGTAGTTTCTTTTCTTTTTCGTTATATTATGAAAGGTACCATGGTATTGGTTTTCGACGATTCTATTTTTCTATATTATTCATTAAAACCCTGTTTATTTTTATAAATTATAGTATTTTGTTATTCTGAAAAGAAGAAATTAACATAGATTAAAAAGTATGACAAACCAAAAAAAAAAGACTTTATATTGTAAAAATCTCTAAGTAGTATATTTTTAAGAGGAGACCCTACAACTCACTTGAGAAGCATTGATAAAAATATCAAATCAAGTCTTTTTGGCCCAAAATATTCTTAACACATTTTCCTATTAACTCATAAAATTTGAGAATCCAGAATTGTAATATGTTCGTTTTTATTCATATACAGATATATATAGTAAATATAAAATTAAATTATCTCAGAGAGAAAAAATCTTTTTTTTTTTACTATTTAAAATTCTACGATTTTTCTAACTGCTAGTTTTAATACAAGTTACATTGGTAGGCATTTTTCAACTAAAGTAATACTTAACTTTACAAATTGTTTATATTAAGTATTAATGAATTTTTAAATAAATTTTTTTTTAAAAATTCTGGGCTATTTTTGATGTAACTGCCTATCCAACGCGCGATACTTTTTTTGGTTTACAACTTCTAAATCGTTACCCATAACTTGAAATTCTAAAGCTAAGACGCATTCCTTATTCTATAAATTTCCCAGATATTTTTAAAGTTTAAAATTAAATGTAAACGTGGTTCACAAGGTTCAATCAGTAAAAATACTAAAGTAATAAATAAAAATTACTTAAGAGTTTTGTCTCATAACAAGAGTAAGCTAACTTTTTGGAATTATTATAGTGTAACAAACCAATTTGTGGCCAGCGACCCCTACAGGACAATTCCAGAAGTCATCAGTCGAGCGACTGCTGTCGAGACATAAACATTGAGTAGAACCTATGTCATCTATTTTTTGTTGTTTTGCTAAAGAAGATAGCTTCTGTAACTCTCTTTATTGTAGCTCTATAAATGTTAATGTTCTTTAATCACTTAAACAGTCAAGTTTTTGCCCGAAATGTTTTTTAAAAGAGCACATTTTCATCGCATATAACTAAGTATAATACTTAACAGAATAAGATGGAAGAGTTTTATATTTTAATTTCAATTTTAAAGTTTTCTCGCTATTTTTCATTTTATAATTGAGGAACACACACACACAAACCTAAATGTCTGCTTTTTATATAATTGTACTCTGCATACTATGAAGAATGTTTCATGTATCTTTAGAGAATTTCTATCATACAAAAAAAATCATGTTCATACCTCTTTTTCGAATGGTTGAAGATTTTGTAAACAATAAATACAGTCGACTCTCGCTAATTCAAACCTTCGATAATACGAACATCTCGATAATTCGAAGTATATATTCAGCCCCTTGAAAAACTCTTGATATTTCGAACTAAAACAATACGTTTTGGTACATTCAATACTTCGAAGTAAAATCTATGGCTGGCTAGACTAGAACACGCAATAATTTAAAGTCATCTTATAAAACTCTGGACAATTCGAACACTTACTATTTAGAGTACAATAACAAACAGGTTGGGACATGCATGTTTTGTTTTATATTGTCTCTGCGCGTCTGCCCTGTAACATAGGCCCTTTGAGGATCATCTCTTTGCTACCCCATCTTTGTGTTTCCCGGTTCTTCAGGCGAAAAGACACTATTATTGCTTTCTATTTTCCAGTGGGCAGTTCTGGTCACAGCTATTGTCAGCTGTCCATATCTTTTGCTTAACACATAGCCTTGCTACTCATATGTTCAAAAAGAATGGTCCGCTATTGGGATGCGTAGGATTGTGTTTTTTTCGTCGGACTGACAAGACGATTTATGACTCTTCTATGTGACTTACAGTATGGAGCCCCAAATGGAGCAGGGGCGGCACTGGACCTTACCTTGAATAATCAAAGAAGTTGGGTACAGCGTCTGAGGGAACGGGGTGTGAAACTGTTTCATTTTCAATGAGGAATGGGAGAGATTTGGTGGGGCGTTAAAGAGAATTACCCCATAAAGGTATTCTTTTAATGCATGAAATTCTGTATAATATTTATACTGTATAACAGGTATTTTTAAAAATATTTTAAAGTAATTTTATATATATGTACAACTGTTGTTTTATTGTATAGTTTAAAATTTAAATATGTTAGAAAAAAATTTCGCTTCATGTGCTTTGAGAGTTTTTTCTTACCTTCTTGATAATTCGAAGTTTTTCATGGGTCCCTCCAACTTCGAATTATCGAGAGTCGACTGTATATATATATATGCATGTACAATTTGAAGAATGGTGTTGAATACTTAGTTTTGCATTTCAATGGGGACAGACATAATATCGGCTTTTCTGGATTGTCTTTTTACTTACATTTCTTCTCAGGCAATGAATTACACATTGCCTGGCCAATCTTTGTTCTTTATCGAATATTTTCAAAATTCTAATTGCCTTTAATAAAAAATTCCTACCTTCACTACAAAGAAAAACTCGTATGCGAACTATTTCAGTACCATGGACAAAATGTATCTCCTTATAAATACTAGCATTTATAATCTTATAATAAGAATTCAAAATGCGTGCAAATCAAAGATAAAAAGAAGGGAATATCAGGGCCCCTACAGAGTATTGGCGAACCGGTTGTGGCCAGCTTTCGATGTACAGGCAAACAAGTTAAGGGTTAATGTTCGTCATTGTAATATTTAAATGTCATATTAAACTCTTTAACAAAGACGTTTGGTTTCCAACTGTTTGTCACAATAAGTTAAAATAATAAATTATAGTTTTTAAAAACTAAAAAACACTTTTTTTATAGTTAATTGAACTAAATTGTAATTCAATCTTTAAATTGCGTAATCAGGAAATGGGATCTGAAATGCGTCACCAGATGTGGGATTGGATCTGAAAATGGGAAATCGTTAAACCTGAAAAATCTGATCAGAACAATGGAACAAAATTATTTAATTATTGTATTGTCAACAGTCCTGGACAAGTGAGCAAAATTTCGAATTAATCTGACCTTTAAAAATGGGTAAAAATTGTGTTCAAAGATTAAGTTGCATACAAGTGAAGCTTATAAAAGGGTGTTAAAAGGTACATGATTTCTTTTGTTGTCTTGCATAATTAAATGGCTTTTAAAGCAATAATTTACTTTATTTTTATCGATTACACTTAAACTACGAATATAATTTATCTCAGAAATCAAAGATTTAATTGAACAACTTTACCCAACTAAAAGTATTAATTTAATAAATACCAAACGCAAAAGTTTTGCATTCAAAAATTTTTACACTTAAATGGATGGCAATTATCGAAACTTCCATTCTGCTTCTATTTGAAATCAATCATCATATCAAACAGTTACCATTCATCAAACGGATCAATAATGGTTCTAAACGCCAGAAAACGAAACTGTCGCAAAATTTATGCTCCCAGTCATGTCACTATCTTCTGATCGTTTTCGAAGAAAATTATCCCTCTCTAATGCGTAAAATAATTCGATCCATGCCCCTTGTTTGATTATCGAGCAAGATAAAGGAATTAATAGGCTGACATGGACCCAGATGCGTGGAATAAAATATCAACCGTTCGTCTCGGTATATTTTATCGTATTATTGGCGGGCTATCAATTTACCCTAACGGAGCTGTCGTTAAAGTCGAAATAAATGAATAAATATTTGGAATTTACGGTAGCCAGTGTTTATCTTCCAGGAATGTTGGCGTGTCCCTCTGTTTGCTTTTCCCATTGTCACGCAATGAAAGACCTATTGGGCACAAAGAAGACTATTTGCACAGAATTTACATACATTTCAGAGAATTGTAACCACAAAGTGAAACTGACTCGCGTTTGGGTTAGTGTTCGTTTAATGGATGCCTTGTAAATGAAGGCTACCTGCAGGTAATGTATATATATGTAATATTTATTATTAATTTCATGGGAAAATTTGTGAAGCAGGTCAAAGACTTCTGTTTCTCTTAAACATTGATGGGAGTTTTCGGTATTGATCGGAAAGGTAGTGTTCGCAATTAAGTAGATTAATGGGGAGATTTTTTACTGTATAATTTGATCAAATAATATATTGGATATTAGTATGAGTTTTTGTACATGCTTTGATAAGTATTCATGGCGTTATTTAAATTGCTGATGTAATTTTTTTTATTGTCCCAAAAATAAATGTTTCGCTTTAATTATCTAGAACCTATTTTATTTCATTTAATTATTATAAATAGGTTTGGAACCCAATAATATTTAGAATAATAATGTTCTGGAAGAAACAATGTTTTTTAAGTTTGTGTTTAATTTCGTGATTTTAACCCTTTTTGGATGCATAAATGTGACTAATTTCTACAGGAGGATATATACAGTAGAATGTCGTTTATCCGAATCAATTGGGACCGGACAGCGTTCGGATAACCAAAACCCAAATGTGATCCATGCAGTATATGATACTGGACACTATACAAATATTGAAAATCATCCTATGCGGGAAATGTGCTTAAAGAAAAAGCCAAATAGGTGCAAAACGTCGCAATTCTAACTTGATTGTGGAAAATAATCACTTATTTTTCGCTGTACCGCTGTACACCTTCGTTTATTCACTGCAAGGTTTCTGATTTTCTTAAGCAGCAGCAGTTGAGTAGAAAGCACTCTGATTGTTGTTCGTACCACGCCATAGCTGTCTCTAACGCAGAAACGCGACAGAATTTGCTACTTTCATTGTTGCTGTCCTCGTCTTCATCCGCTTCATCGTCGACACCATCGATTTCTTCTTGCACGGAAGTCACTATATCGCCATTATTTAGCATTTGAACTACACAGTCTTCTACATCGCATGCCATCTAGGTATCTACATCAACAAAACTCAACAAAAAGCACATATACCCCCACACTTGGAAAAAAACTGACCTAATATTCCTCGCAGATGTTTATCAAATCACACAACTGAAATTCTCCAAATATCCCTCACCTTGGATTTTCCCGTCACTTTTGGCCTCCCAGGAAACAAATGTTGAGCATTGCACTGTTCGAACGTATCCGGACTTTGGTTCGGATTTTTGACGCTCCGGATAATAAACGTTCGGATAAACGACTTTCTACTGTAATCTATATATATATATATATATATTCGAGACACCCAGTGGCTGAATGGTAGCGTATCGCGCTTCCAAGCCACATGTCCGGGATTCAGATCTCTGGCAAGGCAAGGTCAACTCAGCCTTTCATCTCTTCAGTGGGTCGATAAAGAAGTACCAGGCTTGCCTGGGAACTAAACACTGGGGGGCGGGGCTCGTGTCAGACTGGCCACCTGACTGGAATATTTGCTCATGCACCTCAGTGCCTGAGGAAGGTGATGAAAACTGAGATTGGCACAGAAGGCCTTGGACTTCCAAGGGTTGTTGCTCCCCTGAGTTTTGATAGAGAGTATATATCAGCAATCTTTGTAGTTGATGTAAATGATAGAAAATTTGCTTGGTTGATTAATTGCTTTCTGAGTCACTCTAGAAGTAATAAGAAGCTATTAGCCTCATTCTTTGTAATTCTGAAGCAAGTCAAACAATGAGCTCGGAACCCAATGTTCCTAACTTCCACACTACGACTAATTAAAAAAATTTTGAACCACGACAAATGCATCGTGAATCAGTATATCTTTTCAAGAATCAAGTTTCAAACACTAAAATCGACTTAAATATCACCAACCATTTAATCGAAACAAAATTACCACAGAATAAAATAAAGAAGGAGTTTCTATTTATATGCACAGTCAATATTATCCAGTATCCAAAAATTCTCAGTTTAAGGGAACCATACGATGTATAAAATTACAGAATAGATCTTGCAAGAAATGCATCTCTTTTTAGTTTTAAATATAGATTTATTGCGTCATTTTGTAAGTATTTATTTTTAGAAATAATTATATGTTTTTTTTCTTGTATTGATCAGAATGATATTTTGTAAAAGAGTAAAAAGTTTAGCAATGAGACGGGGAAAACTTCATTAGTTACTATGGTGACCGATTTATGAAAAACAAAAAAAAAGTGTGCAGTTATATAAAAGCACTTATTATTTTGAAAAGAATTTCCTTCCTAAGACAGCCAGCCATAAGTAAACCATTGTCGTACAGTGTTGTCGTAACTCTAAAAACGCAAGGGGAATAAAACTGTTTACCATTTCCAGCTGTATCAGTTTATTTTAAAATATTAAAAAGAGCTTTTTGAAAATAAATTCTTGACTAATATACAAAAAACACATTAAATAAACATACTTATTAAAACTTAACCTACTACACAAAATTCCCCATAGGGTCTTTTACAAAACCTTTTTTTTACATTATCAACCGAGTTCTATTTCACACACAATTCCTACTATTAGTTCTCTCTCTCTCTCTCCTCTCTCTGTATATATATATCTTGTTCAAATACATTTTTTTAAATTTGTGGTTGACGACACTTGATGTTAATACAGATTTTTTAAATATTAATTCATTAATTAAATTTTAAAAAAATAAATAATAACGAACAAGCATAATCGTCCAACAGCATATATAGAAAGGAAAATCGTTCGTTGTGTCCCTGTAGGGCAATGAATAGTGTGTTGGACTTTTAGCACAAAGGTTGTGGGTTCTAATCCTACCTGGGATGGCTTAATTTCTGAGAATGTAAGACTTTTTTATTTATTTGAATAATAAAATTTAATTAATCAATAAATAGTAACAAACCAAAAAAATAGCCCAACAACCTATATTGAAAGGAAAATGGAAAATTGCAAGGAAAATTGCCTTCTATTTTGCCACTTAATATTGTGATTCTGTCATATGTATATACATCTTTATATTAATTGTAACTATTTAATAAAGAGTAACTAAAACAAAATTGTTCTCTGTTGACCTAAGTAGGAATTGACTTAAATTTGTTTTTATATTACTTGTTTCTCTTCAATTTCCTTGTTCATTCACTGGAGTTGAGTGGAAGAGGGCTTCATGACAAATATTATAAGACAGTAAAAATGTTCTTGAATACACAAAAGTACTAGTATGTTTTAAAATTCAATGTTAAAAGCAAGGCTTCAAACCGGAACGGAACCGATAAACGGAAAAAACCATTTTTTTAGTCAGAGCGAAAACCATATTGAACCGAAAAAAATATATCGCTTTAGCAATTTTCATATAACAAATAAATAAACATATTTTTTACATAACTATTGCAAGCGCCAACTGCATGATGCTGAGCTGCAAGTATCAAGTGACGAAGATATGCATAATCGACATGATCATGAACCTAGTTGACAAATGCAATTTTGATGATGGATAACAATGTCAATGTATGTTCTTCACTTTCTGCTCACTTCTCGTATCGTACATGCTGGTTAGTTTTATCAATTCACATAGTGTACCAATTTTAAAAAAGAATAAAATTTTCTAAATTTTGATAGTATTACATTTTTATGATAGATTTATATTTTAAGTACAAATAAAAATATACATAAAATGAAATTATTCATTCGGAAATGAACTGAAAACAGTTACTTTTGGTGGAATGAAAACCGGAATTGAACCGATATATACATTTTTTAGTAGAACTGGGGCAATAAAAATTACGGTTTGAAGCCCTGATTAAAAGTTTTGAAAGGTAAAACCATATATCTTAAATTTTAATAAATTTAATTTCGCAGCTTATTCAGTTGAATTAATGACTCGTATTAATATTGCGAGTTTGTGTGTGCTTTTCCACAAAATTTCAATTAAATATTTTTCGTTAAAGGAGAATTCTTAAACGACAATTATTCATACTTTCAAGGGGAAAAATGCTTTTAAAAATCTAAGATTCATTCTACTTTTGATTCGTTCTATGTATCAAAACTTAACATAGTTTGTATTACGTTTCACTTTCACTCAGCTGGCATTGAAATCCCCATCATTGAAATCCAACTTCAAACTTCCCCTTCCTCCCCACAGACCTTTTCGGGTTCGGGGGTCAGGTTTTTGAAAGGGTGTCGGCTCCACAGACACACGCCTTTCCTCTGTAAAACTGTAATTTAAAATGACTGACTCATTCCGGTGTGGTTTCATTGGTCTGTTCGCTCTAAAGAAAGTTCCCGGTCTCTTCTCTGATTACTATTCACCCGCTCATAAGAGCGCGTTTGTCTTCATGCAAATTATTTCAACCGGGCTGTTTGAAAATTTTTAAACATGCTCGCCGCAAGAGGAACAGTATAAACGCACTGAATCCCTAGAGCATACGGTATGAGAAAGAACCCCTTGAAAATTCTTTAAAAATTCACTCATGTCTTTGATGGTGAATAGATGGAAAAGTGAAGGAGATTGCTAGAGAGTTTGTCACAGAATATACATTTTGTATTTTTTAAATATTTGAACTAAAATGATTGAACTGAAAAGTTTACTGTTAATTGTATTTGATTTAGATTTCAAAGGAATAAAGATCACGTGTCCATATCAGACTGTGCCCTAGGGGTGAAACTTAGAACGTTCCCTTCCTTTTATAAAGAGGAACATCGATCATGGACTGTAAGTGTCATTAATGTGATCTCTCTCCCTCCCTCTCTCTCCCTCACTTTCTATCTCTTCCTCTCTCTCTCCCTCACTTTCTAACTCTCCCTCTCTTTCTCTCTCTCTTTCTATATATATATATATATATATATAAAGAATATTCTGGCGTATAACATGCACTACTTTTAACACAAAAAATAAGATCAAAATTTAGGGGTACACATTATACACTCAGATATTTCGTTCCATCTAGTGGTCGTGGTATCCGAGTGGTCAAGGTAATGGACTCGTGGCTGGCAAGTCATGAGCCCGAGCCTAGCACAGCTGAAGACGTCATATAGGGGGGGGGGGCGATGCACGTTAAATCTACCGATGCTAAAAAAAGTTATCCTATTGATGTGGGGGGGAATTTAGGAGAGAGGGTGCCAATGCAGGTGTCGTCCTCGTCACTTGATCAAGGTTCAAAATGACGAGGTTCGTCGCAAAAAACCTTCAAGTAGCTAAATAGTAATACGTTAACATTCGCTCACTCAGTTCCATCTAGACCAGGGTTGTCAAACTCGCGGCCCACAGCGAACATTTTTGTCGCCCGGTTAGTATATCGGCACATCAAAATTTACCCCTAAATCTGAAAGATAGTAGCAGAGAAGAGATGTCAAAGTGTCAGGACTTAAACATTAAATTTTTCTTATTCTTTATTTATGTTTCATATGATGTATTATTTGAAATCAACTTACGTTTCTGTGTATATTAATTTTTTTTGCTGCCCATCAAAAGTTGAACTTTATTTGTTTGGTCCATGCACACACAAATTAGCTTTGTCTTTGGCACCCTTGATCTAGACTAAGGATGGCCAACTCACAGCTCACCTTAAATAATTTTGCGGACCACGAGATTCTTTGAAACTTCACAAAATACGATTATTTTGTGCAATATATTTGTTTCAGTGAAGTGTTTTGTAACAAATAAGTTTCATAACTATTTTACCAAGTTCCTTCTGTTTTTCAGTTGCTTTGAGATCGACATGCAAAAACTAAGTGAAAGAGTTGAGAAACAAATATTTCACTAATTAAATGAAATAAACATTAATTGATCAGTTTATTATAATTATTATTAAAAAATAATTAATAAAAGTATTATCTATATTTAAATACATGAAAAATCCTGAAAAGAACAAAAAAACTTCCTTCGGTTTTAAATTTTTACTCCAATAAATATTAGTAATGGGGTTCCAAATCTAATATTAAATATATATATTTATATATGCGACTCACGGGATTATAATGTTTTTCCGAAGTGGCCCACCTAGTTGTTTGAGTTGGTCACTTCTTATCTAAACTGTTAGATATATTACATTTTGTTAAATAATTTTTTTAATTGTACCTAGTTTATTTCCAGACTGTGCTTTTATTTTCCACTTACATACTATACCTGCATTTCGAAAGGTAAAGAGTACATGTGTATACACTTCTGTATACACTTGTATACACTTCGCAAAAAAAAAAACTAAACTACTGAAACCAAAAAAATGCAGCTTTGAAAGTATGGATGCATGTTATACTCAGAAATATACAGAAATACGGTGCCTACTGCTCAATAAATACAGCTATTTAATATACATTACGTTTTTACTTTGATAAATAAACACAATTACTTATTCAGACACCACGGTACTCGCAATCGATTCCATAAGTAGGGGTATCCAATACCTGATGCCTGTTTTAATATATTCAGATTCCAGGCATCTCAAGAAAGCTGGAAATGCAATATTGTATATGTGTATGTAATTTCTCAGATATATGCATACTCATTTAAATAAACTGCATGTGTATATTCCCTGTGTTGAACAGCCTCTAGATAACTCATCTGCGAAACAATTTCTGCTGCAGTCGTATATAACCATTCAGTGCGAAGGCTCGTTTAATTAAAGACGGCATTGTTTGACCAGTGCCTAAGCGTAAGACCTTTATGATTGTATCAGTCATTTAATGCGAGGATCCTTGGCGTGGGTCTATTTTCGTTCTCCGTAGCTTATTCATTTCATGACAGTTTAATTACGTTCTGCACACGAAAAAATATTCATTTTTTCATCAAGATCTGAAACGTTTCTTCCTATTTCGCCATTTATGAATAATTTCTAAAGATGTTTTATTTCCATTTCTGTTGTGTTAAGTGAACCAGGTCCTTTACTGAGAAAAATCATTAATTCATTCAAGAACTAGTTGCAAAGGCTTTTAGAAATTTAATATACAATGAACTGAAAACATGTAAGTGCAAGTAATAGTATCTAAAGTTCTTTTAATAACTCATGAAATAAATTGGGCATAAGGTGTATGAAAGTAGGTTCCCTCTACTATTATATAGTTTATTCATGTTTAGCAAGGAAAGTTTTTATTCCGTTTTTATCTGCTCACTCGCAAGGGTATTTCGTGACATTATAAGAATGTACATTCTTTTCTTAGGTAGAAGTAGGAAGGACAGGACATAGGAATAAATTTCTAAGAAAGAAGTATATTTATCATTTATTCCCTTGCACTTCTCTCGGAGTCGATAACCTCCAATTCCATTTAATCGGATTTCTAGCCGAGAAAAGAGACATGCTTGCCAAATTCCAAGTGAAGGTCTTACTGTTCAAAAAAGAAATTTTATTTTTATCAGTAGTGCCTCCGTAATCCTTTGCCAACCTCCTGGTGAGTCGATTTTCGCAAAATCCTATTTTAGTGGATCTCTATTCAACAGAAGATTAGCAAAAAAAAGTTAAACAAGTTTCAAGTTCGAAAGTCGAATAGTTCAAAAAGGGGAAATTTTTTACCTATAAATTCAACTTAACTCCTCACCTTGCAGTCTCCCTTGAAAATCTATTTCCTTAAAACTGGTTCTGAGAAGATCTGCTCAACAAAAGGAGCATGCATGCCAAATATCAAGTCTGTAGATCTAATTAATTCGAAGATCTCGGTATTAGTGAAGGAATCCTGTGTGGGAGTGTCTAGTAACTAAGTTTTTAAAAAAACACACATAGGTAGGCTCTTTCCACTCATTTTAAAAATTATTCAGAAAAAGATAGGGGACGGGATAAGTAATCATTCTTATAAAAAAATTAAATTACATTTCACTCGGACTACAAAATTTTGAACCATCTTTAAGTGGCTAGTGGCATTCTCCCCAACCGTATCAACGTTAGTTAATTTTGAAATTCCTCATTTAAAATTTATTTTACCACTACAATTTGATAGCATTACGAATGACAACCATATTTTTTGTCTTATTCACTTATCTAGAATGCACTCCATTTTAATAGCTTTTGAAATCTTAAGAATTAAATTGAAATAACTGTTATAAATAACTGTTATAACGATATAACTGATGCAAATTTATTTAATTCTGATAATTTCTTCATGATGTTGCATTTTTTACAAGCAGCAGCTTATACGACATTTAAATATTTAATTTGTCCTGCATTGAAAGTGTAAACAATACAAACTTACTCTTCATACAAGCAGTGGAATATTTTAAGGCTACTCATTGATTCTAATTTTCAAAAACGAAATTTTAAATAAAGTAATGATTTTTTGATCCTTGAGTTCTTAAAAGGTAAACTGCTGGTAAAGCTGTTGACGCAGTTGAAACAGTCTCTTTGTCGGAAGAAAAACTCCACCTTAGTAAACGCATTAGCAAGCACAGGATATATGGAACTGTGATGTTTCGAATCCAAAACCTTACCGAGGGTTTAATCTTTAATTGAGCCAAAATGAAAATGGAATGAATAACTGTACTTTTAATTAAAACATATATCAAAATCTATTACATTCTACATTTTTTTTATTACAATGATTTTGTTTTTTATTATTATGAGAAAACGTGCGCGTAATATTATTCAATGATTTGCTTAAGAGGTCTGAGGGGTGTTAACAATTTTTTTTTCGAATTTTCGAAAAAAATATATTTTGTTCTTCATTTATTTCTGAACATTTTGATACTAACCACGTGACAATATTCTAAAAACTTCGAAAGTTATTCAAAAAATTGCAAACAGCAATTTAGTCATAACAACTTTTAAATGGACACATGCCACGCCCATTTATTTTTAAATTTAGGCATACCTTTCATTTTTCTGTTTTTAATAAGACTCATGAAATATTTTAAGCGCTTGAGTTGATCAGAAGGAAGCCTGCAACTCAACACATTCATTCTGCTGTGTTTTGATTCTGTTGTGTTTACTTTAGCACACGTTTTTTTAAAACGCTTATCTAAAGCGAAGATATTTGTTGTTTTATTCTGAAAGAATCGTTGGGCAATGCCCCAAGAAAAGATTTAGAGGAAATAAATATTTAAAGGTAAGTGACTCATATGTTACAGATAAGAAATATACGAGGAAGTGTGTAGAAATGAAAAGTACAAGTAAGTGGGCCGAAATGAAAAATGCTTCTAGTAAAAACCTTTCACGAATTCAGACTTCATTAAAGTCAAATCTTGTTAAGGTAAGTGAAAACTTCAAAGAATATCGTATTTTTGATTTTATTTAAACCTTTAGCTCTATTTTGTCAGTATCATGCTGTTTAAAATGTCATAAACCATTAACAATTAATGAAAAATCTACTCGTGGTTTATGTTCGAATTTTGAAATACATTGTAAAAAATGTGGGAGTATTGTACTTTTTCAAGCTGTGAAAACATTGGGAATAAAAATAATGCTCCAGAAATTAACAGAAGATCTATTTTAGCAATGGGATGCATAGGTCAAGGTTTAGAGTCATTAAAAACCTTTTGTTCTGTAATGAGTCTTCCTAATCCTGTTGAACAAAAATCATATGATGTTATTAATAATAAACTTTCACTTGTTATGAAGGAAGTCGCCGAAGAAAGCGTGAACAGGGCAGCTGTCGAAGAAAATTCTTCGTTACCTGATAACATTTTAACGGTAAGTGGTGATGGGACCTGGAAGACGAGAGGACATTCATCGTTGATTGGAATATGTACTCTAATGGGGCCGAAACAGGTAAGGTTTTGGATAGGGAAGTGTTGTCCTCATTTTGCAAATGAAGCGACAGTTATAAAGGGGTAAAGTTTGGTATCAAGTACAATAAATGGCAAAGAGCGCATAAGATTTCAAGTAGAAAAAATTATTCTGGCTCTGCTGGTAAGATGGAGGTTGACGGGATGTTGAGGATTTTTAATCGATCAGAAAAGCTTTACAACCTGAAATATTCGAACTACATAGGAGATGGCGACACAAAAACATTCAATGCCCTTTCTGAAAACAATCCATACGGCGATGACCATCTTATTCAGAAAATAGAATGTGTAGGCCATGTGCAAAAGAGAATGGGTACAAGACTTAGGAAGCTTAAATTAGTATATGGTAAGAAGAAATTATCTGATGGTAAATCTATAGGCGGTAAAGGTAGGTTAACTGATAGTTTAATTGATAAGCTTGCGCATTACTATGGTAATGCTATTCGATGCAATTCTACTAGTGTAAAGGAAATGCGGAAAGCCATTTGGGCTGTTTGGGGTCATTCTTGCAGCACCGATGATGAACCGATGCACTGATTTTGTCCTACAAATCCAAATACATAGTGTAAGTATAATGCCGCAATTAATAATAATTTACAAAATTATAAACACAAACCCTCAGTTGCGAAAGCTGTTCGAGATGTAATTAAGCCTGTATTTGCAGACTTATCTCATCTGGCACTCCTGAAGAAATGCTTAGGAGGTAAGACACAGAATCCTAATGAAAGTTTAAATTCATTAATCTGGAAGTTTTGTCCGAAGACGATTGATTCTAGCCTTCAGATTGCAGAGATTGCTGCAAATCTAGCAACCAGCATTTTTAATGATGAAAATCAAATACTTATTACTATTTTAGAGAAATTTGGCTTAAAAATTAACAAAAATGTTTGTGTGTCCCTGGCTGAACGTGACAATCGTCGAATCTTTACGTCAAGAAAGAGGAGCTCAACGTCATCGTTTGAAGCTCGCAGAGATAAAAAAATTAAAAAGAGTACAGAAATTGAGCTGTTTGAGCAACAGGAAGGCATATCCTATGATCCTGGAGCATTTTAGCATGTATGTTTTAAAATTTATTTTCTCAAATTCAATTTAAAACTTTAAAGCCTTTTTTCTCAGTTTGTGTTTTTTTCACTTACGCGCATTGCGTTTCAAAAACTATCCTACTTTGATGCATAAAACTTTACAGAATCATGAACTCTATCATAATCTTTAAATACTAGCTATTTATAGTATTACATATTTGTAATTTTTTGAAAAATTTCAAAAAAATTAAATTTTTTGAAAAAATTTTTAAAAATGTACTTTTTTTATTTTTTAAAAATATTATTTTTTATTCTTTTTATATCTAATCGCTACTATCTAATAAGGATTTATTTGACTTTATAAATCAACTTATTGCTAGTAATTAGAATTATTATTTCAGAAAACATCATGCGCGTCGTAAAACTTACTATTTGTTTCTTACAAAAAATTTTCTTATATTTATGTGCTTATAATTTTTAAAATTATGATTATATTTTAGACATTTTATACTTTTTTGAAACTTTATTCCTTTATAAAAAATGTGTAAAAGAATCAAATTGTTTCATTTTAACCTCAAAGAATTATTTCTAGTCGAAAATTGTTCATATTTTGTGCTCTCGAAACATTTTTAACACCCCTGAGACCCCTTAATTGTTTTAAACCTTAGTGTCCGAGATAACTTTTAGGCGAACCAGAGTTCGTACAATTGTAGTGGAATGAAGAACAACATGCAACGTAAGATCCAAATAACTTTATTTATATCAGCCTCAAGTGCCTCAATGGTAAATGTACGGTAGGAAGAAAATTAACTACTAACAGGTATCGAACCTCTACACGATGGTTCTTCAGAGGCACTAGGCTTTAAACCCCTGATTCGACAGCGTCACGTGACCATGACCACTCGACTAACCGCAAATTAAAAGGATGTATAATGATGTACAAAGGGGAAATTCGAAAAGGGGTATGTTTTTATTTGTACACTATTTAAATGTTTTCAAACCATATTATTGAAGCGCAGTCTTGCTGAATATGACTATCACGATGAACCTGTTAAGGATGTAGGGGGAATGGTATGTTTAAGGGTAAAAGTAAGTCGCAGTATGTAAATTCATTGGGTGGCTAAAGAAGAATAGAACTCTTTTTCAGGATAACTTGTCATTTATTATGATTTTAATTCTACAGAATATGGAAAATGTTTTTTTATGAAAGAATTATGTGTTTATTCAATTCCTACTATTAGCTCACACTCTCTCTATATTTGTCTTGTTCAAATTTCCAATCGTTCATAAAATGCATTTTAAAGCAATTGAGCTGAAATTTTATACACACGATTATTTTCAATGACAATACAGTAATTTAATTATAATTAGTAAAAATTAATTGATTAAAACTAATTATTCAAAGAATTAGAAGTACAACCACGTTGGCATCATTTTTGGTGATTGGGTCAAAACTTGAGAAAAGGTTTGTTTCTCACATTTTAAAGCACTCATTTGAGCTGAAATTTTCTAAACAATATTGTTTTGGGTAACAATGCGATAATTTAATTATAATTAATTAAAACTAATTGACTGAAAACAATTATTTAAATAATTACAGATACAGCCACGTTTGCTTCATTTTTAGCGACTTGACTTTAAAAAGATTTCCTAACGTTTCAAATCATTCAGTTGAAATGAAATTTTATAAATACGATTGTTTTGGATGACAATACGATACTTTAAAGATAATTAATAAAAATTAATTGCCACTTAATGTTTTGATTCTGCCATATGTATATACAAATTTATATTAATTTTAACTATTTAATAAATACAAAGTAACTAAAATAAATTTTTTGCTGATCTAAGTAGGAATTGACTTAAAAGAATTTTTTGTATTACTTGCTTCCATAATTATTCTCGAATGTGTTAAGTATTAACTAAGAAAAAAAGGGGGGGACTACAAAAAAAAATACTTCAAATTAACACTAACTTTACTCTAATGGTAAAACATTATACGATAAAGAATCTATTAACAATTACAAGACATAAAAAAAGAATCTGTTGCATTTAAACACGCAAAATCAAATATTGCACTGTTTATTGTAAAAGAAATAAGCAAACAAAATAAAAATACAGCACCCAACATTACATCAAAATTATCTCGCATAAATATCCGAATAAATAAACAAACCTCAAGCATAAATTAAACATTAAAGACACTGGTCTGTTACTTAATCCGTGCACAATTTACAGCGTAATCAATATGCAAGGCTTTAATACCGCAATCATGTTCCAAGATTAAGAAGACCCACTTCCTAGCATCGTTGAAGATTAAGATAATTTAAACTGGACACTTCCTTCTTTCAGAGAAATGGCCGCTGCCCATCTCGTGGGTCACGTGATCTGCATGCGTCCATTAATCTCGTCCCCCTGGAATACCATAATTTGTTTCAGAAGAGGGGGAAGGAGTAATGCAAATTCCACCCCCCCCCTTCAGATTAATGGCATGTACGCGAACCTATGCCACTCCGTGCAGCTTTTGATAGCGCGCACCTAACAAATTATCCGAGTTCGTCCACTATGAAGTTGACAAATGCGTACTCCTTCTACACGACCTGGAATCTGAAATCACTTAATTGAATTCGCCCGTTGGAATATTCTCATCCAAAAAGGGATTTTGAGGGGAAATACGTCTCGATGAGTGTGTGACCATTATTACCAAACAAAGGGACACAGGGGGGCAATATTAAATATTTATTTATGTGCCCAATTAAATATTATAAGTGGATACATCTCTATTCAGTATTAAATAAATTAAATTGCATAATTAATGACTATGAAAATTCACTGTAACTTATATAAAGTTATGTAAGTAGTAGTTCATTATTACATTTCGTAAAATAACTCAAGTGAATAAGAGTTTATTAACATAGTACCACAAAGCAACTAAATGTCTATTGGCAATGAACCTCGTGATTTTGAGTCAATGAGTGTGTGAATAAAAATGTCGCACTTGTTCAGCCACACGAGGGCTTTTGGCGATGGACCTCATAACTTTGAACCAATGTCAAGTGACGAGGATTTTGAACCACAATCAAATTACGAGGATGATACATGGCCCAGGTGTCCCTCTCTCAAAATTTCGTGAAAAGAAATACTACTTTTATTCAAGTAGAGTGAGACTTGCGAACCTCTCCCTTTGAAAAAATGTTTCTTTTCTAACGGAGTGGCGAATAGGTAATTACCATTGCAGACCTAGTACATTCCCCATAAGCTGGTAGCACTTTTTAGTGTGTCATCATATAGGTGAACTCCAATTGCCACAACGTAATTTTGACATCTAGTTTCCTCCTCATAGGGAGGCGCTCGAAATCAGAATTAATTTTGCTTAAAAACTCAGGGATTAAATTCATTGAAAGCAAGTTTGAGGTTCCAGCATGGTAGATACCATACCGTAGACACAACAATGAGAATAGTTATGTTTCAATGCATGTCCACACATGTAATCGATTTATTAAAAATATACGAATATGCTTCATAAAAAAGTCGTTATAAGGAAGTTGAGACACTAGGTTTTCTGAGGTATAGTTATACTTCCTCTAACAATTCCTCAAAAATATAACAAATTGTTCGAAAAATATTGAGAAAATTGAAAAATTCTTACGGGGGGAGGAAGCCCTGTAACGGTGAATTCATTTTCTATTTACCTGTCATTTTAAATAATGCTTTCGAATATATCTGTAACATGTAACACTCACGTTAGTTTTTTAGCATAATAATTGCTTCGTTTTCTACTTATTAATTATACATTTTAATATCAAACAAAAAGCGTGTACGGATGTCTGGTTGGCGGACAAACTAGTACCACGTATCCATTCATACTAGTTTACATAAAGCTCTTCTATATGCAGTCACATTGTCAGTACACGTATGTCTTCTATCGTAATTTGTGCTCGAATAACCTTGGGTACGCCGGTCTGCTACTAATCTCTCTTCTTCAGCACTCTGCACATGCGAAATTCCTCCTACGCGGATGCTACTTCCATCGTCTAATCAATAACAAATGCTGTTGCTTATATCGGTATTATTTGTTTCATTTGTTCTATCTTACCTTTTGAAAAGGAGGATGAAACTTCCTTTTACTTTCAGAACGTCGGAAAGCTTATTCTAAGAATTGAAGTCATATTCAAATATAACACATTCCTATTAAAAGTTCATGTATTTGTCATCTGAATAATTCACGTTGCCTCATTATTTCAAGAAATTAAAAGTGGTATTTCATTTTAATCCGCTGTGATGTCACCTCATTAGACGGATGTTTTACAACCACTCTTGTCATTTTTAAGACCCAGTGGTGAGTAGTATGGAGAGTAGTGGTAAGTAGTGGTAATAATGGAGAGTAGTGGTAAGTAGAGTATTGTATTGTTCAAAGGGGACCACGTATTCTTCTCTCTCGATAGGGGGAGAAACAGATGTTGAGCTGACTCTTGAACTGCTTTGAAGTCATCATCATTTTTCGTCACAGCAATCTATAAGTAGGGGCATAACTGTTTTGACAGTCATCCATTCATTCGTTCCCAAGCATTGGAGGAGTATAATCAAAGTGCCAAATCAATTTAGAGACCCTCCATATGGTTTGCAAGATACGGCAAGAAAGATAATCTCAGTCGCAACAGACTTTTGTCCCGAAAGAGCCAATGTCAGTTGAGACCAAGACAGTGGGAGCCAGATGCAAACCCGTGACGCTTGCCTAATCAGAAATTATTGGTGAAAAAGGCCCGCCTAGGTGGCTCAAAGAGTCGGTTCGGGAGGTGGTGAAGATGATTGGGAGGCCATAGAACTAAGATCGGGACTTGATATTCTCTCCAGCGAAAGGTCATCTGGGCAGCCAGACTCCCAAGATGACCCCCTAGAATTTTAGCTTGGATACATCGGTGGAGTGGAAGCAGTAGCATAACCATGAGAAAGTGACAAACTGTAGCCGATGCCCATTTTATGAAGACCGAACTTGGTTATAGACGTAATAGAACGGTTGTAAAAATTCGACGTTATCTATTTGAAAACAAAAAGTAATGTTTCTTTTTACTAAAGCTGTGTGATTCATCGTGCTACCCAGGGAAAAAGCAAATTTAGTGGGGGGGGGGCACGACATTACATCACATAATTTTGGTCACAATAGTGCTTGAAAATTAATTCAAGCCTTTTAATCGTGCTCGGTTTCTTTCTTTATTCAATTAAAAATAAAAAAAATGATAATGATTTTTTATCTAAAAAAGTCAATTATTTATTTATATTATTTTCTCTTTTTCATGGAAAGGAAAATGTTTGTAAAAATAATTTTAAGTATTGATACATAGAATCAACAATCAATATTCCTCGTTCGATCATTGATAAAATACAACCGGAATAAATAAAAAGAAATCCTGAAAACAAATCATCCGACGCGCTATGAATAAATTGATTCACTTCAACTACCCCAATCACAAGTAAACGCAAAACGAAACACCTAATTATCATATGTCACATAAATGTATTAAATTAGAAAACATTGTTTTTCATAATTATCTCCCGAACGCCGATTTCACGAACAATATTTTTCGATAATTATTTTAAACTTTTCTATTTCTCGCATTTAATCAAAGATTCTCATTTATTTTCATAATTAGGATTAATTAACACTACCTCCAAAACTCCAGAGCGAATATTTCCGAAAGCATTTCAATTAGCATTACTTGGCTTTCTTATTCTCATTTAAGAAATCTTTTTTTTTTTCATCTTCCGACATTCTTTATAAAAGAAAATGAATTATGACACGCCAGTGGGGCTTCTGGAGCAGAGCTTTATAATGGAAATATCCCTTAATTTAAGTGGGCATAGTTTAGGGAATTGGAATGCATTTGGATATCCTCGGTGGCGTTGAGGGAAATCGGAAGGGTTTATTTTAACTTTCTTGATGATTTATGGAGGTCCCTTAAGTGAGGGCAATTTCAGAAAGATTCGAGGACATTTTTTTCAAAATGAGCCTCGTTTCCCAAACGTGTAAGAAAAGTAAATAAATAAGAGGTTTGTGTGTTGAGAGGATTTGTTGCAGAATAAAATGCGCTACAGGCGTAATGCGTGGTTTGACTTTCCCTAGAGGTGGAAATGCTGCTTAAATTAAAATAGTCCTTCCTTTAATTGGTATACAATGATTCTTTGGTGAAAAGTAAGAATTTTCATTTCTTTTAAAAATATTTTTGTCATTTAAACCAGGATTTAGCCAAGAACATATAAAACATCCTTGATTTTTTTTTTTATTATTATTGAATTTTTGTAAAGCATGAGAAGTGAAAGACATCCATGAGATAAAAACAATTCCGTTTGATACTGTACAACGTTCTCTAAATTGGAAGAATTACAGATTTTATTTGCATCGATTATTGCAGTGACTGTGCACTGAGCTGTAGTGATTGTTTTGGACAAAAAAAAATGGATGCTTTTGTCGTTACAAAAAGAAACATTTACATTAAAGCGTAGAATTGTTTTCTTTTAAAAAAAATTTTCACAACCAAAGTAAAAAGGGAGCAATGAAAGAGATTTTATGAGTTAACTTATTTAAGAGAAACCTAGATACTTACTTTCAATAGTTTTAATATTCGTATATATGTGAGGGGTATCTTAAAGTTCTAATTATTACTAATTAACGGAAATGTCTGGATAAAATTCATTTTGTGTACCAACTAATTGTTCCTCCTATCAAAAACTGCAACTGTTAATACTGATTTTTTTTTGTTTGAGAAAGCTATAAGTAGTAACAATCTCGGGACGGATCTATACGCGTTCTTCAAATAATCCTCTTGGGAATTCTTTGGGGTCAGGAAATTTTAACCAATCTTCTCCTAAAAGAAGGAAACGTGATATGCAAATTAAGTTTATTATATATATGCCTACTTCGCGAGTTGAAGAGTTAGTGAATTGTGACGGGATTAGAAGTGAAGAGAATAGTGAGCAGATTAGAAGTGAAGTGATGGTGAATAGTTTGTGAATTGACAGTGATGAGAATAGGTAAACAAAAAGCAAGAAAGTGATAAGTTTAGCTAACTAGAGGTGAAAAGATATTTACAAGGTGAAAATTACCAGATTTGTTTTAAAAGTCCTTGTAAAAGATTATAGCCAAGAAGATAGAGTTAATTGCGATTGATTAGAAGACTGCCTAAAGTCAGGTACCGTCCCTTATATTAAGTTTGTGTTTAGAGTGCTAATGTATAGTGAGGACATTAAATACGTAAGCTCTGTGTAAAATAAATATTAAAGAAAAGCCGCATTATTGAACATATTCTTCCCAAACCCGTATCACGTCTCTTCTCTCTATTGCGTGGCTAAATTATCCTACTTAAAGTGTTATTTGTGTTTGAGCTGAGTATAGTGATGAATAAAATAACTGGAATTCATCATGTCGTATGATCCTTTAATTCCTTCCACACCATTAGCTGCGTCACAGGGTAAAAGGGATTTAAACTCGTTTCAACCTGTGATATGGAGGAGAAAGGGGTTAAAAATGTAATAACCTTCCTTGATTTGAAAGGTTTAAGATTAAATGATGACTGTCTATGTAAATAATACCCCGTTATGTAACACTGTTATCCTTCAGAGACGATTCAAGAAGTTGAAGAGAGAAATCACCCACGGACGATTGCGCCACAGGGAAGGAAGTAGAGGATTCCATCCTATTCAATCAAAGTGAAACCATCCAAATGATCACGAATGTGTTTACGTTTTTGTTTCTTATCCCAGATAGTGTAGCTTAGCAACAACATTTCCATAAAACCAAAAATGACTCAAAAATCCAAAAATAAAATAGGATTCCTCAAAAATTTATCTACAGTTAAGTTCAAACAATCAAGAATATGACCGGGAGAGACCTGATTAGCCATGCACCCTTGACACTTTGGAAAGACTTTCCGACCTTGTAGAAAAATAACAGACTTGATGTGGCCACTAGAAAAACGTGATAGAGCCGTCTTCTGATTCCTAGGAATATTAAGCTGGTCACATCAACGAGGTCTTTTTCCAAAATACCTAGGGGGGAGTAGGCGGTACTCTCCAAAGCGCGTTTAGTACCATCCTTTTATAGAGTAGAGTAAAATTAGACAAATGTTACCCTGAAAGGTGTCATCAGTGGCAGAGTTGGTCAAACTATCGTACATCTCATTACCAATTAAACCAATAGGGGAGAGAAGACTCCTTGTGAAAGTATATACTTTCAATAATTCTTCTCCCATACTAGATCTTGTAGTTATCCTTTCTTTCTGACACTCTATACATACTAGATATCCATAATAATCAGGCCTCTCATATTCCCAACAGTTGTCCAATGAAAAAAGTGCTGTATAGAAGCATGACTGTCCGTAAGAATCCAAATGTCCCCGAAGACAAGTTCAGAAGTTATGTTAATGAATTGCAGTCCCTTATAGATTGCAATAAGTTCCTACCTAAAAACAGAACAGCAGTTATGATCATGAATGTAACTGATCTAAATAAGATAGTGTGTAGTAAATTGTTCTCAAAGATTCCAGCATGTTTATTTCCTGGATTACTGATTCTTTCAGAAGCAACACAGCACGGTAGATTTTGATCCTCTGGAGTAAAACGGAGCAGATTTTGTTTGTCACTTTGGTACTATATATGAACTTGATCAATCAATATGAATCTAAAAACCAAAGCCTTGTCGACAGGAGTGGAAGTACAGCCTTTCGCATTCACCCGAGAATACTAAAGTGCAAAGGTCTGCAAGGAAGGCCATGGTTATCTGTTTTGGGGACTGCTGAGGAACAGCTTTGCCAGACTAACTGGAGAAAAGTCAGACTATTATTAGTGCTACTTATTGCATAATGATTAATAGATTGTGCGATGATGGTATTATCACCAAAAGGGCCCCCTTTTTGCCAACAATGCATCTGTTCACTAATCTTGAAACCCTGTGAGCCAGCTAAAGGTGTGGAAGGAACTAAATGATCATATACATGATGAATTCCAATGATTTTATTTGTTACAATCAACAACTTAAACACAAATAATATACTATAAATATGCTATTTAAATTCAGTAATAGAGCGAGAGAGAGAGAGGAGATTCATGTTTGGGGAGAATATATTCATTAAGCAGCTCTTCCTTTAATATTGCTTTACACAGAGCTTACGTATTTAATGACCGCACTATATCTTATCACTCTAAACAACAACTTAATTTAAGGTCACAGTACCTGAGCTCATGCAGTTTTCTTTTTAATTCAAGTTGACCTTAACACTTCTGGTTAGCTAATCTTATCACTTGCTTGTCATCTAAACTTCTGGTATTCTCTCTTTTTATTTACATATACAATTCACTGCCACAATTCACTTCACTTCTAATCTACTCACGATTCATTAACTATCAAACACTCGAAGAAGGAATATATATTAAACATAATTTACATATCACGTTTTCTTCTTTTAGGAGAAGATTGGTTAAATTACTGGGCAAAAAGAATTCCCAAGAGGATTAGTGGAAGGGCACGTATAGATCCATCATAATCTTAAAGAGCTTTTGAGAAACAAAAATGACGTGACCTTGAAATTTTGCCACAGCCACTCTATCTTCCAGATATCTATCCAAGTGTCTTTTCTCCTTCTTAAAGATCAAGACATTGCGGAGTCGGAGATCTCACTAACCAAAAGAAGAAACTTTTATTAACATTTTCTTCCCTCCCCGAGGAAGGCAAACACACACACAAGTATTCAACTACCTTCAATCACTATATTATTAATTTTGTTAATTCAAAGAAATCCTTCTTTCTCACATTCCAGGATATGCAATTACATTTTATTCATTAAATTAGTAAAAAAAATGCATTCCACTACGTATAACTTTTATTTTTTAACCGATTTCCACAGACAAACACACAGTATTTTGAAATATCTCTTGCATCATAGAATGATTTTATGCAGTCAAGAAAAAGGGTTTACATAAAGTTTCCGCAATAAAATAAGAGTTCATGACTTTCAAATCATAAAATCAGACATGCGCATATGTTATTGCTTTTTGTACGAAACGTCCCGAAACCTTTGTATAGCATTTCGAGAGTGCATTGTATAAATGCATAAAGCTTAGTAGCATGAATATATATTGCATTTATGAAATAGACTTACACACAAATCATATAAAACATGTTCAAGTAAAAACTTATGATTTACTTTCGCAATAATATCTACTGCATCACAACCACATATATATGCATTCTGTTAACTATAAGAAACTGTAGTCTAATCTTTTTAAAGGCATGTTTGAGATCAACTTAGTTGTAATTATTTTAATTTTTAAAAACCTTTTATAAAATAATTTCGTAACTTTCTCTACTTTATATAAGCCTCATTTATGATTTACTGTTTAGAAGCAACTTCTAATAAAATAATTGTGTAGTAAATCAAGTTAAGAAATCTTCAAAAAAATATCTGAGAAATAGTGCAGCATTTGAATTTATGATGTTGGCAAGAATCGTTGAATCAAGGTAGAGAACGGAATCAAGAAGGCAGCGATTAAGAAAAAAGAGCACGAGAACCATTGTTAAGCAATTCAAAACAGGGTATTTAACTAACGACCATTTCGCTAGAAAATCTTCGCCAGCTCAGAGCAGCAAACATATTTACAATGACTTTGAGCTCTTTCGATTTGAAATTTCATTTTCTGGAAAAATTGTTTTCAACTGTGAGTTACACTTCAAGTGTGCTATTTTAGAGGCAGATATCTTTTGTGTCATCTGTGACACCTTAATAGCGTGAAGAATATTGATGATGTGTACCCAGTGGTGGAATGGAAAATAATTGCCACCCCCCCCCCCCCAAGTTCAGGTTTTGAGCCCCAAGCCGGATTTTACAAAGGATTACAAAACTATACTATGATGAACCTTTACACATCACATAAAAATATTTACGCATTAAACTTATAACTGAATACAAAATCAACCTGAGTCTGAGTAAACGAAATAAATATCCTATAATATTAGAGAGTATTTATAGTATTTATTAAAATGGAAAATCTAACAGCAGTCAGTAGGTAACCTGGTAACTTAAATAAAAACAATACACTAAAAAAAATAAGATAACTGTAAAATAATTTTCGATTTCGAATTCTTACGAAAGAAAAAAGGTATCGCTTACCTTATTTCTTCGCCAGAATGAACTTGTGATCTAAAGTTCGATTATCTATTCTAGCATAAATACTGCAATTCTTAAAAAGGAGAGTTTTTTGTATGATGCAGAAATATTATAATGAAACAAATAAAACACTGATACATTCCACGTTCTAAGACAAAGACACAACTTTTATTACTAATACACAGACTAAAAAAAAATTTTCCCTTAAATCTGTACCTATGGGCGTATCTACATAATGCACAAAATCACTTCTATTCAAGTCTATTTCTTTGTTTTCATCTTCCGACTCCTTTTCTTTAGATAAAGTATCCTTATTAGCTGAAGTGTCTGAAACTGTGTTTTTTTTCTTCGGAATTTATTTTCTCTTTCATGATTTGTTCAACAGGTTCCCTGGCATTACTATTACTGGCACTTGCACAAGATTATATACTTGCAGATATTAAGAAGTTATCCAATTTTGCATATTTGCTATTAATATTATACTCCTTTTCCTTTCAAAGTTCTTTTTTTAACTCCACTCATTTTAAGGCCATGTTTTTCCTTGTTTTATTAACAAAATACCATTTTTGAACCACGATATTAAATTATGATAAACATAAAACAGTTCTAATATTGAAAGCGAGAAGAAGTGAGATGGAAATGTTTTAATAGTGAAGAAACACACTTTATATTTAAGTGCATTGAATATAAAAATACAGATATCTATTCTAAAAGCAGTTTTGTGAAACGTTTCTCATTATACTTTAGTTACAAATAATCATTTAAAATGTTCTCTATGCTTTTCCAAGTATCGTAATACTATATTACGTGAAGAAAGAATAACAGATGTACGTTTCCTAAATAAAAATGAAATACATGAAGGGGGGGGGGATAAAGTTGCAATAAATTACTTCGGTAAAAAGCAAATAACACCTTTTTTTTTTTACTCCCTACAGCTTATGTACAGTTTTCTATAATAATAACAGTGATGAAATCTTCCTAGCATTACATCTGAATCTCTATCTGACTTTTGTTTTATCTGTTAGTAATTTAGGTTTTGAAAAGAAAACCCGATAAAGAAAAGTATCTCTCGTCGCGGGGATTACAGCGCATCAAGCAAAATGTTTTTTGATTTGGTTATTGTATTAAAAAGATATCTAATGAGCGTATATTAAAGTTTTGATTTTGAATGACGTCAGATCGCAATTAGAAAATCGTTTAATAGTTGGATTTTAAAAAAGTGCAAAGTGAGTTTTGAGAAAATCTACTTTAATTGCGTCAGTCAGGCTTTGGGATCCCTAGAAGCCTTGGGCCCCCACAGTGCCAGGGTTTCAGGGGTGCACGTTACGCCACTGTGTACACTTTTCTTTACATTGTACCCTGGAAGTGAATGAGTAAATATTAACGTCACACTATTCAGCTCCTTGAAGGCTTTTAGCGACGAGCACCGTAATTTTGAACCATGGTCAAGTGACAAGGACGACACCTGGGCTGTTTTACACCCTACCTCTCCTAACTCCTATACCACATCAGCGGGAGGATGAGTCTCGACCTATTAATGTGCATCGGCCCCTCTGCATGACGGGTCTTCAGAGAAAGGGAAAGAGAAAGAAAAAAGAATATGACTTTTCTTTAGTTTAATACAAAATATTTCGAAAAGTAATGCACAAATAATTTTTAATGTTTAAACATTTAGAAATAGATTCAACATATGAGATCCTACCCTCGACTGAATTTTTTTTTAATTGCCTCAACTGAAAAAATTGAATGAAAAATTCTACTTAGTTTGAAATTTATGCTATCTAAGTCAATGAATCAAAAACATACTCATTATTCACAACATTAGAAAGATAATTTTTTCAATTAATAAAACAATGTTACTTAATTTAATAAATTTTCTGAACTAGGAATATCGTGCTCTAATTCCATTTAAAATATAACATAATATCATACGGTCAGAATCTAAATTACAAAAGTACCCAGAATTCTCATTTTTCTTCGGTTTGACTGTCTTAAAATAAACTGATACATCACAGTTTATAAATATATGGTCTAACTTAAGACTTTACTAACTGCGATGGATGAATGGATCAATTAATAAACTGACGTAATAACTATTAAACAGACGTGTCATAACATAGAAAAAATACATTTTTACTGCGTGAAAATCTAATTTTATCGAAAGAAATATAGGAGAAATATCCAACCATGTGAAAATAGAAAAACGTCTGCAATACAACACATAAGCTCTTATGAATGATTTTGTATGTAAACTTTCTAATAAAATAAAGTGAAATAAATTTATTCTACTACAGCATTTCTGTAAATATAATGCATAATTCGGTTGTTGGTTTGCGATTCTAATCAACCACAATAAAGATGTAACGTTTTCCCGCCTCATAGATGCACACACAGATTCGCTTCCCTGTACAAATAGCATTATGCCGTTCATATCCACACTGCACCCCTAAGATATTGAGGAGTCCTTTCATCTGAAATCACTCCGAAAAACAATGGTCATGAGAAAAAAAAACAACGTTTGGGATCCATCTGCGAGCAGGAACCTCGAGTGTAATTCGAGGTGTAAGAAGCAACCACCACCACCTCAAGAGAGTGAAGAGACAGCCGGATTGAAGCACTCAAAAAATGACGTTGTGTTTACTTCCTCCTTCACCAATATGTTCTGTGGAACTGAAATACTCCTTAGTTTGAATAACTTGTATCACAATGTAAATAATGTGATTAATAGCTGAAAATGCAATAAAGCAATAATTTATTTTCTTAAGTCTCATGCTACTAGTCAATTTTCTCAAATATTTACAAAGCTTATTACAAATATTTACAATATTACAAAGCAAGTTTTCTGGATTTCCAGAAGTTTCTGTTTCACATGTAAAACCTCAAATGAACAAAAAGAAAAATGACGACTTAGAACAATGAAAGAAAAGCATGTTTCCCAAAATTCCATTTTTCAGATCTACAAACTGTTGGACCACCCTTTAATGCCCCCAAAGCACCTTTGAAACACTGTGATCTTCTGATCCTCGTAAACTATTACCCAAACTTCAGAAACAAATTAAAAATTCAAAACTCGTCCGAGTGGTACAAGGAATGCTTTTCTAACGGCAGTCATTCCGCACACGGAAGCCGTTTTAAAAGAGGGTTTTATTAGTTTTGGAACGTAAAATTTTATCTTACAACTCGGGTGCTCCCCTCCCCCTTTTACCTGACCCCAGAAGAGTGATTGTTTGACATTGATGATGGGGACGTAAAATTTTCACCCCTCTCCCTCCAAAGCATGCTACGATCCTCATTTTATGTATATTTTAACTCTCTTCAAATACCGTCGCAAGGTAAGGTGGTATTGATTCAAAGAACGTGAAGAGAGACACATTTTGAAGTTTATCGTCTTTACTTGGCGAGATTCAAAGAAGTTTATGAAAGTTTTTCAAATGCAAATAGAGTCCGTCCGTTTCTTAGTCTATATAATTCTCAGTGTTCTAATGTCTAACTTCACGAAGCACACAAATATTTAATTTTCTTTTGAACAAATACCACTGAAAATTTTCAGCTCGAAGATATTTATTTTGAGGAACAAATAATGAATCAGAAGTGTGAAATATAAGTTAACATTAAAACATTCACTTACTAAAACATTCACTTACTAATGACATATTTTGCAGAATACTCTCTCTCTATCTCTCTGTAATGTTGAAAACGACAAAGTTTGAGGAATTTTTAAAAATATGATTCGTCATAGAGTGTCTAATTTTTGTGTGCATCTATTTTATTATTTTAAGGAAAACATTTTTCAAAACTTCGATTAGTTTTTCTTGTTACATAATTTAGCTGTGAGAAACGTTTCAAATTAAACTTTTAAATAACTGTTTATAATCTTTAATAAACTGTTCTTTCGCATAACCGATAACATCTGATTAAAGTACGTAAAATATGATCCAAAAATTCGGGGACGGCGGCCATTGCTCACGACGAAAGCAAGTACCTGCAGTTAAACCACTTGAAATGGAGTCTCCTGACCTTTCCCTACTTGACCAGGTTGGTCCAGTTCATGTCATCTGACCAAACCACACGCGCAGCTGTCACCTTCCGAAACTAGTTAGCGTTGCTCCGGGATACAAGAAAGATGGCTTTTCTTGAACAGCATTGAACATTAAATTCTGTTAGCGCTTAAATATACCAATAAAGATTTTAGAAATGTTAAGTAGGATGTATGGTGAATCTACCATGGCGAAACTCAAGGTTTACGAATGGCGTCGGGATTTTAAGGCATTCTCTCGACTGGTTTAAAATCACCGTTTTCATCAAAAAGCTCGAAATTTATTTTTTGGTCCATTTTTGTAGCCTGTTTAAAGAGCTTTCTAAAAATATCTTACTTTCAATTGAGTCAATTAGAAAAAAGTTACAGCTGTTTTTGTATGAGGTATTAAGCCCAAATTGAAATCGGTAATTTAAAGCCGAAACCGGAAGTAAGAGTTTTGGGATAATTTTCATCCGCAAAATACAATTTTTAGGCATTTTAAATATTTTAATGAGTTATTTTCATCTTAAGTAAACTTTATTTCACTTTATAAATGCATTAATAGATATATTTTGCTTTCAAATAGGCAACAGTTAACTGATTGCAATGTTTGTTTTTATTTAAACGAGTTTCTATTTTTTATCAGTTGCGTTTAAAATTAGAGCTCTTTAGATCTTTTTAATTAATAATTTTTAGAGCTTTTGTTATCTTTTGTTAAATTAAAGTTATCATGCAAAATACCAGATCAGTGAGGCCAAAAAAGAAGAGATTTCCAGAAAGCAGAATTTGTTAGAGATACATTTGAAAGAAAAGTCAACGGATCTTCCAAATTCAGTTATTAATTTTATTAAAAAGACTAATGTGGATCTTTGCAATTAAAATCTCCTAAGAAAATGTCTTCAAGGGAAAGCTTAGAATTGCAATGAAAGTTTTCACAATGTCGTTTAGAGTATAATCCCGAAAGTGACCTTTGTTGAGCTACAAATACTCCGCTTAGGGATTCATATTGCAATAATACTATTTAATTCTGGGTTTGCTGGTCTTTTGCCTCTACTTCAAAAGTTCGGAATAGAATTAGAGCTTACAATGAAGGGATATTTTTGGTACCCCGACAGTACGCGAGAATTGTTGATTCAACGAAGCATTCTAAATGACATAAGTCACTGTCTCATAAAAAAAGGAAGATACTTTAAAAATGTAAAAGTTTGAAGTATGAGGTTCAGGAAGAAACCAAGAACCAATCTGAAGTGTTTTAATACCTCTTCCTAAATCTTTAAAAAGTTTTATTGCAACTATAAACTTTATTTTGCATTTTCTGAAGGATGTTATTTTTGTACGTAATGGCTCACGGTAACAGAGATATTTCTTAAAGTAATTAAACTATTCTCATGAAATTTTTTTGTGTTTCTTTTTGTGTTATAATGGATGCTTTGTACGAAAATCTAAGGAAAAATTTTCAATTAAGTTACTTTTTCATGTAATTTTATATGAAAAAAAAGTTTTTTTAAAGAAAGTTCTGGGTTTTTTTCATGTTGAACACCTGTATTTCATAATTTTATCGTAAGACTTTCACAGTATACAGCATGGTTAAACATTAAAGAATTGTATTCCTTCAAAAATGTATTTGTTTTTGTAAAATATTTTTTTGTAGAGTGGTTAGAAAAAGAGCAAATTTTTGAAACATTTGATTCAGATTTCTCAATATTTTAAAAAATAAATGTTTAAAAAATTCTTTTTGCCGTATTTTATAGTTTTGAATCATACTAACTTAAAAAATTACAATTAAATAATTATCTAAGCCATATTTTAGAAAATTGTCTCCGAACCTAGCCGATAATCCATTAAAGACAGTGAACGCGTTGGACGACTTTCGACTTCACGGAACGCGGAAAATGTTACGTTGGTGTCTGAAAGTGTTTGAAAAGATCGTCTCTAAGCACTTACACAAATCGATGAGGCTACACACTTCTTGAAGAGGCCGTTTGAGGAAATCTTTTTGTCGAAAGCGACCTCAGTTCTGGCTGAGTGACTACTGGTATCCTTCTGCATGAAAACGCACCAGCACATCGACACTTGAAAACACACCTGCAATTGGTAGAAGAACCAGCAATTGGTGGTCGCCAAAACTCGCACTGACGTGCTTCCACACCCCCTATTTACCAGACTTAGCCCCATGTGACTTTTACCTGTCCTCATCGAAGAAAACACATTTTTATGGACGCCATTTTGTGTCATCAGATGAAGTGAAAGCAGCATCGCGGGTGGTTTTAGGGGAGGTAGGGAAAAATGGCTTCGAGCTGTGCTTCCAAAACACTCATAGAAGTGTATCGTCGCCCAAGGGGGCTACTTTAAAAGTGGATGTGCTTTGGTGCAGTGAACTATTTAGGGTAAGGTTTTATACACCTTGCCCCCGCACTTTTGGATCATACTACAAATTTTTTTGAATAATATTAATATTTATGTTAAATATATCAACTCTATAAAATAAGTAGCTTTTTTTTTCAAAATGTTCTTTGCATACGCGAGCCTATGTGAAAAACACTGACACTGGAGAGTGAATCACGCTACTTTTAATCCACAGTTAAAGGGTTAAGGCACTATTTCTCAAACTGTAGGGCTCGTCACACTAGGGAGGGGGACGAGAATATTAAGATGTCAAAAAACAAAAGATTATTTTAAAAAATTATTAATTTTCTGAAATTAAACAAAATACATTCTGACATAATAAAAAAATAAAATTAACATTTATTTTAATATAATACACTTATAAATGTATTACTACTCTTTCTCTAAACATTGTATTTTATAATTAATTTACCAATACTAAGTTACGAACAAGTTTAATAATTACCAGTGACCCCATGGGCTTGTCATATATAGAATTTTATACCAAAAAACTTTTCTTGAAAATGTGTACGGTTTATAAATAATCCTTTAACTGCCGATTAAAAGTTACACGATTCGCTCCTCAATGCCTCCATTTTCCACGTAGGCACGCGTATGTAACGTATTGTGGGGGATCCTCTAATATAAGTAAATCCTTCGCAAACACTATCAAGGTACTTTTGCTGCATTCCAAAATCTTTGAAATAGTTTTATGGATAGCAGTGCACAGAAAATATCGTACTTCGGAAAGACGTATGTATACGTCCGGGGATTTAACATACTGGTTGAGCGAGACATATATATACCGGTGGCTCTTAAGTTTAAAATCGTATTGTAGCTTCAGCGACAATATGTAGTGTTACCGAATTCAATGCATTGTTATTTGTGTAGAGGAGGGCTCGATGAAAATTATGATTGAATATTGGGTCGAAAATATTGAAAGTGTAAAAAGCACTGCGTCAAGGGATTTAATCACGAAGGTTGAGGTCATTTCTACAAAAAATTTAACAGAAAAGTCGTAATCTTGCAAGCAGCTAGCTATGGAAAAAAAATATTGACTTGAAGAATGAAATTTTAAATCCGTGCAATAAATATCTGCTTCATAGTACGACGCGCGATATATTTGATACTATTTCTGTCCTGAAGTTTCTATTGAATCCTAAAGAGCATGAAGTCTATATCGCTATCAAATCGTCTCAGATCAAAGTAAAAATAAATATTAATTAAATGCAACCATTATTTAAAGTTCATTTTACACCGACAATATATAAATAACCTGACAATTTTATCGCACTCCTTTTATACCTCCAACAGTATCCCAATGAGAATAATTCGCACCTTTGGCGCCATTCGAAGCTCTCGATATGTGGAAAACTCGGCAACCCGGTTATGCGTCTCGGATCAAGGCCCATAATTAAACACAATGATGTTCCGTAGCCACTAAGCCACATAAATCCCCCTTTAACACACGCGACCGAGACAAGCAAATAAGCCCTCGTAACATTATCCCAGGCACAATGATGCGACAATTAATATTACGCCTTCCATTAGACGGATAATCAGCGCTAACATCTCATTTTTAGAAAAGACACTTTTAAATATCTCTCTTGCCACCGACGGGTCGTAAAAGGGAAGAGTTAGAGGAAGACTTGGAAAAAGTTTTTCTTAGCTCTAGAGGGGACTACTTCAACGGAAAGTGTTTTAAGAATAAGCATTTCAGTTCCGCTGTTTAAAATTAATAAAACTGCACTTCCGACTAGAAAAGTTGTTTTGCCGTCGGTAGATTATATGTTTGTCGTCATCTGTTTTGTTTTCTAGGGCAGGATGAAAGAGAGACGAGGAAGGGATAACGAATCGGAGTTATCAATTTTTAAGGTATAATTCTCAAAACAGAGTTAATTATCTTTATTTTAATCTGCTTTGTGTGTGTTTTTCTAATTAATTTGGTGGCAAAGTCGCTTTGAAAATTGTGATGGGGGATTTTCATTAGTATGGCTGAAAAGATGAAATTAACATATAGAATGCAATGAATAAATATTTGTATTCAATTCGTGGAAAAGTGCCCACGTGGCTGTTTTTGAAATGCAGATTATAACCTCAAGAAATCAAATTATCATTGCTTCATTTATGGGAAGTATTGTAATTAATCTCCATTCAAACAAATAAAATATATGTATTTATTTTAAATTATTTCGGTAAATATAAAATCTCTTAAAATTCTAAGAATAAAAACCTTTCAAAAGTAAAAGTAATTCAGCATTGAGAATTTGTTAAAAGAAATATTTCGTTAAAACTCTATATTCTCACGCATCAGTTTTCAAATAAGAGCTGCGCCAGGTAATATATTTTGCAGAAAAATTTTAAGGCCGTATTAATTACAGAAAGTAGTTAACGAAATCGATACAAGAAAAGTTGTATATTATTTAATGAACTAGGCCAAATCTGTAACAGTGTAATTTTTAAAAAAATTCTTTTATTAAGTTCATATCTTTCAAAAAATAATCTAGCATACCTAAAAATTATTATTTTTATTCATTTATTTTGGAATTTAGGTTGAACAAACACTCCTCGAAATTTCAGCTTTATTCTTATTCATATATCTTAAGAGAATAATTCGAGTTTTTTATTAGTCTATTTTTACAGGCAATTGCATTTAGTTTATTTACCTTACTTTTTCGAATTCAGAATACATACTTATAGTTTTGATATTTGTCTAATTTTACTGCTATATTTTTTATGCTATGCTTCATTTAGAATTTCCTTTTTTGAAATTAATTTCAAATTTCAAGAGAAATGAAGGCATTATCTTTCAGTTCGGTAAATGAAAACTGCTTCTAAGGTCTCTTAAGGCATTTCCGGTATTTCAAAATAACATTTATAACAGAATATATTCTCTTAAATGTCAGTTAATCTAATTAAACTTTTCACTAAATCAAAATTGAAAAAATAAATCATTGAACCATCATGTGTTAAATATAATCATTAGGAAGCTGACAGATATTTCATTTAAAATTATTATTGTTTTGATTCATCAAAGAGATCAAATCATCAGAGGCACTGAAGGTTCAGCTTAAATTCAGTAAAAATCGATGCCAAATCAGTAAAAGGTTAAATTTAAGTTTAATAACAAATAGAATGTGTATCTGTATTCGTTCACGTACAAAAGATCTCTGATCACTATCAAAATTGGAAAAATAAATCATTGAATCATCATGTGTTTAATATAATCATTAGGAAGCTGACATACATTTCATTTAAAAATTAATATTGTTTTTACTCATCAAAGGAATCAAATCATCAGAGGCATTAGTGGTTCAGTTTGAATTCAGTAAAAATCGATGAGAAATCAGTAAAATGTTAAATTTAAGTTTAATAACAAATAGAAACACTTACATTCGTTCACGTACAAAAGATCTCTGATCGTAACAAAGAAAGTTTTCACAAGCAGCGCCCTCTATACTATGTGGGTCTCACTAATTATGAACCTACTTTTGCTTTGTTATTTATTTAAAGTTTATTGATACTCCTCGAAAACTATATTATTTTGTTTGTTTCAGAAAGTCATAATTTTTCTTTAAAATTAGTCAATATTCTTTCAATTTTTTACCGAGCTTTAATATTATTCTAACAAAATCGCACTACTACATACAAGCAGATTTTCTTATTTCTATACAAAAAGGATGAAATTATAAAATAAAAGTTTCTTATAATATAGAGAATACATTTTTGAAAAGTGAATACAAATGATTTTATTAAAGCCTTTAAGCGTTTAAAGTTTCATAGTCAGTTTTATTTATAACGATTGTATGAAGCTTAATATATAAATCATTTTTGGCGGTATTTTCTTGCTCAAAACAATGCTATTTTCTATCTAAATGAACAGTTATTTAATTACCAGATTTTCTTTTCTGCATACTTTTGTAGAGAAATTTGAGTCATCAAAATATTTAATTGGGCGGTTAAAAGCTGACGTTAATCTTCAAACCTTTATTTCATTTTAACAAAAAAGTAATGTAAAAGCATTAAATCATGCAACAAATAGTTGATACTATGATTTTCGGAAGAGTGGTTCCCTGGTGCTTATTTCAACAGATAAAAATATTAAAGAAATGTTTCAAAAGATTTAAAAGGTAATTTAAAAATAAACATTCTTTTCCCCTTAATGTTTATCTGAGATTAATTACTGAATGCATTGTGCTTCGTTATGTTTGCGATTTTTAAATTTTTGAAATCAGTTTTTGAATGTTTTTGAGAAATATGGGTTTATGTCTCTTCAGAAACGTTGAGAAATTGTTTTGTTTACTTTACTCCATCAACAAAATTTCTTTTTTATGACTGAGTAAATGTGCAATTTCTATATTCTAGCTCTGTCTGTTTCAAGAATTGATTCCTTGCTATAAAATGTTGCAGAGTTTTGCTGAGTTGCAGAGTTATCTCATGTGAATACATTCTTTCATTCAAAAATAAAAGATAATACTGTCAAAAATATTATTTCCTAAAAATTTATAAAGTAATTAATTTTTATATGTTAAAAAGTAGCAAAATACAGTAGAACGTCGTTTATCCAAATCATTTGGGACCGGACACCATTCGGATACGTGATGGTTTGGATAACCGAAAACCGAATGCGATCCATGCAGTATATGATACTGGACACTATACAAATATTGAAAATCCTCACATGCGGGAAACGTGCTTGAAGATACAGCCAAATAGGTGCAAAATGTCGCAATTTTAACTTGATGGTGGAAAATAATCACTTATTTTTCGCTGTATCATTGTACACCTTCATTTTTTCATTGTAAGGTCTCTGATCTCTTGAGCAGCAGTAGTTGAATAGAACAGCGCTGATTGTTGTTCGCAACACTCCATAGCTGTCTCTAACGCAGAAACACGTCAGTATTTGATGGACCCTTGCTACTTTTGTTGTTTTCTTCGTCTTCATCCGTTTCATTGTCGACAGGGTCGGATTCGTCTTGCACGGAAGTCACAATCTCGTCATCAGTTAGTATTCGAAATCCACTGTCTTCTGCATCGCATGCCATCCAGGTTTCTACATCAACAGAACTCCACAAAAGAGCACGTATACACCCCTTGGAAACAAATTGACCTAATATGCCGCGCAGATGTTTACCAAATCCCACAGCTGAAATTCCCCAAATATCTCTCACCTTGGGGTTTCCCGTCACTTTTGGTCTCACAGGAAACAAATGTTGAGCATTGCACTGATCGGAAACGGATCCGGACTTTGGTTCGGATATTTGACGCTCCGGATAATAAACGTTCAGATAAACGATGTTCTACTGTATGTCTTTCTAATTACACACGTCATTAGTAAAATATATCTTGGATTTTTAAGAATGAAATGATAAATAAATACATATATTAAATTTGACGAAATTCGTGTTTATCCGAATATAAGCCACTTTTTTAAGAAAATTTCTCATTTGTTCCTATAGAACAAAAAGAAAATTAACCACTTTCTAAAAAAAACATCTTTATTCAGAGAAAAAAAGTAATATCTTTGGATAAATTTCCATGCATCAAATCTCAAAAAATAAAAGATCACGCGCACACATCTCCCAAAAATAACGACAAAGAGCAGAAAACTTCTGTGCAGAATATTATTTCACATCAGTTCACTCTATCAATGAATAACATCGCTTAAAAAGACTGGAAACTTGGCTATGAACGCAGAATTTGAACTCATCTCTGCAGCATAATTATTGGCTGGAAATTTCCATTGTACCAAGGACTGATGACAAAGGAACCCTGGGGAGTGATATTGTTAAAGGAATACGAAAAGATGGATGTCAGACTGAAATTCCTTAATTGAGTAAGGGGGGGAGCGATTCAAACGAACATTGGAATAGATAAACGACTCTCAATTCCTGATATGTCCAAGCCATTGTAGAAGGGCGGTAGACCGTTCAGGGTGATCATTTTCAGGGGGTCGATCATAAATTATAAATTTCATTGAATGCCTGTATTTTAGCCTTTTGTTTTAGAATCAAGACGGGGGAGTTGTAAAATTCTCAAGCTCCGAATAAAAATAAACTACACACTTTGTCAAAGTTGAGTGATATTTATAAACTTGAAAGCTTGTACCTAATTATTTTGTTTTTATAATTTAGGAATACCTCAATAATAATTTAGACCTTATTAGATTAAATTAGGTCAAAACTCAAAGATGCAGGGATTTACGACTGAGCTACATTCTAATCTACAAACTTCCCGTCAAACAGGCTTAATTAGTTGACTAATAGTTTATTAATGTCAGATTTTGAAGAGAAAGGAAGACGCGTAATTTTGAACCTCTTTCAAGTGACGAGAACGGCACCTGTGCCGGCATTCCAATCTCCGTATATCCACACTACGCCGATGGAAAAACTTCAAAGCCATAAAAATGTAGTTATTGCTGATAGATAAATAATAAAATTCTTTTGAGCAATTATTTTTTTAAAAAAAACCATTTCCTTGAAAAGTGGAACCATTTTTTTAACTTGTGGTATAAAACTATCTAAAGCTAAATATTTTACAAAGATTTTCGAAATAGTTATTGACATTAACCCTCCATCGGGTGCACCTATGAATGAAACATAATCAGGCGCACTCTGCCTGTGGGACCACCAACATATTTCGATTCCCCCTCTCTCCTCTCAAATCAATTTTAATTCAAAACAACGGTAAAGGAAAGCAAAGACTCCAAATTGCATGAAAAAGAACTTATGAAAATGAAGCTAAAACAACCAAAATTGCTAATTTGACACAAAGGCTTTCGCTGGCCTCTCAGACCAGCTGCGCCTGACAGAGGGTCAAGAGAGATATTTGTAATGTTTCAATAAGTAACAAATGTACCAATTTAAGAATTTACATTTCCATCAAAGTTAATTCGATTATACGTAACTATCCAATTTCTTTTACAAAATTTGATTTCATGTAGGTGATCCCACTCAGTGGTCTAGAAAGCCATCAATTTGGTCAATGTATGCATTGTAAGATTCAAAGCAATAAATATTCTGCAATATTTACTGTAAATTAATAAAAATGTAAAAGGAAAATAAATTATATTAGTTACCTTAATAAAATCTAAGCATATAAAAAATTATTTCTTCAAGTTACCCTCATAACATTTTAAAAATAGGTAACTATTCTATTTCCCTCATTTTCCCTTTGGATTTCAGAAACTTTAGTTATAACTTAATCAAAGTATGTTTAATTATTTGTCGTTGTTCCTTATCCCACTTTATTAACAGAAACATCTAAATTAAATCCATGAACCCTTGCGTATTTAAACAATGACGAATTGCAGCAGGACTTGAGAGAAGCTGGTTTATTATGGCAACCAATATAAGCCAAGAGGTGGGTATGAGCGGATTGGGTTACATTGCAATTCGGACAAGTAGGATAAGCTTTAAGACCTGCCACATGCCATCGAGTTCGAGTATGTCTACTACTAAACCTAGCAAGAATCGTTTCATCTCTCTCCAATAAAAGCAGAACCAGGAAGGACAGTTTCCTTCATACTATTCATATACGTGGGCCTGCCTCTAAGAGGAACTCGTATCTTGTTTAAACCGGGCAGCAATTTCTGAAAAAGTAAGATAGCCACCACCTGCATAATGCTTATGGCTGCCCTCTCGGACCAGCCATCTGCAATCTCATTCCCGCAGATATTCACGTGCGACGTTACCCACTGAAAAATGATTTTAGCATCAGCACTCAACCAATTAAAAAGCTGGACAATACTCGTTGTCCTTCTGTCACCATGCCTCCACCATGGTGTTAAATTAGTTAACATTACTGTTTTTTTATTTTTCTTATCTTTGTAGAATTAAAAGATGAATGACAAAAATTGTTTTGAAAAAAATGAGCTGATCAATTTGCAATATTTTTTTCTGTGATTTCCAATTTACAAAAGAATTATAATGGTACATATATATGAAAACATAACAGTTAAATTCATCAATAATTTTATTTATTTACTTTTGGTTCTTATTTTAATAATTGTTTTATTTTGCTTTCCTTTGCATTGTAACTCTTAATTTATTCCTACATTACAAATGTAATCTTTAGAACCAATTTTTTCCGAAGCCCAACCATTTGAAAGTCGATACACTGAAAAAAGCAAGTATATTTCCCCCTATCTTTATGGGTTATTTCCAGAAAATTACCACCTTGCCCCTTATGGATATCTATCTTGTAGACGCCAATACACATACATATATTCTTCACGCGAATTCCTTAAGATATTACGCCTCCCCCGCCTGGAGTCGTTTTCCTCCACCCAAATTACAAATTTGCTGCCCCCTCCACACATTTATCTCATTTGCAGCAGCCCGTGTCAGAGGTTTCGTCAAGATCTAGCATCGGCTATCGTATTAGGATGCTCGGGGTCGTGGTTATTTGATAACGATGGAAATGCCTATTATCGTTCGGATGGTTTCAATCGATACCTTACATCGATACGGCATTTTTGAGGATTCCTATGCCTATTGAGATCAAGAAGATCATATAACTAGGCTGTTCTGTGAAACATCTGAAACCTAATAGTGCCCATTCCGGAAAAACAACATTGTTTCTCATAATTATTACACGAATAAAAATGATTATAAGCTAACACAAAATTAGAGAAAATACAGTAAAATGTTTTTGAAAAGTTTTAATACATATGCATAACGAAATAATACTTAATAATACTTGCTATAGGAAGGTTTTAGCATCAATAGGCTAGCATTAGCATTCCTTTAGAGGAAGTTTAAAAAGAGCTAAGTACATTCCGAATCCATCATTATTTGTATTTTCATTAGCTGTTTCAGTCACGCACAGATTTTAAAAAGAAATAAGATTATTCATTTATTTTCTAAAAAATATTATATTTAATTCTTGGTAAAATTACTTGAAAATAAGTTCCTATTCTTGTGATTATAGTTTCGGAAAAAGATGATATCTCATATATTTGATATAAAAATATATTTTGAAAATAAATTCAAATTTTATGGAGTTTGTATTCGGGTATACATTTTGAACAGAAATAGCAAAAACTTTCATTCAATTATCTGAAATTAATATACTAAAACGATAACCATACCAAAAAAATTAAAATGGTCTAATTTTCTAGAAATATTTCAGCCGATATCAATTCCACATCTACATAGCAAAGAGGGAGACCAGAAATCGAAAGAAAATAATGGGTTTTGAAAGAATTTTTTTCTGAAAAAATCTTAAAATAACTATGATTTCTTGCTCTTAATTATTACGATTTATTCATGAGAATAATCTTTCTGTAGGCTTCCCAACCCATCTATAGATTTCTTTAGAGGTATCTCACTAATTAACAATTCTAGACACTTAGATTTTTCTGGTGACAATTTTTTTGCCGCCAACTGTAGCCTATTGACGATTCTATGTTGTTTCTACTTTCTGTAGTTTTAAATTGCAACCATATTGAAAGTGCATAGCACAAGAAAAAAATTAACAAAGTAATTCACAATTACATGGGTTTCAGGTTTTGTGCGTTTAAAGCTCAGTTCGAGTTCGGTTTTAGTTTTGAAAGCATTCTACATTCCATGAGAATAGATGCAGTTAATAATTAGAAAAAAAAACAAGAGAAGTCCTAACTTTTTCCTTGTAAAGTATAACCATACCTTACATTCCCATATAGTACAACGGTACCATATTGGAAATGGATTATGTTTGCTTATGATCATTTGGTGACAAAATCTGTCACCAAATGGTAATAAATAAAGCTTGGTCTCAGCATTGACCAGAATATTTTCTCCTTGCCATTTTTCTGGCAAACCTCTTTCCGGCCACTATACTACCTCGGCGGGGAAACTTTCCATAACAACATCAAAATAGTTTGAGGGTACATTATACTTTTTATATGAGGTTTTTATATGGGAAATATATAGTATTCCTTTTTTCCCACATTGTTAATAACCAAATATATTTCATGAACTCCATTTGTATTTAATCAAACACGAAACAAAACCAATTCTACAAAAGCAGAAAAGTGCCTGATGCCAACCATTCCTTCAGAAAGAACAACAACCCTCCGTTCGAAATAAAAATTATGACCTAAAATGTGTTTTCTCCGTCAACAGCTCCTAAGATGGAAGCAAATACAGATGGAAACCATTCCTCGGCTCGTAAAATAATTCTAATAAAACTTCTACACTTCGCTTTTGCCGTACGAAAATCCAATTTCGTGTTGCCTGCGTCTTATTATAGATGAAATGTCACAACTGTTATTAGGCACGCCGCGTCTTTATTAGACCTTTCAACAGGACTCGGTATTGTTCTCAGCTTTCGTGCTCATAAATACTTTATTTTTTCACTGTAATTACTTTCTTGGACTTGGCGATCACAATACGCGAAACAGCACGATTTTTTTTTTCCAGATGATTGTCAAGAGAGTCAAAACTCTTAGAATAGGGATATGAAAAATGTGCTTTTAATTTTTTTTCTCTCGTGACACCTTGTTTGTTTAACTTTAGGTATGTCTATGGAAGAAAATACGTGAGGGTCGGTTTCTGAGAATAAAGGATTTTCAGTTTGTAATAATAAATGGTGTTTCTTTTTGTTGTTGTTTTATTCGAGATTAAGGTGACTGACTGTATTCGGAACCGTTATTTCGAAAACGCGAATAAACGAATAATTTTTTTTCTTATATTTGGTGGCAGTTGGATTAAAACATACATATGAAACTGTTATAAGAATATCATTACAAGAAAAATTATTTAAATGCAATTTTTTGGCAAGAAAAAAGAAGAAAAAGAATGACATATTTTTAAAACGTTCTCCTTTTATGAAATAGGCTTCTATACTAATATTATTTTGCCTATATTTGTATGTATAGCTTGAACTACACAGGGATGGAACTACCAATTTGAAAAATTTACATTACTTTCAGAGTTACAATCAACTGAAATAATAACCACTGCTTTTTTGTTAAAATTTTTCTATTCTGATATATTAAAATGTGAATAAATCATCTTCTATATAAGTAATATATTTCAAAAATCATAGATCAAGCTCTGAACAGAAGTATTACTATAAACAGGCAAAAAATATCATTATTATAGATGTATTATTATGTTATTGAATATATGTTTTTCCTTCATGCTTCGCCAAAAAATTGCATTTAAATAATTTTTATTGTAATAATATTCTACGTATATTCAAATTCTACCAACAGTAAATATCAACATGTAATATAAAAAAAAATTAAAGCTAATTCCTACTTAGGTCAAAAAGAAAAATTTAATTTTAGTTACTTTTTTTCAATAATTACAATGAATATACTTGTGTGTGTGTGTGTGTGTGTGCGTGCGTGCGTGTGTGTGTGTGTGTGCGTGCGTGCGTGTGCGTGTGTGTGTGTGTGACAGAATCACAATATTAAGTGGCAAAATAAAAAGCGATTTCCCTTGCAATTTTCCATTTTTTTCTTTCTATACATGGTGTTAGAATATTATTTTTTTTTGTTACTATTTATCAATTATTTAAATAGAATTAATGAATTAATATTTGAAAAAACTGTATTAACATCGAGTGTCATCCACGACAAGTCTGAAAAAATGTATTTAAGCTTCAGTGGATGAATAAAAAGTGTTTTATTGAAGAGTGAACGATATATGTATATACAGTCGACTCTGGATAATTCAAACTTTCGATAACCCGAATCTTTCGCTAATTCGAAGTATATCCTCAGCCCCTACAAAAAATCTTCATATTTCGAACTAAGACAATACACTCAATATTTCTCAATTTGGCACACTCAATATTTCGAAGTAAAATTTGTGGCAGGTTGGAAAAGAATACGCAATAAATCGAAGTGATCTGATAAACTCTCGACAATTCAAACTCTCACTGACATGTAGAGTCCTGTAATAAACAGGTTGGACCTTACATATTTTGTGTTGTATTGTTTCTGCTTATCTCCTCTGTAACGTAGTCCGTTTGAGGACCATCGGACTTGACTACGATAAATTTGACAGAAGATAAGTTTCACTATACAAACTACGCAACTTTTTCCTTGAAAATCATGTTGAAGATGACATTTTTAAAGCTACATTTGTTCTAGAAAAATATATTGACAAAGTTAGTTCAATGGCATAAAGCAAAAAAAGATAACAGATTTTTTTTCGCCAAAAAAGTTTATTTTGTACAGTATATGTTATTTTAATAGTTTTTTTAACACAAAAATGTATTCTTTTAATACAAGATTTTTAACTTCTCTGTATAATATTTATACTGTATATAATAAGTACTTTAAAATAATTTTGTACATATGTGCAATTGTTGCTTTTTTACATAGTTTCACACACAAATTTAAATGCGTTAGGGAAAAAAATTCTCTTCATGCATTTTGGGAGTTTTTCCTACACTCTTGATAATTCGAAGTTTTTCACTTTCAGCTTCGAATCATCGAGAGTCGACTATATATATATATATGTACAGTCGACTCTCGATAATTCCCTCCTTCTATAATACGAACCTCTCAGTAGTTCGAAGTAGCTCTCAGTCCTTAGAAAACTCTTGATATTTCGGGCTAAAACAATACATTTTGGTACACTCAATATTTCGAAGTAAAATCTGTGGCAAGCCGGAATAGAATATGCAATAAATCGAAGTGATCTTATAAAATCTCGACAAGTCAAACACTCACTGACATGTAGAGTCCTGTAGCAAACAGTTTGGATCTTACAAGTTTTGTGTTGTATTGTCGCTGCGTTTTTCCCCTGTAACGTAACCCCTTTTATGACTATCTGTCTGCTACCCCTTCATAGTGTTTTTCTGTTCCTCTCAGACAAAAAGATATTTTTATTTTTTTTCTTCAAGTGGACGATAGACCAGCCGCACCTGTTGCCAGCCATCCGTATCTTTCGTTTAACACACGTGGCCTTACTACATATGTGTTCAGAAAGGATGGGCCTCTATTTTGAACAATAAATACGTAGGATTGTGTATGAATGTATTGAATGTATTCTTTTAATACAGGACTTTTAACTTCTGTATAATATGTACTTTTTAAAAACACTTTAAAATAATTTTACACACATGTATGCACAATTGTTGTTTTATTATATAGTTTCAAATTCAAATGTGTTAGAAAAAAATTTCTCTTCGTGTATTTTCGAAATTTTTTTATACCCTCTTGATAATTCGAAGTTTTTCATTGGTCCAAATAAGCAATCTGTAAGTTTCATTAACTTAAATTAAGTTTTAAAAAATCAAAAACCTAATCGAATCAGTTTAAAAACGAATTTGCCCCTGCGCCTCAAATGATTATTTATCAACATCGCGCTTGAAGCTGCACAAGGACATTTGGCGATAGTCCACTTAATTTTGAATCGTTGTCAAGTGATAAGACATCACCTGAGCTCTCTCTCTGGTACCTAGCTATCAAAACTTCCACACCATACCGACTTGAAGACTTTGAGGCACGACAGTTAAACTTTTACCAGGCTCATTTTATTTCGGGATTATAGATAAAAAAAAATGTTAATTTTTTTATGCTTGCCTAGAGAAATAAGTAAAAGCATTCGAAACCACAAAGGCTCATGTTAAATAAATCGGGAAAGACCGACTGTGCAGTGTAAATTTTCGCAGTGCTCGAGCTAAACTCGGGATGAGCCAGGAGGGTACGTTTCGCCTGCTCGAGAAAAGCCGGTAAATGATTAAAGAAGATCAGCCCCTCTTTGCTATAGGTTTTTAATGTCGTCATTACTCGAACCCACGACTCTGCATCAGTTGAAGGGAAACTATGCCTCTTAATCCTTATTCAAATTGGCACAGTATGGTGTACATCATAGGTTCCCAACCTTTTTTGAACTGACACCCCCTTTTCTAGTAAATATTTTGATACCACCTCCTCCCACTTCAGAGAAATAAGAGTGTACATAATACATGGTGAAACAAAATTTTTAAAAAATATCCTATAACTAATAGAATATATTTTTTAATTTAATTTTTTTCTAAAGCCCCAATTTTTTCTTGCTTGCGAATCTGAAATACCTTTTGCCACAAATATATTTAAATGTGCAGTATTATATATTTTAGTCAAGGATATGTATTGTTGGATTTGAAACGCTTCTGAATTTTTTCTTCATTTAAATGAGTGGAATAAAAGTTTTAACTTTCCTGTTATAAAGACAGACAGGGGCTTTTATGATACGAAGTAATTCATAATAAACTATTGCTTTCAAAATAAATATATAAATTGACAGTTTCAGTCTTTAAAGAATCATACGTTAATTCCTGGTTAAATGTTTAATTATGTTTCTTGGATAATATACGTAATGAAATGCAGTGTACGAAATATTTTTACAATCGCTCACAACAGAAAATAAAATGCACTATATATGTCATTCACTTTAATGTAGGTCTGAATGCACTGTAATTAAGTTTTTAATTCACTTCCCGAACTACCGAAATATGTGAATTTTCGTACATGTGATAGAAATTAGAAATGATTTAAATACAAACAATCAACATAAGGTAAACAGTATTAGTGTTTACTTTTGTTAGTACATAATCAGCGTTTTTTTAAGTCTTTTTTTAGACTATATTTGGTTAATATGCCCAAGCCCCTTCGTGCCATCTTAACCTCCCCTAACTTTCTTAGGGCCTTTTATTGTCCCTCTGAGAGCCTCAAACGCCCATAAGGGGTGTTATCACCCACGTTGAGAATGTATGGTGTAGATTGATTGACTGTTTATTCATGTCGCACCTAGAAACTAACTGGGATTTGTTGACGATGGACCTCGTAATTTTATGCCTCCTTCAATTGAAGAGAACGACACCTGAACAGATACTCCCTTCTCCTCCACATCAACTTGAGGACTTTGAGCCTCGACAGATTTACTAAGCATCCTCCAAAGGGCCATATTATTGAAAGATATAAAGGCAGTATTGATTTCATTAAGCAGTGTTGCCTCAACGCAGAAATAAATCTTTACAACATCATTAACACTTACTGTAGTATTTTAATATGAAAAGTAAATAGGTAGACAATTTATTATCAACTAGTATTATAGCCCTTTGGTGGTTTGTAGGGTTGGCAATCCTGTGTCATATTTCCAATACCGGGATTTCGGGATTACATTATCCAAATCCCGGGAGTAAGATTAAACTATTTATTAAAAATACTTGCATATTAGCATAGTTGTAATTGTATAATAAAATTGAACATTTAATTAAAAATTGATTTAATATTATTTTAATGAAACAAATTAAAAAATTCATCATAAAAACAAATAAAAATAGAACATAATTTTTTTTTAAAAAAAGCAGCTTTTCATTTCTTGTGTTTTTTTAAATAAGCTTTAAGAAACCCAGCTCCTCCAGCGTTTCATCGTTAGAACGGCTTCTTATTTTTGTTACATATTGTCCTGTCGTATAGAATGCAATTTCAAATTCATTACTAGCAGGTATTATCATCATTAAATAGGAGTATGTTCTTTTCGGGTAGTCACCACGTCTCCCTCCATTTTCAAAAAAGAGGCATTTCTTTTTGAGTTTTTGATGAGTGTCTCAAATCTAAAAGACTGCATTGGTGCATGTACCTCTTTGATAACTTAATTTAGTTCTTTTGATACACTTAATGGTTTTTGTTTATAAATTGATCCAGTTATTGAATCAGAATGTGAATCAATTTCAAGTGTTACCTCATTTGAAATTGAAGTTCCAGTTGCATGAGCTGTTAGTAATGCAATGGGATTTGAAGTGTCTTAAGCCTTCTAAGCAGGCCCACTATTAATTAACAGCATTTAAGTAAAGAAGGAACTGTGACAAAATCTATTCTTGGGATGTTGCTTATATTATTTTGCAAGCATGGCAGTGAGCCACTTAGATCTTTGCGACGTTCTCCCTTACTGTGCATATTTTTTTACATATAGCACTTATTGTTGCGCAAAAAAATTCTACGAACATATTTCATAAACAGAATATAAATTTTTAAAAAATTAAATCCTTAGAAAACTTTTATGAGAAAAAAAATTTTAAATATAATTCAGACAAAAATTAAATCCTGGAATTAATTATTTTAATCCCGAGATTTCGGGATGTGAAAAAACTCCTGGATCCAGAGGCTGAGGAATTCCGGGATCCCGGGGCTGAAAACCCTACTAGATATCTTCCAAAAATTCTAAATTCCTCTGTCCACACACACAAGTTATCTGACACCGGAAATCCTGGCAGTGGGAGAAATGTCCGTTTTCTGACCCAACTCGCGATGGTTAGAAAGTTATAGAAGAAAATAAGAGAAAACATATGAAATTTCACGGACTAACATACGCGCCAGCCTCTCACCCCTTTAAGATTCAACACCTAAGAAAACTAACATTAACCTATTTTGTACAAAAAAGTAAATAAGATACATTAAATTTAATACCAGATTAACAATACTTTGAAAAAATTAAAAAATATATTTCGGACAAAAATTAAATTCCGGGATTATTTATTTCAATCCCGGGATTTGAAAAAAACACCGGGATCTCGGGGCTGCAAACCCTAGTGGCTTGTAAATGTGATAAATCTACTGGCTGCAGATAAAATACTAGGAATTGCAAACATTACCCGTCACTCTATGAGTAGTTTTTAGTAACAACTAAGATAAATTAATAGCTACTAACAGAGTAAGTAGCTTTAATATGTGGATATTTTGGTTTCATTTACAAAAGTGCTACCTGGTGAGATTTGCCATAGGATAGAGGAACAGTACCAAGTATTTTAAATTCACATGTAATAGTATTCTTAAACTATTTAAGTTATGTATATATAATCAGTTTACCAACATCACAAAGTATCAAACAACTGAAAATTATTTGAAATTTAAATATATCTATTATTTATTATTGTTTTTTTCTATATCTTATTTTTATGCACACATTTTTAATATATATGAAGTGAAAAACTATTTCTTTTTATAAGATTTATATTTTTATCAAAAAAAGATTCAATACAAATTGATTCAATGGATAATCTATACAGCAAATATGGATAGGAATCACAGGAATTTGAATAGAACATTATTATTCACTGAACCCTTTTTTTATTTAAGGCATTATAATATGTTGCAGCTTTATTTTTTATTACTTAAAAAAGTCTTCATCTTACATATTTCTATCTATGCTAACTGTTGCAAAACTATGTAAATTTTTCCTAAGAACAAGAAATCGAAAAGGAAATTCATTCCAAAATTTCCAATTTCGGTTTCAATGTTTAAATTTTTTCCCCGAAAGGAGCTTTTGAATACTTAAAAGTAATATTTTAAAAAGACAGGAGGAATTGTGAAGTACGGAATTTCAGCATTTCTATCTATTTTATTTCGCATTCTATGTGTTCCCCTCTACTTGCAGAACTTTCAAAATCAAAACGACAGCATTTAAAAAATTGTTTTTAACTCGCATGTTTTTCTCTTTTTGCTGCATTGTTAATTTTAACTGAAAATTTAGTTTTACTTTTTTATTGAAACAAACTATTTTTATTTTCAAATTTAATTCGTCATTCAAAAATCATTTCGAGTACGGAGTTGAAAAATCATTACTTAATATGTTAAATTATTATTTACGTATTCATTCAAATAAAAATTAGAAATAAAAACATGTTACTTTATATACCAGTAACTGAAGATTTTTAGCATGTAACCCGTGGTTAGTCAACTTTCCAATGTGAACTGTTAATATACCCACCAAATAAATACCTTTAATTTGATTAAAGATGGTTCGGCTCCATTTGTTTTTTTATTACTTAATGAATATTTATAAAAGTAAAATGATAGTAATTATTTTAAAATATATGTTTACCATATTAAACACGCGGTGAAGTATTACATAAAAAGTACGCGTACAAAAACAATACATAAGATTCATGTTCTTTCCATAAGTTTTGGAGATAAGACGAAACAGTAAACATTAATGATATGTTACCACAGAATTAATTAATAAATGAATGAATATATATAATATTTCATTTGGTTATAAATTAGCAATTAAACAATTAATATACTTTTGACAAAAAATTTCATGTTTTGATTTGTTTGATTTGTTGAAGTTTAAAACCAACTACGTGTACAAAATGTATTTTTGTTCAAATGGGTTGATAATTTATAGTTTAATCTTGCTTACCTGCTACTGGTGAAAGTTTTGTCACCACAGCCCATCTGGGTTTCCACTAGAAACAAAAAATAAACAAAAACTTATTAAAAAGCATTAAAAATATATATATCGAACATAATGCTCACAAAACAATGCAGTATAATATATGTAAGTAATAGTTTCTATCATACAAAGATATTGTTCAATACTTAAAAGAAATTAGTAGTCCTAAAACGAAATAATGTTGACCAAATTTGACTTAATTTTTATTGTTCATAAAAACAAACACACACAAATGACATGAATTAAATAAGACATTCCCTCTTATAACAGACATTATTTAAAGATCATTATAATTAGCTAATTCCATATTTCAAAGATGCCTTACATCGCACATAAATGGACTTCTATTTAACACAACTGAATGTTGGTACTATCCATAATGATTCAATAAGGCATAAAATACTTTATTAATCTTCAAATTTACAAAAAATTTTTGCATGTTTCTATATGCGGAAAAGGCTTAAATATAAAAATAAATACTATAAATACTAAAAGAGGGTGAGGGGAGTTACCTCCTGTCCGTCTAATGGCAGACCAGCCCCTATTACACAAATTACACAACTGTTCATACTCATTTTTCTAATTGTAAAACTGTAATTTACATATTTATATTATGTAGTTTTAAATTTATTACACCATCGCGGGAAAAAAAATTTATGCAGGTAAGATATTTTGTGTAATTATATCTTTTTGTGTATTTTTTGCTTCACCTTAAAACAGTATGAATAATATATATCTGAAAGTTTAATACTCCAATATAACATTCTGTTGTATTTATTTTATGACAAAAATTATAATCTCAAGAAACACCGTCCCTTATATTATATCGGCATTTCAAAGGAAATTTGTCAAAATATTGGCGATACAGCCAAGTTTTTGGTAACCAAATTCTCGACTTAGCAAACATGCTGGTGGTTATATGGATAATTCTGGAAATTACAGGAGAACTCTACAACATCAAAATCCATGACCTCAGCGGATTTTTCGAGAAAGCTCTGGAAGGTGAGGGGAGCCTCCCAAACAAACCGTTCCTGGAGCTCCTCTTCAGTTCAATTCAACTATTTACGACTCATTTCTACGAACTATACTTTAGGTATAAGTAAATTTATTGCAGGATCACGAAAAACTTTTCCTTTATATAAAAAAAAGTAATGCCAAAAGGAATAGAATACTTTATTAATTTCAGAAAAATAAGATGGATTGTCAATATAAATTTTCTGCTTAAAATATTTGTTAGATAATGTCATTTGAGTTTCGAAATCTTTAAAGTGATATCGAGATGATTTCGATGATTTCAAATGAATTTATTTGGCTCTAAAATTTTCCTTTCCCATAAAAAAATCAAGATTAAAATTTAAATTAAGTAGCAGTGTATGAAAGCCAATTTTTTTTATTCCAGATTGAATCATCAATACTTCCAAAAATCCTTAGAAACTTATCAAACTTTATATTCATTTCGATTTTTTTTGCTTATAAAATTTCAATTCCATGTGACCCGTTTCAAGATACAATCCTTACAAAAAGAAATATTTTTCTTTTTCTATATTTGCTGTATATCTAGCCTCCATATATTATATCCTTCAATATTTCCATTATTAATGTTGCTTTCAGACTTTGTTTATTGTAAGAGAAAAGCATTATTTTACACAAACACTTGATAATAAGTAAACTCAGTTCGTCCAGATGTTAATAATTAAATACTTTTCTGGCCGGTAAATTTTGTATCATTCATCCCAATTTAATAGGAGTAGTATATTCCAAATAATAGGAAAGAATGAGTTTTGATATTTAATTTTGTACTCAGTAATTTAAAGCTTTAAAAGTCATACTTTCATTTGGTATTCAAATGTTTATCTTTCGTTGAACTAAAAATATAATTTTCGATTCTTTATTAACTGATGATCTCACAAAAAATTTATTGTTTCGTCATATTTCACGCTCCATCGATTTTATTCCGTAAATATTCTCTTCAAAACAATGCAAATATAAATTTATTTTTAAAATAAAGTAAACATATTTATATATTAATAAAATTATTTCACAACAACTGATAACAGCTCATAATAATCGTTAATAACATTTATTTAATAAAATATTAAAGTAATTGATATTTGCTGGCATAACTTTTGTGAGCTATATGTGTTAATTACTATTTAGTATAATTTAGCTCTTTTCCTGTTTTATTTTCTTAGTAGTTTAAATTTTTTGGTTGCACCACACTTTAGATTATATGTGATAACCGTTAAAACTCTTTACATAATATACAGATAGTTTTCATATATCTGAACATATTTATCTACTTTTTGTTCATTATTTAAGAAATAAAAAATTATTTATGGTATCAGAAAATATGAATAATAAATTTAAATTTATACAAACGATTGAAGTATAAATGTCCTTGACATACTATCACTGTGGACTTATTTTGTTAATAAAATTCTCGCTGCGTTGATATATATTATTATATGTGCGCACATACACACACAGTATTGTAAAATGAACTAAGACGTTCTTCTTCTATTCACACAACAGCCCTCGTTATATACATAAGTCAAGGCTTTCTCAAGAACCCTCTTCCATTCCAATCTCCGCTTAGTAACAGTTTTCCAATTAGTCAATCAAACTTAAAAATCGTCATCCATACAATCAGCCCATCTCAATTTGGGCCTACCCCTAGTTCTAATTCTAATAGGTTTATATTAAAATTTCTGAATGTCAAGGATAAGGGATTCATATGGTAGATGTGGCCCACAAACCTCAAACCACCAATCTTGATGGATTTAATGACATCTGCTGCCTTAAATAGCTTATACAATTCAAAATTATGTTGTTGTCTCCGCAATGCATTCTTATTCTTTAGAAATTTGTAATATATATTTATATATATATATATACATTTAAAATTCTCTACTAAAAAGAGATGAATAGTAAACAATCATCAAAATTTTATGAAAACCAAAATTATAAGATGAACCAGACATAAGATTTTAGAAAGGATATATTTGAAATTGTAAAAATAATAGAATTTAAAAATATATAAATATATGGATGCTACATTATTATAAACATTGCTGACTTGGGACAGCTCTTATACATAAAATAATTTAAATAAAATGGGGTTGAACGTGTTTTTTGCCAGCCAATATTTCCTTTTTCTGTTAATAATACTGAGCAAAAATCTATTGAAAATAATGGATAGAATATTTAAATTCATTACAAAAATAAGGTAAATAACCTTAAAAAAATATTTTTTGATAAATGTATCAAAAGTAAAAGAATTTGACTAGATTTTTTATTGACATCGCACTTCGCAGCAGCACAAAGACTATTGGCAACGGACCTCGTAATTTAGAACCTCGATCAGACGAAGATAATTCCGCAGCTGTGACACTCCATTCTCAAGATTTTCACACCACTCGAACGTGAGAACCTTTGAACCTCAACCAATTTTAGCGTGCATTTACCCCTCTCCATGATAGATCTACAGTGGCACAAGAACTCGAGTCCAAGAATCAAAAATCGCGCATGAGTTCGTGACCATAAACACCTGGCTGCCAAGCCCCCCCCCCAACAAATGCTTTAATAAGTACTTATCACCCCAATCATTTCAAAGTATTAAATCCTAGAGGTAAAAGTATAAAATTCTAATAATTGCTACCTGGTTAGTGGAGCAGTCATTACAAACCCAAACCAGTAGTTTAAAAACGGACTGTGATCATAGTCCACTTTTTATACTAAAACTTTGGCTATGTCCTACCCTACCTTCCCTCCGAAAAAAGGAAATAACTATAATTTAATGCATAATAGAAAAATTAGGAGTTTATCTTTGATGTCCTGAAAATGATAACCAAAGAGAAAAACGATATCGAGAAATATTCAACGATAAGATTATTTTATAAGTTAACTTAATCAAAATTATAACTTTAATTAATAAATTTATGTACAAGTTATCTATTATACTCGTTACTTAAATATCGTACGTTATACAAATAGTACTGCTGTCCATTCAAAACTAAGGCAAATTAGTTGCATGCATAAATCTAAACTGTAGACCAGATGCCTGGTACCTTTACACATCTATACTTTAGTCAAGTTATTTCACGTAGCGGTGAGATTTCTTAAACAAGCACAGACGGCCGCACCCATGAACATCCAGACTTTCACTGTGCCACTCTTGCAATTGCTTGTAATTTACGAACCAATCTGTAATATTTTACTCGAAAATTTTAACTTTTACCTAAAATTTTTAACACGCAAAAATCATTACCAATTATGTTTAAATTCAATAACAATGTAAAGGAATTACAAATATGTTACATTTCACTAAATTTTTCGCTGACCTCCAAACGTTGCCCATGCACTCTCAAATGAGTTTTAATTTACCCCCCCCCCCTCCAGGTTCCAATAAGAATCAATTTGGGCTAATTAAGACTAATATTTATTTACAGAAACAGTTTGTATCTCATAACAGATTTTTGTTTGAATATTAAAAACATAACAACAAAATAAAAAAAATGATGTATTGAATAAATCAGATACAAAATGTATCGGTATATTTTAGTTTTTTTGTTCGCGTAATTACAGCTAAATATGGAGTTTCACTTTATGCTATCTATCCTTACCTTTCTGCCATCTCGATGTTTAACAGGTCCTTCGAATACTGTCCGTGTGTTGCTCATTTCAAAGATATCCAAATTTCAAGCACATAATATTTTCTACTTCACGATTTATCCTTGTATTTAGTCATTAATTCCCTTTCATTTTAGTATTATTCCATTATGGGAGCATTTCTGAAGATTTTTGTTAGCTATGAAGATCTCCCTTTTTGATAATGTTTATTTCTTATTTTATATCCAACAAAACAGCTATGGATTAATGAATTTTGATCTTTCAAAACACTATTGTAGCAAAATTAAAATTTAGGATTAATAGGAAAAATAATTACACTCGCTTTTGGAAAAAAAAAATATATATAGTGTATTTTTAAAGCTTTTTAATAATTTTATAGGAACATTAATTAAAAAATAGATTTTTTAACTTTACTAAAATTAAGAAATTAAAACATTATATAATTATTAACAATCAGTTATTCAGTAATCCATACAATCCACACACAAAAATTACTGCAGATAAAAAAAATTTTAAAACCTAAAAAAAAGTTTTCAAAACTGTTTGACAAAGTTTATGTTATATTCTAATTCCTTTCACGTCGGAAAAAAATTTTCTTAGGTCTCAGAAAAAATATATCTACTCCTTAGTCCTTGATCAAACTTTCCGTGTTTGTAATTTTTTTCCTGTCTTCACGTGGAATCGAAAACACACGCAGATCGTATGTTCGACAACTCTTCTCACTCTCTCTTCGTGATACTTGTACAGAGAGAAGTCTCTATTACTCTCGCTCTTGTGCTTCCTCGGATCGTTGCTTGGCTACTGGAAGCTTCAAGGAGCGACCTCTGTTGAGAGAAAAAGCATTCATGTCGAAGAAAAAATGTTTCTTTCTTAGAAGTCGCATTCCTAAAATTCTAGTGCAGAAAAACAAAACATTTTTTGGCCCACACTTTAAGCTTCAGTAAGTGCTGCCTCGATTAAGTTGTGGCATCTATAGTTTTTAATTACCATATATTTTAGCGTGTTACACACGCTTACACTTTCAAGCCGTCTTCTTACGAAATTCGTTGTACAACGTGCTTTTTTTTTTTACAAGGAAACTTTAAATGTTCATGTGAATGCTGTTGTCTTTTGAAGTTTAAATATAGTTTGTGAGTGGATAACGAAAGCAGTATTGGATAAAATTAAACCTTGCATAATTAAAAAGTTACATTTTTAAAAAAAGAAAATGTAGTACAGAGTACATCATAGACGAAACGAAAGATAATTTATTTATGGATTAGAGTAACAGTGATTATGAAGGTGTGGTGTGTGTGCCATTTTTTCCAGTAAGCAGTATGTGGATGCGCTCAGAAATTTACTTTTTGAAACTTATTTTTCCATAATTGTTAAAGTTTTCATTTTTATATCCGACGTATAGCACGCATCCGTAAAGTTCAATCTTACTTTTTTTTCTAAAATTGTGCTCTATACTCCAGATTGTACGGTATATGAAATCCACCGTTTTTAAAATGTCTTCCTGAAATTTACCAATAGGACTCGGACCAATAAGACTTACTTTGATTTTTCAGGATTATCATACAGAACAGCAAAGCGATGGCCCTCTCTATTAGCTTATGGAGTCCCACCGTAAGCAAATGTAATATACTTTCTATTTGTGAAATTACCTTTGACTTAAAGCATCAGAGGTTCAATATTAAAAAATAAATTGTAAAAAAACCAAATAAATAAATAAAATCCTATAATACAAATACTTCAGCTGCTCACCCAAGAGACGAAAATGTTTGAAGGTTCCTCTAAGTAAATACCAGAACCAGTGACGCACACAAGGGGTCCTGGGGGTCCGTACAGCCCCATAAGCCCTTGAGTTTTTTTTCGATTGATGATATAATCCTATATATATATATATAACGTGAAATTTAATTAAGTACTTGTAATTAACAGTTTATTTTACTAATTAATGCTAATTATTAATTCAGTAATATATTTGTTACTGTTTTTGATAACAAAATCAGAAGAATCAATTGGTGTTGTCTTGAGGTATGATACGAGTTGGGGGACTTTCGACCATGGACCCCCCTCCACCACCACCCTTGGAAAATTTTTGTGTTTGCTACTGACCAGAACAATAACATTTTAAAACTATCCTAACAACTACGTTCTAACTCTATTCTAAGAATAACGTTCAACAACACAAACCGATTATTCGCTATAGAATCACCCTACTATTTCTGAATAATCAGTGACCAAATAATAAATAAGCCTGGGGGGGGGAGGGTAATAATAATTCTTTTAATTTTGGATAAAATAACTATAATAAATTTGCTTTAAACTTTAGAGTTTCGAAGGATTTATATCAGCAATGTGTCTTCCTTTGGTTGATGTAAATTCACAGCTTAAGTATCTATGCATATAATTATTTGCTGATGTAATCCTTCTAAATTATGTGAAAAGCCTTTTGTCGATACAATTTTAAATAGGACAAAAATAAGCTTCTACTTTGCGCCGAAAGAGGACTCTGGAACATTATTATATCTTAATTAACAATAGATATGAAAGTAGTTTTAATATATATTTTATTTGGCTCGATCAAGGTATTAGAAATAATTATACGCATGGATAGTTTTTCCCAAGTGAATCGTAACAATTATTTACTATAAAAATATTATTTATCTCGGTTTTTCCAACTAAAGTCTCCTCTAAACTAAGCTCTCATGGGAATCAAGACTCTCTACTGTGAATCAACCCCACTCTTATTCTTTTAATAACTTCAGAACAGTCAGTTATTATTTTATTAACACCAGCCGACGACTCGTGGACTTGTTGAACTTTTTTATTGTTCATATAGAAATTCTTATTTGCATATAACACACAACTCCTTCAGAAAACTAGGTTATCCTATTGAACACGCGTCATAAAGTAGTCCAAAAATTTTACAAAAGAAAATGCGCGTGAAAACTTGTTACAACTTGAGAGAAATTTTATAATTTATTAATTAAAAGGAAAAATTAAATAAATTCAACTTGGAAAGTTAAAATAATTCATTAACTCAAGTCTTAACCTAAGTCTAGATTTGATGCAGCCTAAATTAAATTAGAGTCAGCTATTTCAAGAAATAAAATCATACAAGGTGTGACACAAAAAAAACGAGACTAAGTGTGTAGTATGAAAAAAGAGTGAAGTTGGCAAGAACTGTTTTGGTGACGTCAATTCACGCACCTCCTCTATTTATGTGGCTAGTTTCGCCTCAGTCGATTGCACCAGTTCGGAGTACTGCGTCATAGACTGAAGACATGTTACTGCATTCTGTAGGAAAAATGTCGAGAGTCAATTTCAAGTTTCTTGTGAAAAGAAATCAACCACGAAAACATTTCAAATATCTACCGAGGGAACTGGAACTGGAAATGAAACTTTGTCTTGTGCACATGTGTTTGAATGGTATAAAAGGTTTTCAGGGGGAAAGGCCCCTGGTGTAAGATTAGGAGCCTGCTAGGCACCCAAGGTCAGCGATTACAGACCAAAATATCGTCAAACCTCGCGATATGAGTGGGTTTCCACTCACATCAGTGAGCAGACTGTTAACAAACATTACTACGCTGATGTACCAAATAGATATCGTGGAAAATTTAGGAAAAAGAGGCCAGGATTGGGTAGTGATGGATGGCTGTTGCACCAAGACAATGCACCCGCTCCTTACACAGCCCTATCTAGCAAGCAGTTTCTAACTAGCAAAAATATTACTGTAATGGGGCATCCTCCTTATTCCCCTAATTTGGCTCCATGCTACTTTTTTTAAAATTTCGTACAGTTAAATTTTGTTTAAAAAGCGTTTACCTTTATTGCAGAGGTTCAAGGAAAAACGGAGAATCTCCGGAAGGGCCTTCCAAAAACTTCGTTTCAGAACTGTTACCAACAATGGCAGCACCGAATGCAGAAGTGTGTGAATGCTAAAAGGAACTGCTTTGAAGGTAATACTGTCACAAAGAGCTGAGTATGTAAGCACAATGGTTTATTGGTCCAATCTCGTTTCTTTGTGCCACACCTCGTACATCTTGTTCGCTGCAATAACTCAACTCATCTCTCTTTACTGTTCTGTCTTTCCTACTTCCTTCTCTCTATTGCAACATATTATCTATGCGTGATATACACTTAAAAATTACTCACATAAATATGAATGGGATTCTCTATAATAATTATTCAACAAGGGTTTGTAGTATTAAGCAAGTTTCTCGACAGGATCAATCATGTAGTAAAGTCACTCCAAATTTCTCTCCTCCTCACAATGTCACCTTACGACTTTGTATTATATACCATTTTACCATTTTAATATTTTTGCAATGCGCATTGAGATATTTCGTATCAATTTTATTAATTATTTCAATGGGAATCATTCAAGAAACTAAATTTATTTCGATAATTTTTAAATGATTCTCCCAATTGATTAGACTTTGTAGTGTCACATGAACTCACTTGATTCGTTGAGCATTAACATCATAATTCTAATTTTTTCAGTGGGGCTGCATTTTAGCTATTTAGCCTTTGGTGACACGGCAAATCCTAAAATGTGAGAGCCATTTCATGGTGGTACCATCTTGTGGCGGCTTCGTTACCGAATTCGGACGCTTGAATTCATTTTTAATTCAAGATCTTGTTGATTTGATTTTTCTGAGAATATTAAAATCACATTGATACTCAAGAGATCTTTTACATGCCATATAATCATATGACATGCGTTCTCACGATTTTAATATCCAGAAAATCTATCGATTCCAGCCGGGGTTGAACCCGCCACTTCAGGCTTACGAAGCAGGCACGCTGCATCTAAGCCACCGGAGCTGGCCATATTTCAAACAGCACGATGACCTTTGGTAATGGGCCTCTCAATTTTGAACCATTGGAAAGTGGGGAGAACAGTATATAAGCTTGCATCTCAATCACTTTAACTTCCGCACCAACACATAAAATTGCCTCATCCAAATTATACAAATGTCTTTGTATAAAAGTAAATAAAGTTTAGAGTTAAACGAAGTTTATATTGAGGAATCGTTATATTTCCCTGTAACTACTAATAGTATGAAAAATGTTAAGAAAATTGAAATGGTTCAAAATCAAAAGATTCGAAATCAGTAACTTAACACATAGATTTTTAATTAGCTTCAGGCACTATATAAATTACTGCGAAATTTTTATTAAATAGTGAAGACTTTATTTTAATTTCAGTTCCTCGAAAATCTTTAGGAAGAGCTATTCAGAAAAGATATCATAAAATTAAGATCATTATTCTATTTGCAGTTCAAATAATTCCCCGTTTTACTGTTAATAAAAAATATTCTGTTTCCTCAAAGAACACGATTCCTTGCTAAGCTTTTAAAAGTTCAAATACGTTAAAAAAAAAAAATTTGTAAATGTTTCCTTTAATTCGTGGATTATATTGGCGATTTTATACAAAATGATGCGTACGGTACTTAATTAAGTTTTTACTCAATTTATTTCTCACAGATAATCAACTTACAATGAGTGTTTATTTACCTAATACTATAAAATAACACAATGACTACTGGCGGTGAACCTCGTAATTTTGAACCACAGTCAAGCAACGAGGATGACACCTGAGTTTGCCTCCCCCCTCTTCAAACATACACACTATGCCAACGAAAGGACTTTGAGCTGCAACAGATTTAGAGTCCACTCCTCTACACGGAGGGTCTTTAGTGGCACAAGGCTCGAACTCATCACACGGTGGCCATGAGGTGACTATAACCACTAGGCATAACTGCGGATTCCTCAACAATATATCAGAGCAATTTAAATGGGTGTTTAGTCAAACTAAAAATGACTTTGTAACGGACTCTTATCCCCGGAACTTCTACTAATCTTCTTGGAGAAACTATTCTTCAATTGTGATTTTACTTTAAAAACGGCTTTCCATAGAGATGACTTGATTTTATGCTAATGTAAATGCTATTTAAACCCTGGAATTGGTATGTATGACGTTAATCGTGGAACAGTAGAAAGTGATTTGTGACTAAGAAATCGTGCGGGCTGAAGTTAATATTCCTCTTAGCATTCACCCGGAGTAGAGGAAGAAATATAAAAGAGGATTTATACCAAGCTGCCGTTGTTCGAGAAAGAATTGCTAAAATAACTAGGAGAAATTCCAACGATATCTTTTTCACACACAATAGTTTTATAAGTTATATTAAGATTGCTCCCATAGTTAAGGAATAAGTTGTAAATTGTTCATAAAGTGTTAGATCTAAAATAAAAGTAAATATTTTTAAAATCATCTCTACTTATTCTCCGAACCCTTTTACACCTGCAACCTTCAAGTTACGAACACTCTATCTCCAAAATTATTATTATTATATATATATATATGTATGACATAATACACACGTATTTTAATAATTCGCGATCCTAATTTGAACTTGCGTATAATTTCTAAATTTTTTTCTTTGAAGAAATTCTTCTCGAATTAGAACACAACCAAAAACAAAAACAGAAAATTTTAAATTCTTGCTTTATATATATATATATATACATAATATGCTTAAATAAAAAAAATTCCACTAAACCGTAGTTTCAAAACACCTAAATGTATATAAAATACTCCTTAACCGTAATCTTAGTATCGCAAGCGTTATTAAGACTAAACAACTTCCAAAATGGTTGGTTTCGAGTTTTATTCCAGCCCAACACGTAACCAAATACAATAAATTAAGACCTGTCCAATTTCCATGCAAATTTTCGCAACCTCAACACCTCTTTTTCCAGCGCGATAATATATAAAGCAAAAGAGTGTTTAAAAGAATTAAAATTTTCGCCTCTTATTACTTTTTTGTTCTGGGAAAGCGACACAGTAAGAAAAAACATAACGGAATATTTTTCTCCTACATCTTTTTTACGGGGGAAAAAGAAGAGGAAATTAAAGAAAACCGAGCTAATTTAGGGCTTTGAGGACCAATTTTTTTTCTTTTCTTTCGTTAGCTCTTTTTGCTTCTTTTTTACATACACATATAATCCCGAAATGTCGTTAAGTTAGTGTACTCTGCAATGGTCACCTTATAAATATTTAACATTTTCCTCATCTAAGTATTTAAGTTCTTTTCTAATTTGTGGAGATCACCGCGCTCTGCAGCCGAGCCTTTGTTTTGCGCGTAACTTCGATAAATTAAATCTGTTTTACAAAGAAGGGTAAAAAATCGTCTGCGCTGGAAAAAAAAGAACTTCCACTTCAAACAAAAACTTTCAGGTGAAGTGCTTCGTCGTTCGAAATTTGTGTAGAGGAATAGAGAAGCTGGACGGGTTAATTATTTTTCTTTTCTTCTAAAAGTTAATTATGTTTTTCAGTCCAAAGTTTGGGACGTTGAAGAGCTAACTGGATTTGCTAGCGAAAACGCCTTCCATTCGTTCTTTCCTGAAATGTACGGTTTTAAAAAGTCAAGGATTAAAAAAATTGTCTTCTTCGTACCAGCCTAAAGAATTTGTTGTTTCTTACTTTTAAATCTGTGGTATTATACATTTACGAACAAATTTTATTTTTACAAAAGTAATATTTAAAGAAAAATTTGAATTTCGTATAAAGAATTTAATTATTAATTAGAAAGTTAAATAATAATAAAACATAATAACAATAAAATCTACAGGTTATTGTACTCTAAAAGAATTGCCACAATTTATGCTTGTATTGCATTATTAACCCGCTTTGATGGATATTTTATGACATAAGACTATGCATTCTGTTTCAGTTCTTATTTCAGTCCTAGTACCAAGCATTTGATTGTATTTAAAAAATTCTTAAAGTATTCGCCTCTTGGTTTGAAAAGAACAGGACTTTAATTTCTAAAATAGAAGTATATTTATTATTTGCGACCCTGTAGCCCCCCTCCCCGTCGTAGTTGATTTCCTCAGACCCCATTTATTTAGCGGATATCTACTTAATGAAAGAAACATGCTTACTAAATTTCAAAATTGTAGATTCAAAAGTTAAAAAAAAAAGTAATTTTTTTAAATATAAAACGCATCCACTACCCCTTATTTGCCACTCTTAGAATTCGATTTCCACAGAACCCGTTCTTACTGGATCTATACTCAACGGAAGAAACATATTTTCAAAGTTTCAAGTTTGTAGGTCTAATAGTTAAAAAACAGGAAATTTTCTATCAACAATCCTCCCAAGTCTCTTCTGGAAACTCCTTTGGGATTCGATTTCCGCAAAACCCGTTCTTAGAAGATCTGTACTTATTAAAAAGTATACAGTTATTCAAGAATGTAGGACTAAAAATTCCGGATATATTGTGATGAGTGAATAACGTTTCTCACATGTTTATATAAATTTCTATTTAATACAGAAAAAAATTTTCATTGTTTGAAAATAAACGTTACTTGTTAACAAAATTATTCTAATAAAATAATTTCTTTTAAAAATGAGCATTCCAAAAATATTTCAGTCTCTCTTTCTTAAATAGCCTCTAATTTTCTGAAAACTTACTCATAGCTTCTACATTTTCATATGAGCAGAATACATTTTAAATAAAATGATTCATACTTTAAATTTTAATATAATATGAAAAATTAACTACGAAACAAAATTTAAAAAATAAGATTTTTTTAATTAGAAAACATTGTAAAATTGTACCTTTTTCATTTTTTTTTTGTGTTTCAACCCCAAAAAATACTTTTAGTCAATTAAAAGTCTTAAACATTTGGTCTAGAGAAACCCGTTCAATTAATATTTTATTGATAAATATCTAATAGCTGTGAGTTTTTTTCTTTTTGATCAAGTGAAGCCTGCTTAGAATCTTTGAAAAGAAAACCAAAAGAGGAAATAGGACAATATTTACAAAAAAGAAATTAAATGAATTATTTTGACAAGAAAAGGAGAAGCCCCTTCAATGCTTGCAATGAGAATGCTGAAATGTATACTAGTGAACAACAAAAGCCAATAACTTCCTCAAGTGTCATCGCGCATGCGTAAAATTAATTTTATCATATAAGACATAGGTTCCGAAACTTTTTAGCCTCATAGACCCTTTGACAGGTTTTTCAGTTTGGGGTAGACCCCCTGCTTATCTCTAATATGAAATTTGTGCAAATTTATCAACTTAAATGTGTTTTTGACAGCATGTATAGAGTTATTTACTTTAAAAGATTAAAATTTTTAACTGTATAGAAGAGTTTAAAACTTAAGAAAATACATGTTAGTTAATTTTTAACTAGTTAGTAAATTAAACTAAAGTTTAATTAATGCATAAAATAACTGAGTAACAAACAAATGCTTTTAGAGGGAGTGAGGAATCTGGTGATGCAATAATAAATTTTCAACATTTGGCATCAATCTTATCAGGTTTTAACACTAAATATATTTCCTCGGTTAATAGTGTCCAGTATTTTCTTCTTTCTTTTTTGTTTTGGAGATTGACAAGCGCACTGAAATTCCTTCTCAATCGGAAAAACAATTAAAAACTTTCTCAAGATATTCCATAATATGGAATAAATAACAGGTATATATATTTAAAGTTAAAATTGTTGACATCGTTTGTAAACTTTACTTTAAGATCTTCGTTAGTGCATATTCCTAGAGCTTAATTCTTATAATCTCACATTTTTTTTCAAAGTAACCGTATAAATTCATTGTCTACTGTGGTACTACGATAGTCAAAACATTCTCAAACCTAGTTTTAAAATCTAAGAAAAGGGCATTTAAATGTTGGCTACGTTCAACATTATGCTCCTTTAGCTTAATTCTGGCAAGAAATGCTGAAATGGAATTTGTTTTAATAAAATGTATGCTTCGCCTTGTAACTGCAATTAAACCTCATTAAATTTAATAAATAAATCTGTTAAATAGGTAAGTCTAGTTTCCACTCGATTAAATTTCCTTTTGATATTAGTCATGATCTGGTTTGATGAGAGCCATTATCTTAGACCCCTATTTACATCTCATGGACCCCCAAATCATTTTTTGGCTGTCGTGGACCCCTTGCAGATCGTCATAAAACCCTGGGGGTCTATATAATGTCTATATAATTTGGGAAACACTGATCTAAGAGAACTAAACTAAGATTTGCTAACTTCATACAAAAATAATTTTTACTATAGATTTTTTCTTCTCGCAAAACTGATTTCTCATCATAAAATTCGAACATAAAACTTTGTAAACGTTGTATTGTTAAATAACATAATTGATTAATCTGGCATCACTAGAGTGAAAGTCAACGGACTTCATAATTCTGAACCTCGGCTAATTTAAGAGTACTTCATCAGATGGCAGTCCACTCTCCAAAATTTCATATGGCAATAAAATTTGATAAAATTCTGCTAAAAATGTTTTCAAGTTTTGAAGATTTTATAAATTTATTTTATTTTTTAATTAATGCACTTTTTAATTTACTCTCATCATAAAATAGTTCCTATTATATGGACACGCACACAATTGTGCCTAGCTAGGATGAAAGTCATGAAATTTAATAAGAATGTCTTTTTTTCTTCCCATTTGGCTACTGTACTTTCTGTAAGTAGAATATTTATTGATCATTGATTAAAAAATATAATGCAGATTAAAATAAACTAACTCAAGAGACACTCCAGAGGAATCTGAAGATTAAAACTAGAGTTTATATTTCTATTCTCACTTTTTGAGGAAACAGAAAATAGAAAATCAGATTGACCACTTAACCATTAGTTTACGTTTAATTTATCCCTTTAAGTTACTATTTTACGTCTTAAGATAGATTCCATAGATAATTTTTAAAGATTCTATAAAAATGTAAGTATGGGTTAAGTTTAGAAGAAATCAACACATTTTTTTTTCTAGTTGATTAGTTAATTTTCTTTCACTTTGTATAAATAATTTACTGCAAGTACTAATTGTATTGTCAGCAAGAACAATTAATTTCAATCTAAGAGAAAGAAAAATATTTTGTTTAAAAAATATCTTCATTAATTGATATATATTGTTTGTTAACATCACAATAAAAATAAATCTACACGACAGTTATTGGCGAAGTCCTTGTAATGTCGAGCCTCAGTGACTAGGGAGTGAATGTTGAGTTATATTAAAATCTTACTATGAAACACACACAACAAATAGGTATTGGTGACGGACCCCGTAATTTTGAGCCTTGATCGAGTGACTATGACGACACCTGAGCTGACACCCCTCCTGCAAACTACCCCACAATGCCAACCGGAAAACTTTGAGCTAGACAGATTTAACCCCTTAACAGTTTCATTCTTCTTCTAAAATTCCATCCAAAAATTTTCATACTTCATTACCGCATTTTTTAATTAATTTCACAATTTTAAATAGGAAAATGTTTCTAAAATTAACATTTTTAATACATTCCAGTATTTTGGAAAACTTTTTAAGCAACGAAAATGATAGTGTTTTCCCCGTAAGTTGGCTTTTTTGTCTAGATGAATGCCTAACAGGAAAACTACATTTAAAGCTGTAAATATAAAAAAAATGTACAATAACTTTATAGTTGTTTTTATACACTTTACTTAACCTCTTTTCAAGAACAACTATCACCACCTATTAACTAAATTAATACTAAAAATTGAAAGGATACGGGCGGAACAGTAAAAATTACAGAAAAATAAGAATGCCCGTATGACGTACGGGCACATCGGAGGTACGAGTATCGGCCCGTACGACATCATGAAACTAGAGAAAGGGGTTTAAATACATTAGCTCCATTTACATGGCGGGGCTATAACGCCAACCACGAGTTCACGACAGTGACCACTAAGCTACTGCCGCAACCAATTGACGAGGACGGCATTCATAATTAGATGAGAAGATGTATATTAATTAGTCATATTTCTATCATTTTAATTGTTTTCGTAACACTTTTATTACTTACTTATTAACCTCCGTAAGTGGTCAATTACTTTGCCCAAAATGTTCCAAGAAACAGTATATTTTCTGTTGTATGTAAATAAGCATAGTACTTAACAAAACACGAAAATAAAATTATTTTATTTTAAATTTTTAAATGTTTTTTTAATAAGTACAGTCTCCATGCTATTAGGAATACTTCATATATCTTTAAAAAAAATTTCTCATACTTACAAAAATTTTCATTTTCGTACCTTTTTTTTCAAACGGTGGATGTATGTGTGTGTGGCGTGCACATATATATGCATACACAATTTTAATCATGGTGTGACACTAAGAATTACATTTCAATGGAAACAGAGATCATGTCAGCTGTTTTGGATTAACTTTCCGTTTCCATTTCTTCTCATGCAACAAATTGCACATTGCCTTGCCAATTCCTGTTCTTTATCGAATATTTTCAAGAATCTAAATTCCTGCCTTCAACGAAATATTCCTTCCTTCACTACAAGGATAATCCCGAATGAGAAGCATTTCATTACCATAGACAAACTGCATCTCTTAAAAACACACTAGCCCTATAATTTCCTTACAAGAATTAATAATATGTACACATCAAAGATAGAAAGAAGGAAATATCAGTTCCCCTACAGCGTAGGTGAAAAACGGTTGAGGCAGCTTTCGATCAAGGTGGTGTGTTAAGCAAATCAATTAAGGTATCCGACTACCCTAAAACTGTGAATTTTGTCAAAAATTGACAAATATTTTATGATTTTATTTTATGGGCCATCTTATTAGCTTTATAAAAATACCAAGTTTATCATTTTCTGTTCACTAGAACAAAAACTACAAGTGTTTTAGTAAAAGCAGATGCCGTTACTTTAAGGAAGATGTCATATACTTTAAAACGCGTTTTACTCGAAATGGGTTTTTTTGAAAATGCTCAAAAGGGGTTAGCAATCGATAAAAAAGTTTTGAGCATTATTCACTGAAATTTTTTCTTTAAGTTCTGTATAATAGTCGAATTGTTTTAACCTTCAGGTTTATCCATCACTGTTTTATTACAAAATTCACAGTCCCTTATGTAAACATAATGACTGTCTTTTTAAGCATTTTCATATAGTAACCAAGATAAAGTGCTCTAGTTTTTGTAAAAACGAAAATATCTCTTATCCTGAAGGTCATTTCAAAATTGAATAATATAGCAACACATTAGATTGAAAAAAATTGAAAATTTGTTCATAAACTTTTGTGCAGAATGGGCCGCGTTTAGGCTATTTTTTGTCAATTTTTACCTATTTTTTCCCATTTTAGTCATTATAATTTCTTTTTCTCCTCTTAATTTTTCTTAAAATACACTAAACAAATCTAAAAATAACAAAAAATCCCCATATCTTCCTTTTTTTTAAAAAAAAAAGTTGTCGCAACCAATCGGATACCTTAAGGACATTATAGACATGCATGGGCATCCATGGAAGCCTAGAGAGTATATCTAACGCATAAAAAGATTTCTGGAACAGAATGCTCAAAAATCCTTAAATTACAAGATAAAATTTAATATATATTTCTCCTACTCATTAGTTTTACCTCCCCCCCCCTTAGATACTAATCGCTTAATTCAATCATTCACACAGCAATGCACTACCTACAGAACCAAAAGGAATCCACTATCAACAGTGTTACGCAACTCTTTTTTCGGCAATCTGTACTTCGTCTCTTGGGCTGTCCCCACACAAGAAGACATCCCTAATAATGACAGCGGCAGCGTTTAATAATAGGTCCAGAGAGTGAGTGTCCAACGAAGCAGCGGAAGTCTATCACATTTGTCCCGTCAGCCAACTCGATAGAATTGAGTGAACCCAGCTGTCGCTCTGTCCGATAGAAATTGGATGCGTTCAACTGAGAACTACCTCATGTCCAAATCTTTTTTTTAAAAAAGAAGTAGACATAGGAAAAATTCCTCCTGACATTCTCCTCTTTTCCCATTGTTCTGTTTTTAAAAGTTCCCCCTGCAATCCTTTAGGCGTTTTCTTCCCAGATTGCGATTCTTGCCCGATGTCGATTGAATATCGATGTTGGAATATCGATTTCTGTTGGCAGAATCGTTTCGAAGAAGCTGTGGCTGAAACGTGGCACGCAGCAGTTTTTTAAAGTGGAAACGTTGTCCCCGAGTTTTGTAGGAATGATGAGGTTTCTCTTTAGTGAAATTGAATAAAGACATAAGATTTTACTGTAGAGGACGTGTTCTTTTTTTATTTTTAATATTTTAGAAGAAGTTTTATTATTTTGTAAGAATTTTGAATTATATTGTAGGGGATTTTTCATCAGTAGAAAAGCTTCAAAGCGTTTTGCCGTGAGGTTGGTACAAACTATTCAGAATCAAGTTTCTATTGTCAAAAATAATTTTCTTTGTATCTACGAATCAGTTATATTCTTGACATTTTTGTGTTTGATTGTGAAATCCCTTCGAAGTTCGCATCGAATTTTCTTTTATGATTTCAATTGGCTCAAAATAGGGACCGCGAAGAGATAGCTCACACCGTTGAAATATGACAAGCGGCAAAGTGTCATTTCAAGTTACAACGGAGATTGTCGGACCATTTTAGAAAATGCCTTGTCAAGAAATCCCTGAAGTGATGGCGTTAAAAAAGGAATATTATTGTAAGAGGCAAAATACAGGGGATAGTCGGCCACAATTTAGGTTATTTTTCGACAAATTGCTTTATTCCTGATTAATTAGTTTTATCATAACATTGCCTTTCGAAACAACACTAAAGGTATTAATTGACAGTGGATCTCATAACTTAGATCTTTGATCAAATGACGATGACGAGACCTCCCTCTCTCTGACCTGGTACCCCACTCTCAAAACTTCCACATCCTTCCAACAGGAAGACTTAGCGCCTCAACAATTAATCTGCCTATTCGGTGGGTCTTTATTTGTAGTACCAGGACTTATGCCTGCAATTTGCTAGAAAAAATGGCGGGTACTAATTCGAAGCTAGTAAAACATCAGAAATGCCTATATTTGTTCATTTTTAAGTTATAACAGGCTCTCTGTAAATAGAAATTAATCATATCAGTATGAATGAAGAGTATCATTTAAAAGAGAAACTTCATATATGCGCGCTACTGAAGTAGACAAATGCGGAAAAGGCACTTGTCAATTACTTCCTAATCAATAGAGTTTTAGATTTTAAAATTAAAAATGCATATGGGAGCTTTCTTGGCTATATATTGTATCGTAGAGCAGGGTTCGATGATTTTATGCTATCAGTCTTGCAGCGGTGTTCATCAAAAACCCATTTCCCGTCGGGAATGTGTGACGTCTCAACGGTCAAGCAGTTTCTCAAGGGAAAGTATCCCAGGGTGGATACCCCGGTGCTGATGTCCTAAGGGAAGTCAACCTCTGACCTTCCTTGATCTAGTCGACAGTAAAATGCCGGAGCAGTTCCCACGCCAGCCACCGGTTTTAAAGTACATCACGCGAAGGCGGACTTCGGACCAATAGAAGAATGGTTTCACCGAATACGTCCAAACAGAAGTGACTATGCAACAGTGTCACTTTCATGGGCGGGACGTATTCCACCTTTAAAGACACTCTGGAATCGAAAGAAAAAACAAAGAGCGACACCAACACAGAGACATGACATGACTCTATTAGTCTCTCCAATTCAACAACCTTACCAGCATCTGCGCCCCAGCACTTTTCCAGCTCGTTTTAACGCAGCCTTCATCAAGAGCGAATATCAACTAACTCAACAGCCTGTAATAGAACATTATAGTCCCGGCAATAATGCCGCGGCAGTCTCAAAGATCAAGACAGTTCTTCAAGAGCGATGGAAATTTATTGTAGAAAAACAATCCTTGAAATACTGAATACAGCACTAGAATTAGCTTATAAAATTCCCAGAAGGTCTTTACAATCTTTACAGCGCTCAGACACAAATATCAGTGTCTAGAATTACAAATACGTATTGATTAATACACTCATGTCCATAAATTAAGGATAATGAAGTTCAGGCAAAGAAAGAGACAGAAGCAAAACAAATTTGACTTATTTGTAAAGTCTATTTATTAAACAAAGGTAAAGAGCAAAAAAGATGCTATACGTTTGACATAATTAATAAAAATTGCGATTTTTACTCCCTGGAGCAAATTTCAAAAAAGAACCTATTTACAAAAAACAGTATAACATGGTTAGTATGATGGTTAATACGGAGTATGTCTCCCGGACGATACAATACAGGCCTTACAACGCCTATGCATGCTGAGTATCAAATTATCAATTTGATCTTGGGGAATATTACACCACTCATCAAGCAATACACTCCGAAGTTCCGGTAGACTGGTGGGAGGGGGTTGACGGGCTGCAATTCGCCGGCCAAGCATATCCCACACATGCTCTATTGGATTCAAGTCCGGTGAGTATGCTCTCCAATCCATACGGGTGATATCCTCCGATTGAAGGCATTCGTCCACAATATTTGCACGGTGAGGACGGACGTTGTCATCCATAAACAGAAATTCAGCACCCATGGCGCCCCGAAACAAACGTATATGTTGTTCCAGAATGACATCCCGATAAATGTGGCCTGTCATCGTTACACTCTGAGCATGCTGTCAGCTCTGGAACCAAGAATAATTCCTCCCCAAACGAGCCATCCTGCACCACCGTAACGGTGTCGTTCAATGGTGTTCTCTTGTTGGTAACGGGTACCTGGCGCTCTCCATATGAAAGTCCGGCGAGAATCAGACTGCAAACTAAACCTGGACTCGTCGGAAAGCATCACACAAGACCACTGTTGCGGTGTCCACAATGCATGCTCTCTACTCCAGGTTAATCGCAGGCGACAGTGAGTTGCGGTAAGGGGAACACATCTGACAGGCCTACGAGCATTTAGACCAATGTGCCCTAAGCGTCTGTACACGGTCTGCCTTGAAACTGTCGTACCGGTAGCTGAAGAGAGTTGACGAGAAAGGTCTGATGCTGTGCTCCGTCTGTTTCTTTTGGCGGTAACTGCCAAATACCGGTCCTCATTCGGCGTTGTAACATGGGGGCGACCTGTGCTGTAACATCTACTCACATTACCATCATCTTGGAATCGTTGCCAAAGCCTGGAGATGACACTCTGGGCGATTCCAAGTTCCTCGGATACTTCCAGTTGGGTACGTCCACATTCCAGTCGTCCGATAATTCTACCTCGTAAAAAATCATCCAAATGCTTCCTTTGTGCCATAACTATGCGGTTATTGCACTTAAAGGCTTTTAAAGCGCTTGTGAACAATTTTACTTCCTTGCCACCATTCCTTCTATACTCTCTTACACTCTCGTCATTGTGACGTACTATCTGCGTCATCTGGAGGTGAGTGAGTGAATATTAACGTCCCACTGTTCAGCTACACGAGGGCTTTTGTCATCTGGTGGTTTCCTGTAATTTGAATATTCTTCTTCAAGATGTGTGTGATAATTCTACAGGGGAAATTTTTATTTTAGAGTTCAATTTCTGTGTGATTCTGAATTATCCTTAATTTATGGACATGAGTGTATTATTCGAAAACATTCACTCGACAGTAGCAACTAATCACTAGTTGACTCTCCAACGATCAAAACAATCCTAACTTATCTTCAGTGAGCGGCTCCTATTTATAATCTGTATGGATCTTTCTCGAAAGATCCACTTTCGTCACAGAGCATGGTATTAATAGATGTCTCCAATAATTCCAGAAACATCCATTTGGATGCCAAAATGACCACCAAAAACTATGCCAATTTGGCTCTATCACCAATATTTCCCAAAGTCTCCACCGAATCGCTATTATAATGTAAGGAAATGCATTGCTTGCGAATATTACAATTTTAGCTTAAAATAAATACAACAGAGGGTAATATTAACGTTTTGCACATTCAAATACAAATCATTTACACTTTTTTAAGCATTCATCTCACAAAACTAGCAACATTATGTTTTTAAACACAAATATCTTCCATTAAAATAAACTGCGCACGCCACTAATGCGAACAGATATGTTTTGGGTTTATGTTTTTCTATATAATTACAAAAAGTTTATTTTGATGAAATGCTAAGAATTCTCTCTGGCCTATATAGTAATGTATCAGTCTATATGATACAACGAAAACAAACTGCAATATTTACTTCTTAAGAATAGGGATAGGATTTCTTAGAATATAGACACGACTATAAGACAAAGCAAATAATGTCATATTTTATTCAAGAGCATTTAGAAGCAGAAGGATCGGTGACAATAAATATTTTATTAGTTCAAGTGTAATCTCCATCGGCTCGTCTCATTTCTGTAATAACAACATCGTTTATAATTTACTGAGGAGTGCAAAATATAGAAAAGATTCCCTCTTCAGCAAAACGCTGAAGAGTGAATCTGAATAAGGTGGCAGGTTAAGCTCATTCGGTTTTGTTCGGTTGTATTCGGTAATCGCTCGTTTTGTTTTGAAATTAAAACTATTTAGGCACGTGTTTTTATTTTTTTAAAGTTAAAACTTCATGCACAATTTTTCCCTTGCAGTTTTATTCTTTTTATTTAAATATTACTATCATGCAGCCCACTTCCGCTCTACTCCAACGAATGAATGAGAAGAGCGCAAATGAAAATGAAGAAAAAAAGATTATTCTTATGTAGTAGATCTATGATAAGAATTAAAGAAACATGGGATCTATTTTTTTATTAAATATAAAGTCATTTAAGCACAATCATGTGCCGATAGAAACAAGGGGACCTAGTACAATTTAAGCAAAAAATTTTAATTTAAGTATTTTTAAATTTTTTTGCTTCTCTCCTATGTGTGTATGCAAAATAAAACAGATTTTGTGCTCAAAATTTTTTAAAAAACTAGCCATTTAATTTTTTAAGGAAAAAACTTAAAATTTGTGAAGTGATTTTAAAATTCTATTCCTCCTACAAAAATTTACGTGCACGCATGAAATTTGATTTACAAGTACGTCAAACTATGTATAACAAAAGTTGGTATGGATTTAGCGATAAAATTATTGGTATTTGTACAATACTTCATTTTATGAATGCTTATTGAAAATTCCTTAAAAATGTACAAATTCTGAGTTTGGTTATGTTTAAAAAAATAAATATTGCTTTAATTCCAAAATGCATACCAACTTTAGTTACTCGTACTATTAGAAATGGGTAAAAAAATTCAAAGCATTAGGCACAATAGAAAAAAAGTCTTAGCATTTTAAATGAAGACAAACTAGTTATTCTATTTTTCTGAGATCAGTAAGTTTAAAATTTTGATTTGCAATAGTGAATAAAAACGAATGCAAAAGCTATCATAATTATACATTTTTAATTTTAGAGCTTTCAAATTTTGTGAGGATATCGAAAAGTGTATAAAAAATAATTTAGGCTAAAAAAACTAATTTTGATTTTTTGGCCGATTTTTGTCAATTGAATCGTATTTTATGTATTCTTAAAATCCGAAATTTTAATAAAGCTAATTGCCGAGAAAGTTGGTGATATTTTGGTTCATATTAATGATAATAACTAAGAGTACGAGAAAACAAAAGCGGTAATTGTGAAAAAGTATGAATTATCTCCTTTTGTTTGCTTAGAGAATTTTAAGAAAAGTAAACAACTCTGAGAGCACAAGTTTCCTAGCCTTACATAGTATACGGCGTTATATAAATTATATAAATGGTACGTATTATCGCAACAGTATTGGTGAAATTATATGAAAAGCCAATTCAACCAATTCAGCGCGTACGACACATGAGAAATTAGGGTTGCCAACTGGCGTGGTGTAAGTTTCTAGTACAGGTTCGTTTGCTTGAACAAAAATAAATTTTTTAATCGACCCGTGAAGTTTTATTTTTAGGTTTAATTTTAAACAAATAAACTTAGTTTAGTTACAAAGTGCACTGAATAGAGATTTTTATAAATTTTTACAGCAATATTTCATATTAACATTAATTTTTTGTTGTTAATTAAAAACTAAATTGATAATTCATACGTGTCAGCTTTATTTTACGGTGCATGTTCAAATTTCTCCAGCTCAAAATTTAACATATCTTAGACAAGACAACATCTCACCTTAAAGTGTTCTACACCGAAAAACTGAAATTAGACTCATTTCTAAAAAACTAACCGTAGCATTTTATTTTTATTTTTCTGACTTTTCCTCCTCCTCCTGCGAGGCCTCTCCCCACCAGGTTCGATAAAATGAAGACAGAAAAAAATAAACGTTCGACTGGAATGAGGGCACAACAGAAGAAAAACACGTCCAAGGAAAACAATCGAGACGAAGAAGATGTATCTTCATCTTCCGCATCACCTCGGGGATAATAAGAGGGTGCCCGGAAGGCCCCTCCAGCATGTCATTTCACTCTCCTCTACACATTCCGTAGAGATATCCTTCCTCTTTTCTTGATCCCTCCTCCCCCTCTGAAAACCGTTACGAGGCCCTAGCGACATGGGGAATCGATACGCCAAGATCTATGCCAGTTCACCTGGATAAGGTATTGCCAATGATAATATTTAAAAAAAAGTATTTGTTATAGTTTTTTAAAGTTTGGAAAATGGAATTCAAAATTTTTGTCTACTTCGAAATCTCATACAAAAATTTTGTATATTAATAAAATTTGATAATTTTACCGTACATATATGTTGGATTCTTTTACAAATAATAAGGTTTTTTTCAAACAGGAACTAAAAGCTAGTGGGTAAAAGATAGGATACCTGCATCAGCTAGCCATGAAAACAGGTAATTAATTCACCTTCTTATTCTTTGTGCGAGTTTTAAATAATAACGATTGATTTTAATAGTTATTTCAACAGTTATAATGAAAGTAACTAAAGGTAGATGCTATTATAAGTAACAAGATAAATAATAGTATTACGTGTATTTGGTTATCTAATTCTGTCAGTATTAAGAAGTTTTAAAAAGTGGTTTGTATTTAAACAATTATTTTCTGGGTTATAATCAAAATCATAAGATGTGGGCACTATAATTAGGGACTGCAATATCGAACCTAAAGTTTAATACCGGTATTCGGTATTTTTTAGATCTTAATACCGGGATACCGTTTTTAACACGGGTAGTAGAAATTTTAAGAAAAGAAAGAAAATACAGGTGTTTCTTTGTTTTATTTTGTCAGTTTTATTAAAGAGTGCAAATATCACAAAAAATTAATTTGTACTTTCTAAATTATAACAGCATATAAAGAATCACACAAAAAGTAAATGAACATCTTATTTATTTAAATCACGAAAAGTGTAAACATCACTATTCAGTCTGTGGTACTATTAAAAAATTTTGAAATGTGATTTTAAAAAACATAATGCATTAATTGTACTGCCCTTAAGCCTGGAACGCAAAATGTGCACAAATTACCAACTGTCGAAAACGCTCTTTCGACATCTACGCTAGATGGCAGTATTTTTAGCAGTACACGATATACTTTTTCCCAAACCTTTACCTCTAAATTTCTCATCTTCAAAAAAAATCGATTTCTCGTCGGATGGTTTTGGATATAGCTAATTTCAGTATTGTATTTTGGTTTGTTGAATCTTTTTATACTTATTGCTCATTGTAATTTTTGTTCAATAGACAATTCCCTTTCGCTTTCGACATTAGTGTCATCATCATCTTCGATAACTGTTCCTAATTCTTGTGAATGTAGATAAGGTTTGCTGGTAAAAACTTTTAAGAAAATTTACTATAAACTTCATCAAATTTGAATTGGTTAGTCTATTCTCTTCTTCATCATCTTTATTTTTAAAATCATAATGGTATGTGTTGTTGCTGTTGCTTATGCTACCTGACCGACAGTAACATCAGATCAAGGTCCACGAAATTCATCGCGGCTAAGGGCTAGAATTTTACGCCTGTCGTTAGCCTAAGCTTTGAGCCCCGTGAAGGTGACAGTACGATTTTACTCGGTACAACACAATAGATGGCGACACCAATCGGATCCACTGATTTAACGAGCACGTACTCCGTGTGTACTCGGCGAGCATTTGGTGACGTCGGGCATCGAACCTAGGCACTCCGGTCTGGCGTCCGATGCCCTAACCATTAGCCTATTATGATTTGTAAATACAAGTATGATATGCAAATACTCAATGTGAATAATAAACTCCCCAATTTAAAAAATATCGAAATATTACGCGCTTTTTTCACAACTGCAGCCTGGTTTTCATAAATACGAATATCAAACAACGAATCCTGCGCGTGTGCAGTATCGCTCTGAGCAGTAATATAATAGTTTGGGTGATTCGCATATTTTTTCACTTCCCTTGCTTGATCGATGCTACTTTACATTCACACTCTAATTAATTTCGTTCGTTAGGGGGACATAAAAACGAAAACGTATACTATTTTGGAAGGTTGGTGATCCCTGACAATTTAAAAAATTTCTAGTAAATATCGAAAAACCAGTATTTAAACTTGTGAATTCTGGTATTACAAAGTTGTTCAAATTACTGGTATTCGGTATACCGGTATTGCAATCCCTGATTATAATATACGATTATTGTATCTGGTGATTCAAGTCGCCATGTGAAAGCATTAGCTGAACATATAATAAAAAGTCTCGAGCGACATGATAAAATAGATGTAGAATGTATGGATGAAGGCAGTTGGGTGATATTGAATTTCAATGGGTGATGGAGGATTTTCACAGTCACTCATGCCTCAATTGCGAACTTTCTCGGGACTGGCACCGCTTCTTGGAACTGTAGTCAATGTCCAGGACTGTAATTGCTTTATGGAACAATCATCGTTTCATGAACTAGCATTGCTTCTTGTAGGAACTTAAACATCATAAGGTAAAAATTCGCACTTACTTTTGATATTTGAGCCACGATAGTTTTAATGGGCATCAGACCTTCTACAATGGGGGGTGAGGAGACTTTTCCAGGGTACGGGGTACTTCCAGTTGTTTTTTAAGGTGTTTCGGGGAACTTAGTGGCGTAGGTGTGGTCATTCCTTATTAAAATTGAACCTTTTCTCTTCTTAACAGTTACTTCCAACATAAAATACCCCTCTTTAAAAATATGACATCACTATTTTTACTCCAAAAATACAAGTAACACAAAATTGTCAAGTTAATCGAATGAACAACTATGAGCGACTTCCCGGCCTTTGGAATGTGGACGTATGCAATCCAGCGAGCAGAGAACCTATGTGAGCCGATGAATCTGTAACCGACGTGTGTACTTCATTTATTTGCAGTCAAATCCCAAGCCATTGTGGAACCCCCATGACTTTAACACAAGAACCAGATCCCGTGAAAGCGTGGGGGGGGATGACGCCTGAATAGCCAATTCCATGCTATCACGGGAAGATCTATCATCAACATTTATTCTCCAATAAAGTCGGCGTGTGAGGGAAAACTCATTTATACTGTAGGCATCGCATGATCGCTTTTTTCCCTACGGTGGGACTGAACGTGTTAAGCGTCATCGTTCACTTCCATTGAAGGTACATGTGTCATCTACCCGTTTTTTGAATCATTTTCTTAAGTAAACACAGTAGCATTGCTTGTGAAAAACCGATTCGTCAATCGAACTGGTGTCGGAGTTCCATAAATATGTCTATTTTAGTATGCGCGTCTTAGGTGTTAGTAAAACCTTTCACCCCATAATGTCCTGGTGGTCCCCTGGTTGACCGCAATCAACCTAATGCCAATCTTTGCTGTACACGGACGGTCTTTAGTAGCACTAATGTTCGAAATTATGACACACCTACCATGTAAAACCTAATAAAACCATGCTAAACCATGTAACCTGACTCCCACCGTATCAAACCAATGTAAGAGCTTAGAGCCTCAGAAGATTTAATACCCATTAGTCCTTTTATATGACTGGTTTTCAGTGGCATAAGTACTTGAGCCCATGACTCTAAGACACTGGTTACTAGATCACAACCATGAATACTTGGCTACTGTGGCCGTATACTTTTTCAATTATGTGACGTAAATTCTTCACAGCAAAGGCAATATTTCCCCAAAGCAAATCTTCCAAAAAACTATTTATTCTCTAAATTCGATAAATAACCAATTTCGCAGCACATCAACTATGTTCAGTAAGTATCTTTAAATTAAGTGAATGCAAACTGAAGATGTTCGCGTTTTAATCCCTCCATAATTTCTCCGGGGAAATTCATGAGGAAGACCTGTTTCCATCTCAGATGCAAATCGAAAGCCTAACCGTTTTCTTGTCTCAGTATTTGTGTGTGTTCCCGTCCCTTTACGTTTCACACATAATGTGCCTTCTCCAATAAAAGCATTTGAAACTATACCACCTTGCCACAAACCCATTATTTTGGCACACTACACCAGGCATTATACCAGATGTTAATTAGCCAAAATGTGAGATAATTCAAAACTAATTATGCCCGTTTTTTGAAACAATTTATCTATCATGTTTTAATTTTTTATCAATATTAGAAATTTTCACTTTAAATACTATCTTAATATTTATCATAATGACTAATACAAAAGAATTTAAACTTTTTCACTTATTTTTCAGTAAAATTCATGTACAAATGTTTTGTAAAAAAATCCAGCTTCCAAATTCTCTTTTTCATTACCCTCTTACTTTATTATAATGCATTTCATTACTATAAATAATTATTACAATCTACGTTTCATTGCGAAAAGTATATCAGACCATGTTTCATTACTATAAATAACTATTGCACAAACTATGTTTCATTACTATAACTATTACGAGATATGTTTCATTTCTATTACTATTTCAAACTATGCTCCATCTCTATAAATATTACTTTAACAGAGTATTTTCATTACTATCATAAAAAGAAACAAAAAGCAACAGTCTGAAGTTCATGTCTCAACTTTTGAGAGAGAAAGTCCACAAAATTCTTTTCTTTCTGTCTCACTCTTCGTTCTTCCACAGGAGTGACATTCGGAAGCTTCTTAACGACTTGAGGAAAAATTAAATCCCCGAATCACTTGGACGCCTCCCAATCTCAGCCTCAAACACCTGGCCACCCTCTATATTGCGATCAATAGGTTCCAAATTGTCTTCGCGACATCATTTTTCAATGTCTTTCCGGAAACCCAGAAGGGATTAGTCCTCCCCCGCCTTCTTCATTGAGGAAGAAGTTCTCCCCTTCTTTCTTTCCCTCCCCTCGGGTCTCAGGAATCTATCATTTAACACAGACGCGAAGAAAGCTCTTCTTAATTTCTCAAATTTCCTTCTCCTTCAAATCTCATTTACTCAATTGGAGCATGATTGGGAGGAAATTACCATCTTGTAGAATGTTGTCTCGCAATTCTCTAAGCAGTTACGTTTTCTTCTCTTTTACGTAATGAAAATTAGAATTCCGGTTGTTCTACTTTTAAAGTGTAAATAAAGGATTTTATTCTGTAACAAACTATTTTCTTTTCCGATCCCTCATTTAGAGAGAAATTTAATCTCGACAATTGTATAGACTGCAGATATGTTTTCTTTAAAAAAATCTACATAGTGAAGGTGAAATTCTTTCTGGGATTTGCACATGTTTCTGCCTTTAGATGTCTGGATAGAACGTACAGTATATTTCCATGTATAAGCCGAGAATCCTTTGAACATTGTTAAGTTAAATGTAACAGGGGGTCGAGTGTATATTATACATACGGATCCTTTAATCTTGGAGTGGGGGGGGGGAGTAGTTAAGGAAAACAAGTTTCTTAAAATTTTCCGTTAACCTTGCGAAAAGAATTCTAATCTTTTAATTTTCGAGAACTTTTCTTCCAAAAAGGGAAAAGAAATTCATATAAATTCTTCAAAGTCAATGCCTGAATCCGGATTTCTGAATAGTTCATAAAATTCGCCTTCCCTTATAGGGAAGAGAGTTTTATAGCGAGTATATATAGCGAGTTTTTCTCCAGGGCATATAACATAAGTCAACGATCATATATCGTATACAAATTTCTCTTCCCGCACATTTTCCAAACAAAAAAGGTGCACAGAAAGTATAGAAGACTGCAAGATAACAAATGAACCGAAAATAAGTTAAAGTTTAAAAAATATAAGAAACAATCTTTTATAGTTAATCGCGAACTAAGTTGTAACTTAATCTTTTAGTTTCAAAATCTGAAAATGGGATCTGAAATTATTCGCCAGGTGCGGGATGGGATCTGAAAATGGGAAATCGTTAATCTTGATGATCCTGATTAGGACAATGGGGGGGGGATTTAAGTTACTGTATTGTTATTGGTCCTAGACAAATGTTGAATTTTTTTTCTGTCCTTTTAAGGTGAGTAAAAATTGAGTTCAAAGATTTCGTTACATACAAGTGAAGCTTATAAAAGGGTGTTAAAAGAATGTGTTTGCTTCAGATAGGAAAAATAAACTATCCTTGGTGGTAACTGGCGTTTTACTTAAAAGCAATGAGATTGGGGGAAAATTCGACCCAATTTAACAAAAATTTCCCTTTAATTACGATTCGTCTAATATACCGGTTTTAAATTTTGGGTAAGTTTTAAAGAGAAAAGAAAATGCCCTATTGGCTTCTTCACGGATCAGCTTACGAGCCGTGACAAAAAATAGGAGACTGGTCCAATAAATCCTTGTACTTACGGTATCAGTTCTACGTGACAGTATCCCCTTCAAAGTAGTTCCCTTCAACATTCACACACTGCTGCATTCGGTGCTGCCATTGCTGGTAACAACTCTGTTATGAATTTTTTGGAAGGGCCTTCAGGAGATTCTTTGTTTTTGCTTGAATTCATTCAATTGAAGTAAAACGGGTTACTTCTAAGCAAGATTATACTGTAGAAAATAAAAAAGTCGCATGGGGCAAAATCAGGTGAATAAGGAGGATTCCCCATCATAATAATGTTTTTGCTCGTCAGAAACTGCTTGACAGATAGTCCGTGTGAGGGAGGGCATTGCCTTGGTGCAACAGCCATCCATCACTCCCTAATCCTGGACTTTTTTACTAATTTTTTCACGAAGTTATCGTTATCTGACTATCAACTGTTCAGGTCACTGCAAAGCTTTCTTGATGGAAATAAACATAAATTATGAATGTGTCTAAATGGCAAATGGAAGATTGTCACCAAAACAAAGGTCTCCTTTGCAGGAGGTTAGATAACCTGCCAGAAATCTTGCAGACAGTTGTAATTTACAAAGGGCATTACATTTTAGATTACATTTTAAATAAAAAATGAAAAATAAAAACAGCAGAACTTTCCCTTACATCCAATAGAAATGTTACCGATGCTAGAGGTACCTCACTGTAAAAACTCAGAAAACAGGATCTTGGTCTCGCTAATAACAGACTACTGTTTAGAGATGAAAATATGAGTAGATCTGTTATTGAAATATTTATTTTATGAAAATTAGGTTACATTTAATCGTTTTACGTATTAATTTATTTTGATATTGATTTTTTAAGGGATGAATGAATGAGTTTACGGCATCCTCTTAACAAGGCAGCTACTACGTCTCAAAATTTAGAGGAATTCAGTAATTCAGCGTTTCTCAAAATGTGGAGCAAACTACTTCAGAGGGGGCAGGACTAGCATGTTGAAAACAAAAAATATTAGAAAAATTTATTAATTTACGGAAAGGAAGTGAAACAAAATACATTCAGACATAATAAAAAAAATAAAATGCGCATATACACTGATATAATACACTTATATAAATGTATTAGTACTGCACAATGTATTTGATGATTAATTTAACAATATTAATTTAGGAAACATGTAATAATTACCAGTGACAGCATGAGCTTGTTATATATATTCTATACAAACTTTAATACTTGTCTTTATAATTTGTATGGTTTATAAGTAAAGTCGTATTGCAACTTTAGCGTCAAAGTATGTTATTAATGAATTCAATATATTGTAATTGTATAGATGAGGGGAGGAGAGGGGGGAGGCGATAAAAATTGTGATTGAAAATTGAGTCTCAAATATTGAAAATCTAAGAAGCACTGGAGTAAGTTGTTAATATCTATAATAATTTTATGCATAACCCCTGAGGGTCTCCTTATACATGTTAATGTATAATTCAAAAGCAGTGTATCAAATGATAAATCATTTTGTTATTTTTTCGTATGGAAGACCACATGCTGAATTTCCAGATATCTCAGTGCTCATTGCTCTTTCTTATTACGCACATGTTAGCCATGCGTGATAAATTCGAATTTTTCGCAAAGATTTACCGAACTTTTAACGAACTTTACGCATGTCCCACTCGTATCTCATTTCTAAGCTCAACTCGGAGTCGACCCCAACTTAACAGAATTTGTTGTTTCCGGAAACTTAAATACCTATCCCGAAGCCCAAGGAGCGTAATTTAACACGCGTAATGCGAACGTACACCCTTCCAGTTGACTCTTCCTCTTCCACCCCCTCCAACCCTCCCTGTAACGAAGAAGCCTCTGTGTAGCATACCACCCCCCTAAAATCAATAGCACCTAAATTGGGTAAGCCAAACTCTGGGAACTTGGGTTTCACAACTTTTATTCCTACAGGGCACTTTTGCCCAATATATCCTTAGGTCCCACTAATCCTGAGGGATAGGCAAAGAGGGAAGGAGAAACTACGCAGAAGGGGAGGGGTGGAAGACCCTCGAGAAGGAGACAGGGAGGATGAGACTGGCTTCTTAACAACTTTCTTGTTCTTAGTTTTGTACAGATGTCTTGAAGATTTTCTTCGCAAAAAAAAAAGGATGGATGTAGTTGTAGGGATTAGTTTTTCTCAGTCGGAAATCGCATATTTTTGTTTTATGTCTGCACGTCCTCCCTCTCTGATGACTTTTGTGGTAAGCTGTTACTTAAGCCCCTTTGTTCCGATCTATAAAAAATTATAATGGAAAATGAAATGCAAATTTTTTTCTGATTCAGAAAGGTATTATTTCTTTAGTTTCGTGGGGAATATGTGTGAATCGATTTCTATTTGTACCAAAATCAGAACTAATTCAAACTGCTATTCGATTCAGCAAAACATAAAACAGAGTACAATTTCTGTTTAATAAAAGTACAAATAAATGAAATGCTTTTTCCCACTATTTTGGAATTGAACCCGAATTTTTAACACTTTTTCGTTTGCTTAAGGGATAATAGCATATTGTTACGCTATTGATCTTATTTTAAATGAAGTAAATACGCAATTAACAAAAGGCAGATTTTTTCGGAGTAAATTGTAGATTATTTTGTAATTCTCTAGTATAATTACAGATACCTTTCTAAAATTTACAATAGCATAGATTCAATATTTAAAGAGGTTGAAAATAACAATTGTGAAATCAAAGTCACAATTTCGTATCAATCACAAGATACGAAGATGGAAACTGAGCCATCAACACCCAACTACCAGTCCAATAAAACGCCAAGACATTGAAAATCTACAAATTTAACAAGCTTTCACAAATGGGATCTTGAGTGGATCAGGACTCAAGCCCATATCTCTACAAACACAACACCCGCCATTATTTTGCAACCATGACTATATGGCTACAACGGTTACAAACTGCTTCACACAAATAACACAAAACACACAAGTAATACAAGCGTCAGAATAAGTGGTAGGAGTTCATAATGCTCGATATTACGACAACTAAACTACCTTGTTTCTTGATTGATAATTAAATATTATTTTTGATCCACAGAGGTCATTAAAAAGTATTATATATTTATATAAAAAATACAACAATATGTTGATTCCCATTGATATACGTAAATTTAAATGAGGAAAGCGACTCACTCATTATGAAATTTTCCCAGAAGTATTACTCGCATAGACTTGAAATTTGGTAAGCATGCTTCTTATGGGTAACTAGAGATTTCCTACGAAAGTATTTTGGAAAACAACTCCCAAGGTGGGTTAAAAAGACATTATAGATGGGGAAAAAATTTTTCGGCTAGATCCACGAACTCGAAATTTGGTAAGAAAGTTTCTTTTGTTAAATAGAAATCCTCTAAGGATGGATTTTACGAAAATCGACTCTAATGGGGATTGCGGGGAGTTACTGGGTCATGTAAACAAAAAAATGTCCGTACTACTAGACCTACAGTAATGAAATATGGTAAGCATGTTTCTTTAGTTGAGTTAAAAACCTCTACGGGCGGGTCTTACGGAAGTCGAACCTTCAAGGGGTGTCACGGGGTATATTTATAAAAAGTTAACTACATTTTTAACTATTAGACTTTAAACTTGTCAAACATGTTTATTTGGTAAGTTGAGATCTACTAAAAATGGGTTGCGCACTTTGAGGGAGAGGATTATGGGTGCGTAAAAGATTATCCTTCTTCAATTTTAGAAACTCAATTCCTGTCCTTTTTAAAATAAAAAAAATAAAGGTTATAAGAATATTTTTCAGTGCAATCAAAACTTAATGCTAGTGCTTAGATATCTCAGAGTAACATTATATATATATATATCATGACTCTCATGATGACATATCATATATATTCTATCATGACTATAGTTATCTTAGGTATATAACTATTTTTGTATATTTGTGTAATATATATATACACAAAGAGAATATATTTTTACAACATGAAGAAATACCCAATGAAACAGACGGGTAACGGCTAGTATTATATAAATCTAAGCAGATTAAAAAATTATGGAATGTATACCTATCTTGAGTGGATTCAAAGCATAACGTTGAAAAAAATGTAATTCATGCTCACTCAAAATAAAACACATATGTATTCTTTAAAATAACTACAGAATTGCATATGCATGACAAAAAATGAATAAAAAGGAATTATTTGTAATTACCGCAACTTTAAAACTGTATCATTTGAAATAAATATCTGAAATTTATATTACTTCATTTTTGTAAATATGCGTCACATAAAATAACCACATATTACAAACATTCCAAATATTTTTTTTACTTTAAAATACAAAGAAAATTAATTGAATCGTACATTTCCTATATTCCCTTTTCCTCGGCGCAGCTTTTTCTTAAATAATTTTATTTCGTTTAATTAAAACAGAGGATCCTTTTAGTGTTCATTAAGAAAAAAAGTTCTAAATGAAATGACGAAGTTAAAATGCAATCAGAAAATCGAAACCATCCAATCAAAACCTTCGAGAGACAAAAACCAAAAATCTAAATAATCAGCCACAAACAGAAAAATTAAATGAATTTTATATCTTTTTTCTACTGTCTCGTGTACCATCAAAAGAAAGAAGGGACGTCTTTTAACAACGAAACTCTTAATGAACAAAAGCCCTCGATATCAAAAGCGAAAAACCTTTGATATCTATGTGAAGGAGGCAGAGAAATAATAGAGTTACCTCTCCGCTGAAACAATTCCGCAGAAAATTAGCATAAAGGACGATTTCAACGAACGCGATATTGATTATTGTTTCTAATCCATTTACCGGAAGGAAGATTCCCAACTTATAAATTAACGACAAATATAATTGAATTTTGAATCCATATCTGCATCCAGTGTTGATTCTGGGTCGGAGTTCGATAACTCAGCAAACCCCGATGGTATTCAAAGTGTCGACTTCCCAGTGCAAAAGCATTGTTTCTTCGAGATTGAAATATATACTTCACTTAAGATAAAGATAGCAATCCTGTCGATAACGGCTAACAAAGGTGAACTGTTTCAGACAGAAATTCTAATTTTGATTGTCGAGAGTCGAATTAGAAATAACAGTCTTGCGAGGGATGCCGAAGTTTCATATCAACTGATCATGACTTAGACCAGTGGTGCCAAAACTTACAGTGCTCATGGGCCCTTGTTATACCAAAAATTTGGCCATGATCCAACACCTGATAAAAATAGCTCTAATTCAGTAAATGTTAGAAAAATACAAATGAAATGAGCAGTGAAAACGATAAGTGAAAATGATACTGGTAAATACAGTAGACTCCCAAAAACTTAGCACTCGATGTCAGATAACTTGGCTACCCCTTTTCAAGTTGAAAATACCCCAAGTATCCAGTTTTTGCCAAGTCGGTTACTTAATTTTCATTATAGACAGCTTCACAAAGTATTTTTCTTAGGCGTGAAGAACTGTGTGACGGATCTATACGCGTCTATACTAATTTCTTCTTTTTCCCTTTAAATCAAAATATTTATTTCAACCAACCTTCATCGAGAGGCTAAACGTGATTTATGTAAATGAGGAATATTATATAAATTCGGTTTTCGCGAGTTGAAAGAGATTGAAGTAAGAGGTCAAGTGAAGTGAAGTTAAGCGAAGTGAAGTAAAGTAAAGTAAAGGGAATAGAGTGAGCTGTCGACACGTAGTTGTTGACAAGTTAAGCGAGTCTGATACGTTTGTTGTGCACAAAGTGGATGTTGAAGATTGAAAAGCATTGTAATTAAATATTACAGAGCGTGGAGCCATCGGCATTTGATCTAGCTAACTATAGTGCCGGAAGTTCGTCGTAAAGGAACCGAAGCATTAAAAAATAAGGTACTGTAAACTTGATTAAGTAAAAGCTGATTGTCAGTGTGCGGCGTAGTTGTAAATGCGCGCGTTTAAGGTATCTTAGATTCAATTGAAATTCTGTAATAATATTCCCGCAATTGTATATCTCACCTCTGCACACTACCATAGTTTATATACCTTAATTAGAATTGTTTTGTGTCTGTTTCTTAATAAGTGATAAGAATCAATAAATCAGTTTAGATTGGAATAATGTCTTTGGATCATTTAGTTCCTCCTACACATCTAGCCGTATTTTCAGATAGACAGGAAGGTAGGAATGTAAGCGGTGACTACAGGTCACCACAACTGTATTCTATGTATTCATTCTTTTACATTTTCATGTAGTATAAATGTTCTCTGTCTTCATAAAGTGCATACTTTTCCTTCATTTAAGGGTATTTGGGCTATTTATTTTCTGTTTATGCGATAACCCGGCTTTTTCCCAACCTCAGCCACCCTTCTGTCTATGTTAAACCGAGTTTCTAGAGCTCTACTGGAAAAACAATAAGATTATTTTATAAATAAGCTTTTACAAAACTATAGTATAACTTTAGTTAATCAATTTATGTACAAGGGGGGTATCAATCGTATTTAATATTTATATAACGTACTTTATCTTCTTAACTTTACAAAGAATACTGCTAACTGTTCTAAACAAAGGAAAATAATGCATTCACTTCGCATCTTGTTATCATGCAAAAAACAGCATTAAACAGTTTAACTAGAAGGACGGTTCTTTTATACTACCATATTTTATGCAAGTTATTGTATGCAGGGGTGAGATTCCGTAACTATTTAAACCAGCGTAGTGGCCTCCCCTCGATCGGTGCGACGTTTTTCATTAATTTTATTATATCTACTTCTCTATTAAGTTTTACATTGAAATTTTTAACTCTAAAAATTTTTAACGCGTCAAATATATGACTAATTTGTTTTAACTTTCATAATCGATATCAGTCAGGAGTGGCACACACAAGATAGGGGGGGGGCAAGTGTCTCAACCCCCCCAAAGCCATTGATTTTTTTCGATTGATTATAATCCTATGTATATAGTACGTAAAATGTAATTAAGTATTTGTTAATAATTAATTTTATTAATTAATGCTAATTATGCATTATATTAAATCATTTTTTTACTGTTTTTGTTACCAAAAATCACCAAAAGCGAAAGAATATGTTGGAGCATGGTACGAGAATAGTGGACTTTCAATTCTGGACCCCACCCTCTCTCCCCTTGAAAAATTCCTGTGTGCGCTAGTGTCAGTCACAGATACTCCAAGCACTCTCATATTAATTTACGTTAGCCACAAATCCCTTCAAGATTACGAAGGAACCCCCAGCATCTATAAGAACCTCCTTCGGGACCTGTGACAGACGTATCGCAAATGTTTTATTGGTTAACCTCATAAACATGCATTTATAATTAGATGCGTACGAGGGCTCTAAATTAAGTAATGGCAACACAGGTATAAATATTTTTAATGATCTTACAACTGCATCCCTTCAACTACATTCTTTACAACTACATTCTATATCATCACCAGCAAAGCTTATAATATTTTATCAAATGACAGGAAGCCGTTGGAGACCGTTTGCAAGGTGCTGATTGTTGATGTCAGCGACGGAGGGGGACGTGCAGGTCATAAAATTGGCGGCCTCAGGGAGGTTCCTTCAACCTCGAAAACATATCAAAGTCACAAGGATTCATGTCACTTGAGTAGAAAGGGTGTGTTTCAAAATTTCCTCACTGCCACTCTTTCAATAGGAGAGTGACATTGTTTGTTACATCACAACGAGAGTTGCCATGCAACACGATAGGGATTTTGTTTTGAAATAAACGTAGACGCGCGCGCGCGCGCGTTTGACCGCATAGCCGGATGAAGATGGTACTGTAGAAATTGGCAATAGTAGTCTGCGTTGACAATTTGTCCTGCAAGCACAACATGTGTAAGAATCACACCCTCCCAATTGTGTGCCACAATCAGCATAACCTGCAGCGACTGTGATCTTATCGAAATTTCTGTGAACGTTTCGAACCTTGGTGAAGCCATTCATTAAATTGACGCTTTAATTCGAGCTTATTCGGACCTGAACGAAAGGCTTTAACCGACCATGCAACCATCCCACGCGGCGTTACATTTTCGCCACAGGCTTCCAGTAACAATTGATAACATTCTGAGGCTTTCTTACCACCGGCAAAGTGGATTTTAAGCCACGACGGCTGAACATTTTTTTTTAAAATATGCTTTAGAGTGATGGAAACAAAACTCTTCTAACTAGATCGACTGTTTTTAGCACCTTACATATTGACAACAGTGATATCCCATATCCTATTTACGCATGCCTACTGTTCTTCGAGTTTAAAGGTTAAAATGCCACTATTTAATTTACATCCCTTATATTTTATATTCAACATAATTTGTTTTGATTTGCTTAATATTTGAGTCGATATTTCTATGAGAAACTAAGAATTTTAAATAGGAGTTATTAAAAAAAAAGTTCAAAAGATGTTAAAACTCGTTTTTTTGTTTGTTTTTTTATTCCATGTTTGATTTGGATATGTTGATTTTTCTTTAAATGAACTTCAGTAACATGGAATTTATGACGACTTACTGTAATTAAATTTTATAAACCCATGAAATGCTGGAAAATTATTGGTTTGAGTTAACGTTCCTCTATTGGCAACGGATCTCGCAATCCTGAACCCCGATTAATTGATAAGAATAATTCTTGAACTGGCAACTCCTTCTTTTGTGAATTTATACGAGGACAACACATCAGTGAGTGTTTATACTGCGTGAACTTCACACTTATAAAGCAATACGAGGGCTGTTGGCGAAGGAGCTCGTAATTTTAAACCATGGTCAAGTGACGAGTACGACAACTGAGCTGAAACTTCCCTCTAAGAGCCTTCCACAACATGCTAACTGGAGGAAACTGAGCCTCGACTGATTTACCGAGCATTAGCCTTTCTACACGGCTAATGCACGTTAATTCTGTCGAGTCTTCAGTGTCACTAAACTAACTTATGTCGCACCTACCACAAGTCCACAATCTGGCCACATCACTGCAAGATGTTGAACCAAGTTCCATATATTATGCAACACCCTTATTATTTCTACTGACACTTAGATTAAACTAGTACTAAAACCTGTGATGTATGTTATAAAAAAAATTTTACACATGCTTATAAATAAAGATTTGTTATTTAAATAATTATAACTAATTTTATTCATAGATTTTCTTTAAAACCTTGTAAAAAGGGCTCTTCTATACCCTTCACATTCATTTTTCCATTTCATATTTTCAAAATTATTTTTATTAATAACTGGGGAAAGCAATAATTTATCTGCATATCTATCCATAAGTTTTCTTTGTTTTACTTATAAAAAAAGTACTGCAAATAATAACATACTCAGCTACGCATTAAATATTTTCTTTTAGTTTCGTGTGACCCTAAATCTTACCAACCCTTCATCATTCATTAGGGAACGGATAGATACAAAGATTTCCCCCAGGGCAAAAACTGATAAATAAGAAATCATTTCCCTACGTATCGGATTTCGAATCTGGCATCATCATCTACTGGACGATTATGAAACTCGAAGGACTCTCATCTGTGATTCAATTCAAGATTTCGAATGGAAAATGGAACCGAAAAACTAAATAAAAAAATGTAAAAGAAATGTTGGATTAAGGCTTGCGTTTTCACTTAATATTAAAGAATTGAAATCTAAACTGTTTTTTTTAAATACCGAAACAAAATACCTTAATATCAAGAACGTCTCTCTCTCCCTCTCTCTTTAAAAATATAGAAAATGACAAAATAGAAGATACAGAAATGCACAACTCTTCAACATATACCGTAAAACCTGGGGTATAATGCTCCCATTTAACTCAAAAAATAAGATTGAAAATTACGTTATACAATATGTCACAAGGATAACTTAAAAAATAAAAAAAGAGACCAGCATAAAGAAAAAATTAGACTTCTACATCTATCTTAAAATGATGTATTTAAAAGTTATGTCATACCTAATGCAACTAAAGAGTTGTATAATTCTAGAAATATACAATTTTTTCTAAAACCTAGGATAATACCTCGAATAAATTATTTCAGAACATTGCATAAATTTATTTCTGTTTTTTTTTTTTTTGTAAAAAAGGGGGTACATTATCCACCGGTACGCGTTTTACGCTTGATTTTAAGGTATATATTGTGCAATGATTTAATTACAATAGTAAGAATTGTTGATAAACTGTTACCTGAAAAATTGTTCGAAATTTGAGTCACGCTCTGAAAATGTTTTGGTGATTATGAAAATTCCCAAAGTGTTTGATCGAATAATAATATAACAAATATATCCACAAAATTTTTGGAGATTAGTAATTTTAAGAACTACATGAATCACAAGACAAATTAGTTTATCTGAGAAATGAAGATTCTCACATGTCATTCATATTATAATTTTAATTTATCTAGACGATTAGGATTTCATTGCTGTTCAAACTTATATACTGAATAATGTTTTCTTAATATTTAGAAAATTGAATTGGCTTCTTTTTGGAAAAAATTAACATGGTTCTATATCAGGTTGACATCCCATATTGAGTTCATTAGGCACTCACGGATTTAAACATATTGAGAAAGTTTTGCAATTGTGAATTGCAGTTTTTAAGTGAAGATTTTCTGCACTATTTCTTTAACAAAAACCAATTTTTGCAAAATGCTTGCTCTTATCTATATATATAAAGGAGAAAAGCGACTCACTGACTGACTGACTGACTGACTGACTAATCACGAAATCTCTGGAACTATTCAACCTACAGACTTGAAATTTGGTAGACATGTTCCTTTGTAAGAGTAGACATCAGCTGAGAACGTATTTTCCGAAATTCGAAACGCAAGGGGCGTTATGGGCGGTTAAGGGGCGTTATAAATAATTGTTTCCATGTTTAAACTACTCAATGTACAATTTTGAAATTGGGTAAGCAGATTAAATTCATACAGTAGAGATCCGCTACAAAATGAGTTTGGTGAAAATCGACCCCAAAGTGGCGTTGCAGGGGCTTAGGAGGCGTTATAGATAATTATTTCCATTTTTAAACTATTTGACGCACTGTCTTTAAATTTGATTATATAGATTCCTTTCGTAGAATAATGATCAGTTACAAAACGGGTTTTGTGAAAACAGACTTCTAAGTGGCGTTGCGGGGGATTAAGGGGCGTAATAGATAAATATATCCGTTTTTAAACTACTTCACCTACCTGCTTGAAAATTGGTAGTTAAGTTTCTTTCCTGGAGTAAATATCCGCTACGAAATGGGTTTTGGAAAAATTGACCCCCAAGGGGTTGTTGCGGGGGCGGGGGGTTTAAGGGGCGTTATAAATTCCTATTTTTAAGTTATTAGACGTACAGTCTTGAAACTTAGTAAGCAGATTCCTCTCATAGGGTAGAGATACGCTAAAAATGGGTTTCGTGAAAATTCCCCCCAAGTGGCGTTGAGGGGACTTAAGGGGCGTTATAGATAATTATTTCCATTTTTAAACTATTAGACGCACAGTCTTTATAATTGATAAAGAAGTTTATTTCATAGAGTAGAGATCAGCTATAAGAAGGTTTTGTGAAAACAGACCTCTAAGTGGCGTTGCAGGGGAATAAGTGGCGTAAGAGATAAATATTTTCGTTTTTAAACTATTTGACCTACCTGCTTGAAAATTGGTAGGAATGTTTCTTTCATGGAGTAAATATCCGCTACAAAACGGGTTTGGAGAAAATTGACCCCCAAGGGGTGTTGCGGGGGGTTAAGGGCAGATATAAATAATTATTTCTTTTTTTAAACTATTAGACACACAGTCTTGAAATTTGGTTAGCAGATTCCTCTCATAGGATAGAAATACACTGCAAAATGTGTTTTGTGAAAATCGACCCCTAGGTGGTGTTGCGGGGGTTCAAGAGGCGTTATTGATAATTTTTTTGCATTTTTAATTAATTGGACGCACAGTCTTCAAATTTTGCTAAGCAGATTCCTTTCAAAGAGTGCAATTCCCCTACAAAATGGGTTTTGTGAAAACAGACCCAGAAGTGGCGTTGCGGGGGCTCAAGTGGCGTTATAGACAATTATCCCCATTTTTAAACTGTTAGACGTACAGTCTTGAAATTTGATAAGCAGATTCCTTTCGTAAAGTAGAGAACCGCTACAAAATGGGTTTCGCGAATATCAACTACCAAGTTTAATTTCGGGAGATTAAGAGGCGTAATCGATAAATATTTCCATTTTTAAACTACTTGATCATCCTGCTTGAAAATTGGTAGGCATGTTCCTTTCATGAAATAGAGTTCCTCTAACAAAGAGTAAAATGAATATTGACCCCAAAGATGTTTGCGAGGGGTCAAGAGGAGTTACAGAAAAAAATTCCTGTTTTTAATTGTTAGACCCGTATACTTGAAATTTGTTAAGCATGTTTCTTTTGTTGAATAGGGATCCACTAAGAATAAATTTTAAGCAAATCAAGTTCTAGGGGGTTGCAGGGGGTTACTGGGACGTATTGACAAAAAAAATTACTTTTTTCGAGCTACAAGGACTATAATAATGAAATTTGGTTTGCATTTTTCTTTTGTTGAATTGAAATCCGCTAAGAGCGGTAATTTTGGAAAACGGCTCTCAACGGGATTACGGGGATATTTATAGTAAAACTTTTGCTTCTTTCTGTTAGATTTAGACTTGAAATTTGGCTTGCATGTTCAATTTACGGAGTAGAGATCCACCGAAAATTGGTTTTGCGGGAATCCACTTGGTTTTTGAGTTACGAAAGAGCAAACATCATTCTATGCTTCGATTTTAGAGATTTTTAGAAAATACAAATTAGATGAGTTCTGCCCTTTTTTTATCAACAGGTGACAGTTACAGGTATAAGTATATTTTTCAATTCAATCGAATTCTTAATGCTAGGACTTAGATATCAATAATTTATACATATATATAAGCAGTAAAAATTTATAAAACATCTTGAAATACCCAGCGAAGCGGGCGGGTAACAGCTAGTAAGTTATAAAATTGTTTGGGTATTTTTAAGGACAGATGGATCACACAAAAATCCCTGTTTTGTTCTTTTTAAATAAAATTCACAAGGCCATGCCACAATTTCATAATCCCTTTCTAATATCCAGAATAGCTGCATTTGAACCACTTGTAGCAGACATACACTCTGGCAGATAGCTATTTGATTCCCATTACAAAACCCACTAAATCAAGTAACAAAATTTTACTTATTGTAAGTATACAGCATTAAACGTGGGAATTTGTAGACAGTTTAAACATTTACAGGATCCAAAATTAACACACAAAAAGGCCCCTCTTTTGGCAGTTAAAACACCTATATCTCGGTTAGGTATTGAATCAGATGGCACATACGGCAAAGTCATTTTATGCTGCTTCAAGGCTATGCCCTGCTTCTTTAATTGCAGTGGCTGGAAAGCGGTGGAGGCCCAATCTCTTAGAAAAAACAAACGATATTCAAATGCGATAACCAAATGAGAAATTCGCTGTTCAAATTTCCTTTCGAATAGAGTTTGAGATACCATTTCTCCTAACAGCGTTATTTGAACGTGTTTAAGCGGTAATCATTTTAATATTGCGGCATCGTATTCTGTGGATGCGAGTTTGAAGCTTCTATCACGCCACCTTCAAGGTGTTATAGTTTTAACAGACAGCAATGCAGATAGCATGGGAGCAAGTCAAACAATGTGTAAAACTCCCTTATGTGGCCAAGCAAAAATACAAAAGTACTTCCGAAAACAGCTATTGAAAGCATTATCGATTCATAATACTGCAAACTAGGCAATCAAGATTATCCCAAAAATTCCGTTATGGGTTCAGATCTAGTCAAATCGGTGTCCATTGTGATATTTTGAAGATTTCGTCATGGTCTTTCAATCAATCTCAGACAATTTTGGACATATGCTTCGTAGCATTACCCGGCAGAATGATTCCAATTTTCAGAGGAAACACTTTTAACACTCATGGGTATACATAATCAGCTTGTTTGTGTATATAATCCAATAACTTGAGCGTAACCCTTTACAAGTACAAGGAGAATCCAGGAAATATCCTAAAATATAATTCACACCATAACACTGCCATTTATCATATCCTTACATAAATGGTTGCAAGGTGTTTCTTACAAGTCACTTGTCTGATAAGTGAACACTCATCCGTTTGATTGAATGAGAAACGCGACTAGTTTAAGAAGACAACTCTTTGTAGATCAGTAATAGTTCAGTTCTGGTATTTCCCCACAAATCTAAGCCATTTTTCCGATACATCTTCGTCAGCATGGATTCAGTGACCATTCATCTGCTTCGGAGCTGCATATGTAGCAAGGTTCGTTGAGTTATATTCTTAGACATGCGTCTGGTAGTCTCTTAGTGCGTTGAAATGTAGATCTAGACACACGGCTGGTAATGTTCATCTTCATGTTCTTCTTCTATTGACATAACAGACCTTCTCACGCAAAACCTCTTCCATTCCGATCTCCGCTTAGCTACAGCTCCCCAAATAGTTAAAGTAGTTCTCTATACAATTAGCCCATCTCAATTTGGGCCTACCCCTAGATCTAGTTTCAATAGGTTTATGATTAAAAATTCTGAACGTCAAGGATGAAGGATTCCTACGGAAGGTGCTGATGGTCTCCTAGTGCGTTGAAAAGTAGTCTTAGACATACGTCTGGCAGTGTCCCTAGTGCATTGCACTATAGTCTTAGACACATGTCTAGTAGTCTCACAGTGAGTTTAACAACAGCTTTAAGACACACGTCTAGTATCATGTTTGGTTTGATGCGTTAGTTCTTCGTCTGTAGCGTGCCTCAGGATCTTTAAACAGTGATACAATTTCGATCAGTCCTTACACACCGATACAAATGACATTCACATCTCTCATCAGTAACACATAGTGCTCAGCAGTCTTCATGCCGTTTATTTTCAATGGTACAGCTGTGGGGGAGGGGTTCTAACCGGTACCCCTCTCTATCGTCCTGCAAGTCTCTAGGTGTGGGGGGAAACAAAGCATAACCAACAAATTCCATAATAACAATTAAATTTATTCAGACTTTGAACACACACTTAAACAATCACAAGTGAAACAATAAGGTGAAACCTAGGAGTGATCTCTAAAGCGTCGATTATTCCTAATATTCAACTCTAAGTAAACCCGACTACGAGAGATAGATAAGGAGAACAAGCACTAATGAACCGATAGCCGATTCTGATTATACTATCTTCAATCTAATAATTTAATCTTGGCTCTTGCTTTCTTACCGCGCGTTAGGTTTGTGAAGGAAATACTTCAGTGTTCACACTTACTTTACAACTTCACGGCTCCTTCTCTCCCACATCTACAAAACCTAGACTTTATATAGTCAAACTAATTTACATATATCTCGTGTTCTTCTTGAAAGGCTGTGAATTAATGTAAATACTGGCCCCAAAGTTTTCCCAAGAGGATTAGTAGGAAATATCTCGCGAATAGACCCATCACACAGTTATTCCACATTCAAAGTACACTTTAATCACAGCAACACATGGACACTTCGCAAACCATACAGTTTCCAATATGCTGCTATTCTTGATGGGAAAACTAATTATCATTCAGATAAATTACGATTCAGATAGATTAAATTTTTCCCAGCATCGAAGAATTTTTCTGAAAATAACTAACTACATTTCTAACTAACCCCTTCTGCTATGTTTTATTACCTATGCGCTGTCTACATCTGAAGCAGACGGTGGTTATATTCTCGGCTCAGCATTTCTATGTAAACTCAAAACTATGCATTGTTTCTATACATAATCCAACCTAATTACTCTTGAAAGATAAAAAGAAGTTTCTTATTAGTGAAACTTCAATAAAGTGTAACAAAGTCTCTATATGAAACCATATTTATTACATCTGCAAAATGAATAGTTTCTACAATAACCATTAAATGAATGCTAGACGGTGAAATGTTACACATAAACTAATAATTACTATCTTAAAAGCTGATAATTATTTGACTCTGACTTTAAACACTATCCCATTTGAATTTATTAGCATTTAGAATACTACTTTATTCCACGGTGAGAAACTATTCCGTACGTAAAACAATGAATTATGCAAAGAAGCACTTCGCCGTGAAGTTGCAAATCATTTAACTCCTGATGGCGCAATGGGCTTTACCAAGATTCTACTGTATTTAAATCCTTTTAAGATTCCCCATGCCTCAACTTAGGAATTTATGCTTAAAAATACCTTCCACACACACTCTCTCTCTCTGGTATCTGCAATTTAAAACCATTTCCATTTCACAAATAGTTCTCAATCACTGACTGTCCCAATGGCTGGCAATCCCATTTAAGACCGCCATCCAATCCATAACTTGCATTAATATTCTCAACCTAAATTCCTCTCCCGGAACATCTCGGCTGAAATTAAAAATAAATTCTCCGTCGTTTTAATATCGCGCGGAATAAGTTGGTACAAGGGAACGCAAATAGTAATATCATCCGAAACGAATTTTACCGAGGGAAGAATTCTGATTAATAGTTTCGAAATGATAATTAATTCTTTAATTTCGAATTGAAGCGTTTTAAAAGCACGGCTCTTCCCACACACCCCACCCTCCCTCTCTCTCGCCCGGTACCAAACGAAAATTTTAAAAGGACTTTTACAGAAAAGTTATTTCTCTTTTGTTTGAACCGGAGAATGCCCAGAATATTTAACGGGGTTTTAATTAGTAATTGAAGAGATGTTTAATCCCAAGAATGGTAGATGCAGAGCGAATTTGCGTTTTGTTAATTTGATTCTTAAAATAGCGAACTATGAGTGGGTTTTATTTTTCCGCCTCACCATCTATTTAATTTCCACTCTTTTATTAAGAGAAGAAACCTTACTCGAAAGGTATTTATTTTGCTGTAAATCTCCACCCCACCCCGAACCCCGATTTCATTTGCTTCTAGTTTTTCCAGCAGAAAATGCAGCCACTTTCCCTTATATTAAGTTAGAAGCAGAAAGCATTACGTTCCATTAACCTGGCTTTTAGAGACTGAAAACTGCAGCGTTTTCTTTTCCGCATTGGCATCGAAATAAGTGCAATTCCTACGAAAATTTTAAAAGCATCTTGAATATCTTCAATACACTGTGAGAAAGATCAAACAAAAGATTTCAGATACTGCGATTTCCAAATTAATTATGATCTGCGTTATTAAAAACTGCGTATTTGGATTGCGATGTTTAAAATTCCATGGATGCATGAAATGCACATAATGGCAATGAATAATGCGGAACAAAGTGTGTATTGTTTTGGTTTCTTTTACTCCAGAGATTTATGGACGAAAAAATAACATGTAGTTCTAAACCCAGTCATGTGACGATGACGACATACATCCCTCTCCTGACTTGAGCATTACAGCATGTGAGGAATTTAAGATGTGCAGTTAATCTATATGACAATCTTTCATGAAAAATCCCGATTCCAAATCTTGGTTTCGGTCAATTCTAATCTTCTACGAAATTAGCCACTTTAACCATTCTACTGAAGTGTGACCAAAACGGGAAGATACTTATATATATATATATATATATATATATGTAATATTTCTGAGAAATTTAATCTTTAATAATTTTTTATTTATCTATGGTACATCCCTTCAGGACCCACATTTTAATAAAAAGTTAGCCCACCGCCTAACGAGAGTATTTTGAACTACATCTATCCACCCACTCAAATCATGTAATTTGAGCTGCCTATATATACACCGAGATCCCTGGAGTCCGCTCTCTTATGCTATGTCTGCCTTCAATTTGTGTAACCGGCTGCAGCTTGGTTTGTGTCCGCTTCTTGTTATGTTGGAACGCTACATGTTAAATGTTCAATAAACTGTATTTACTATTTCAAAGGACTGCCATCAGAAATAAAACATCCATCATCTTAAATAATATTATTAGGAAATCCATTCCAACAACCACGACGAGGCCATGGTATCCAAGTGGTCTAGGCATCGGATCATGGCTAGCGTGTCATGGGTTTGATCCCAGTACCACTGAACACCCACCGTGAAGGGGAGCGATGCACGTTAAATCTGTCGAGAGCTCAAACGTCCTCCCGTTGGTGTGGTGTGGTAGTTAGGAGAGGGCGATGCCAGCTCAGGTGTCGTCCACGTCACTTGACCATGGTTCAAAATTAAGCGGGCCGTTGCCCAAAGCCCTCGTGTAGCTGAACAGTGCGACGTTAATATTCATTCATTCGTGTTCTAGTGGCCTGCTCAGAGGGGCTTCAGTTGAGTCCTTTTGCCACTAAAGACTCATCGTGCGTAAATGAATATTTACTTCGTTATATTCAGCTACACCAGTGTTTTTGGCCACTGACCTCAATTTTGAACCATGGACAAGTGACGAAGACAGCTGAGATGGATCCCCCTCCCTTAACTTCCACACCACATCACACCAGAGGGAGGACGTTTGAGTTTCAACAGATTTAACGTGCATCTGGTATTCAGTCGTACTAGGCTCGAACTCATGATACACCCCGGCTACTAGTCCATTCCTTGATCACTAGGCTATCGCTACCACAAGACTCGCTGATGCACATTAAACCTGTTGAGCAGTGACTCTCAACGTTTTTTTATTGCGGTCACACTATTAACAATTTCAAAATTTATCGGCACACTAACAATAAAACAAGTTTAAAAGAATTTTACTTATCTATTATACATTATCTAAACTCATTTTATGAGAATAATTTTTAATGTTAAATAAAATTATATGTATCACCAACACAACAAAATGTTTATTGAAAAATATTCTTATAATAATTACAAATAAATAAAATGTATTCTTATAATAACTACAAATTAATTATAAGAATACATTTAATGCGAAATTTGAGCTTTAATGATTTTCGATAATTTCCTTTATATTGAGTCGTAAAAATGATAATGTCACTCTACATTTAAAAGTCTCGATCTTTTTTTTTTTTCATTTTTATATTTGTTAATGCTGAAAATATGTAAAAAATTGTAAAAATATTTTTAAAGCTTTTTTGGTTATTATGAGATAATTACCTCTGATTTTATAATTAAAATTCTGTAGGATGAATTAATTGACTCTTCCAAATGCTTTGAATTGATTCTCAAATATTACAGAGTGAAAAATTAGTTCTTCCTCTTCATTCAAAGTTAATTCATATACAGATGTATCTACTGTCACAAATGGATTACGAAACAAATCAATGTTTTTTTTATTTAAATTTGAGAAGTAATAAATAACTACCTCTTCTAGAGTAGTCAAATAATCAATAACATTTTTTGAATAGTTTATTTCTATAAAACGGCAAAATGATTCGGTTCTGGATTTTTTAATTTTTTTTTCTCAGAGTACAGTTAATAATTTTTTTTAAAAAAATGGCTGCACAGTAGTCAAGAATCACTGCTGTAGAGACTCAAAGTCCTTACTTTGGCGTGGGTGTGAAAGTTTGGAGAGAGGATGTCGGCTCACAGGTGTCGCCCCTCAACATTTGACTATGGAACAGAATTACGAGTCTTGTCGGTAAAATATTATAAGATCTGTCAGTTTGCTTCTTAGTGAGACTTAAATTTAAAAAAATCAATAGAAATTTCATGTATCTATATAGACAGATACAACCGTGTTCCGAAACTCAATGCTAAAAGGGCGCCTGGTGAAAGGGAGGTAATATCAGTTCTTGAAAAAAAATTTCAAATTTCCATATCACTTGGTTGAGCTATGACTAGCATATTCTTTTAGAATATGGAAAGTTGACACCCTCCATCACTTCATTAGGTACAGATTTCTCAATTTCAAGATGATTTATTTCCTAACGTGATTTTACATAGGGGTACTGTTAATCACATTCACAAACAGAGCAACAATGTTTGCTGGTTTAGTTAAAATTAAAGTAGCGTGAACCGGTTTGATAAAATGTCGCCTAAATTTGACTCTCCAAAATATTAAAAATATTACATACTAATATTGGTAAGTAACTTCAAAAGATGACCCATTTAATTAAGATTCCAAAATGGTACAATACTTGGTGCTACTTAATCCAAAACGATTATTGGATTATTTTTTTACAAAATTATTTAATTTAAAGAATTTAATGTTTAGTGTGGTACTCAAATTATCCAATAAACCAGCGTTTCGAAAACTGTGGGGTGCGCCCTAGTTGGGGGGGATTACTCTATGAGGGGGCGTGAGCCTATTGAAAGTTGAAAACAAAAGATTATTTAAGAAATAACTAATTTACTGAAGGTAAAGAAACAAAATACTTTAGGATATAATAAAATATAAAATCCACATATACACTGATATGATACACTTATAAATGTATCAGTAGTGTACAATGTGTTTTATTATTAATTTAACAATACTAAGTTAAGAACAAGTTTGGTAATTAACAGAGACCCCATGGGCTTGTATTAACGCTTGTCTTGATAATTTGTACGGTTTATAATTAATTCCTTAACGGCCGATTAAAAGTTTCGCGATTCGCTCCCCATGCCATCATTTTCCACGTAGATTGCATATTTCATGGGGTTTGGGGGAGGAGAAAAGGAATAAAAATAAGCAAATCCTTTGATAAAAATAAATTCTTTGCAAACACTTTCAAGGTCCCCTTATTGCATTCCAAAGCCTTCGAAATAATTTTATGGATAGCAGTGCACAGGAAAGATCATACTTCGGAAAGACGTATATATACGTCCAGAAAATTAATGTTTTTGGCTGAGCTAGACGTCTATATACGTCGTTGTCATACAAGAGGTTAAAGTCGTATTGTAGCTTTAGTGTCAAAGTATAGTATTACTGAATTCAATACATTGTTATTGTATGGAGGGGAGCGTGATGAAAATGATGTTTGAATATCGGGTCACGAATATTGAAAGTTTGAGAAACACTCCAATAAACGCAAAAATAAACGAAAAACTTTTTTACAACACTTTGATGAGAAAAATGCTCGAATTGCTTCCCTTCTAGCATCTCTTAATTCAATATAAAATGCAGCCGGACTGTGCCAAAACATTACTGAAGTGGAAGAGAAATAAATTTTGCTAGCTATTCACGATTATTAAACTATCACTTTTCTAAAATCGTAGGTGTCCTCACCCGTGCTGAAGATAATATATATTCTTACGTAGATCGTGATTCGAGGATTTTATGCTATCCGTCTCAAAGAACATGGCAGTTCTTCAGGAGAGAGGAGAATTTTTTGCCGAAAAACAATCTTATAAATAAAGGATACAGCACTAAAATTCACTTAATAAATCCCAGAAGGTCTTCATGCCTTTTACAGCACTCCGACACAACTATTAGTATCTAAAATACAAATACGTAATGATTAAGGTTATTCGCAACCACTCGCTCGATCGTTTGTCGACCGTTCAACGATTAAAACTATACTAACTCAACTTCAACGTGGGTCCTATTTAAAGTCTGTAGTATAAGCAGGTATTTTGAAAAAGACCTGCTACGTTACAGATCTTGATATTAATTAATTCTCCTGTAATTTCCAGAAGTTTTCATATGATCGCCAATTCGTTAAAAATGGTTGCCAAGTTGCCAACTTGGTCACCAAAAATAATGCCAACTTGGCTCTATCGCTAAGATTTCGTCAAGTTTTCATTGAATCGCCATAATGTAAGGAACGGCGTTGCTTGCGAATGCTACAATTTTAGCATTAAATAAATACAACAGTGAATAAGAGAAACATTTTACACATCCAGATATAAATTATTTACATATTTTAAGCATTCCATTACACAAAATTCGTAACAATATTAAACCATATATAAATATATGTATATATCACTGCAGTTTTAAAGTGACATAAAAAATTTGCTTGGTTAATATTTATTCAAAATTAACACCATCATAGAAATATTGTAACTTTGACAATGAAAAGTAACAGGGTACGTTTAAAATTAACCATTTCTTTCCTACAATGTATTTCAATAGTTTACATTATAAGCATCAGAAAATTAGCAATTCGAAACAATGAATATTTTTTCAGCCTGATTACCACAAACACAAAACAAAAATATTCTTTAAAAAATGCGCAGACCCATAAACACTGTCGCCAATTATCAACTGTGGAAGCTTCCAAACGAGCGAGATAAGCAGGGGGGAGGAGCGGAATGTAATTAAATCCCGTAATTAAAGCTAAGTGCGAAAAGAATTCTTTTAACAAACTTACTTCATCAAAGCGCGATAAAGGTTGACACAGCCGCCTTTATGGATCTAGAAGAACTCGTAATTTTGGACCTTGTCTCGCCTTTCTTCTTTGAGTAATTAATATTTAACAAATATGAGATGGAGGGGGAGGGACTGGGTCCAAAAACTTGGCAAGGTGCTTCGAGATCCCTTTCTTTAGTAAACAAATTGGTTGGGGTCTATTTT
>BMAO01017739.1:0-30473 GCA_019973975.1 Trichonephila clavata
TTTAGATAAACTACTTCTTTTTAAATAATCATGATATAAATTAAGAGTTTAACTTTTGTCGTTATTATTATTTTTTTTTAAATAAATTTATTTGCAAAACTCCTCATGCTCCACATTGCATAACATGAGCTTACAGACGTAATGTAACAACATTACAAAACAATAATAATAACAACAACAACAAAAAACATAATTAAGAAGAAAACATAATAAAGGGGGGACACAAAAAGGGGGGACATAAAGAGCCAAAACTAAAATAAAGAAGGAGAAATACACAAATATAAAGAAGGAAAGTATCTGTAAATTTTAAAAATCTATACTGTAAACAAATTTTCTCAAGACATTAAGGCTTTCAGAACAATTGACTAACAAAGAAAAAATGGGTGCCAGGAAATACCTAAGCATTTTAACTCCTTTTTAAAATTTTCTCTTTACAACAATATAGATTACAATACAACAAGACATGTTCCGCGGTTTCAGCGTCCAGACCACAAGAACAAATATCATTATCAATTAAGTTAAACCTAAATAAATAGCTCTTAAAATTACCATGTCCTGTAGAATCTGGGATAACTTAAAATCAGTAACAAATTTCTTACATTTTAGCCGTTGATAAATGGTCGGAGAAAAACTTTTTTAGTCCATAAAGCTTTAGGTGAGGCCAAGAATTTGGAGTTCCAGTCGGAAACAGTTCTTTTCCCAAGCTAAATGCTTCCAGTGGGACAATGGCACAGACATCGAAAGGCTCATATCTTGGCAAGTTGCCTCTTTAGCCAACTGGTCCGCTCTATCATTGCCGAGATTTCCACTATGGCCGAACATAAGAAAAGTGGATATCACAGTCTTCAAGGTTGTACAGAATAGATTGAACCTCACAACAAGTTTTTCTGTAGAATTTATATTGTGCAAGAATAAAGCGAAGAGAGCGAGTCGGTGCAAATAAGAAATTTGAGAGTATCGCCCTGACGGAGAGAGTCCTGAATCACTTTTACGGCAAGATTAATGCAGAGTAGTTCGGCTTGAAAAACAGAGCATTCATCTCTTATTCGATGCTGGAAAGTAGCTTTTTCAAATCCTTCCTCGTAAATAACGCAGGCAAGACCAACTCTTCCATTCAATTTACTGCCATCCGTGAAACAAATAGTTTTATAATCTTGAAGAACTTCATTTGAATAAGTTACAAGAGTGATAGCCTTTCTACATGAAGGGTGTGGCAATAATGAAATTGGAATCACCCCATCCAGCGTTCCAAGGCTGGTACTCAAAAAGCTTTTGCGAACATCAAGATTGTTCAAAATAGCCAAGTCAATAGGTGGCATTCCAGAAATCGCAAACACTGCTTCATAGCTAAGAGTTTTGTATCCTTTAATGACACGAAGTAAAAACCTCCGTTGCGTTCTCCTAATCAGTCTACTATTAATTTTCTTTCTTAAAGAGTGTCCCCAAGCTCTCGATGCATAAGATATAAGAGGTACTATCCCCTGCTTATAAATCAACTGAAGAACATTAGTTTTCACTCCAAAAGTATTGTTTGCAATTCTTAACAGTACAAGAAGAATTTTTTCACTTTTGCTAGAAATATAAGAGATATGCTCCTTCTCCACTGCATTTTGTTATCAACAATTATGCCCAAATACTTAATCTTGTGCACTTCTTCAATTGTTACACCTCCAAGTTTTAAGTTGATTTTTTGATTTACTGTCGATTTTTTATAAATTTTCATTACTTTTGATTTAAGTGGATTAAACTCTAACTTATATAGCTCTGACCATTTAAAAATATTATCAAGAATGTTTTGTGACAAAGTGCAGGCATCCTGAAAGTCTTTACACTGGACAATAAGAAGTACATCATCTGCAAAAGCTATTTTATGACAATTCGGGAACTTTGAGATATTGCAAAGAAGATCGTTCATAATTAAATTCCACAGAAAAGGTCCCATAACTGACCCTTGAGGGCAGCCTTTTTCTAAAGCAATATTCGTTGTGACATTACCCAATGTAAGATCAGCTGAACGATATTGTAAGAAGCTTCTAATAAGGCAAAAGATGTTTTTAGGAACTTTGAAACTTTTGAGCAGGTGCAAGATGCCAGGCCACCAGGCATTATCGAAAGCTCCTTTAATGTCCAAGGAAACTAGAAAAGTCACGTTTTTTCGCTTGCCCTCCTTGACTAAATCACAAAGGCGTACCAAGGCATCCTCTGCTGACCTTTGAGGAGTAAAACCGTACTGGTCGTCACTTAAAAGACTAGACTTTCTTAAATAGTGGTTAAGTCTAGTAATGCAGAGTTTTTCCAAGCACTTTCCCAAACAAGGGAGTAAGCTTATGCAACGAATATTGTCTATGTGCGTCCTTGACAATTCAGTACTTTTAGGAAGAAGTACAATTTTTGCTCTTTTCCAAATCTTTGGGAAAACACCCAATTTCAAGCATTTGTTAAAGAGAGGCAAAAGGACAGAAGGAGAACAATTGTGAAACTTCTTAATCAGTTCATTATTAATTCTGTCGGAACCAGGAGATTTATTTAAACTTAAATTACCTATAACACTGTCAATTTCTGTTCTTGTAAAAGGTATATCATCATCACTTTCATAAACCAAATCAGCTTCTGAACGCAAAACCCTATGTTGAGAATTATCTTGACTATTTGGATCACGAGGAAAAGATTTCCTCAAGATGGCATCTATAGTATCTTCAAAAGAAGAAGTAAAATGTCCAGAGGAGACTTCGATTCCTGAGATTTCAAGTCTTTTAGTAAAATTGTTTTTCACTCCATGAGTATAAATTTTCTTCCAAACATTCAGTACAGTAATATCAGCGAGAAAAGATTTCCAAGAGTTCGCCTTGCTTTCATCAAGTTTGAATTTATATTTTACCCTAATTTGAATGTAATTTTCTCTATAAACTTCCCTCAGAACGGAATTCTTTGTTCTTTGATATCGTCTTCTTGCTGCATTCAATTGTTTACGCATGCAAAATAATTCAACGGACCACCAGGGTACTTTATGACATCCTCTCTTTTTCAAAGGGATAGATTTTTCTGCAGCCGATATAATTATATCTTGCACATCTTGAACACATAATTCGAGACTATCAGGTAGTATACAGTTATTCAAAAAATCTAATACGGCATTCTCGGCTTTAGAACAGTGAGAATAAAACATGTTCCAATTTGCTCTTTTAGTATTGAAAAGATTTGTTTCTGCAGAACAGTCACAAGCCCTAGCTGAACTGGGAATTTTCAGCCCAAAAGAAATCATTCTATGATCAGAGAGGGAATCATAGTCTGGTATAAACCACCTATCAAGTAATCTAAGCACATCAGTTCCACAACAGCTGTAATATCAATATAGCTAGTACCCTGACCAGAACTAAACGTAGGCCCATAATCCTCATTTACCGTAAACAATTGCCGTGTACTGAAGAATTCACATAACTTAATGCCTCTAGAGTCAGTCACAGGACTAAACCAAACTTCAGACTTACTATTTGCATCCATGCACCAAATAAGCCTTTTTAACACTCTATTTGAAAACATATGCTCAATTTTTCTTAGATCCAAGTCAATATTAACTGAAGGTTCAAAATAATATGAAAATACAGTAAAATCGTATCCTCTAAAAGAGATGTCAATCATTGCAGAATTATAATCAAAATTCCTAGGATCGGAAAAAACTGTAATCGCCATGTTTCTAACAATAATAGCCGCCTTTATAACCTCTGATTTTGTATCATAAAAAATTTTGTAAGTGTTCAGAAATCCAGGAAGCTTTCCTTTCAAACAGTGCGGCTCTTGAATAAGAGCAACATCAACATCATCATTTTCAAGATTTAAAATAAGCTGCTGTGTAGCCTTTTTTGACTTACGTAAGTTAATTTGAACAAAATTAAGATGATCTTTAATGAGTCTAGTCATAGTCAGTTCGAGCAGCAACTTGATTTCTCATGTAGTTATGACAAGAGCAGCTATGCGAAAAAGGCTTATGCTTGACATCCACTTTTTTGGCTTCGCTTTTTAACTTTTTGTTATATCTAATACAATTAACACATACCTGATTTTCTCGGTTTGGGCAGTTATCACTCTTATGTTCTCCGGCGCAAAAATAACAAGATAACATATTTGTGCACTCATTTGCTCTATGATTATAACCGAGACACGAGAAACACCTGTTTATCACTAAGAAGTCTTCAGCATGGCACATGTTCCACATTATTTTTAGTGACCCCACCGCAGTAACACTTTTCCGAATCTTGGGATGAAATTCAATCACCACAGTTCTCACATGTTGAAATTTCTTCAAAACAAAACGAACTCTTGACTCCTTCCAACACTCATTTGAAACAAGGATTTCTGGATTCTGTTCCTGAATAACGTCCAGTAATTCCGAATCGGCAACGTCATTTGGCACATTTCTAATCATCATCGTAGGGTTTTTGCGTTTAGGTACAGTTGGCTTCAGGAACTTAGGATTGGCTTCAATCGTAGTCATCAGTTTTTCTCTATCTTCTTCAGAACCACAATTAACTAAAATTCTATTATCACTGATTTCTTTTAAGTGTCGAATCCCGATCTTCTCCTTCCTAGGATTAACCTGAGCTTTGAACAGTTTTCTGACGTCGCCAGAATTGCAGTTCTCGGCCGCTATTAAAACGGAGCAACACGATGCCTTCCGTGGCGGTTCATTAAGTTTTTCGCCAAGAGATTGCGCCACGACACTGCTATACGTTTTCTTTGGCAAATCCAACATGGCGTCTTTCAAGCTTTCCTTGCAAGCGTCCACAAATTTTTCACTCTTAATCATTACAAAATTCCGATAAACTGAAGATTTTAACTCAACTAGCGCCTGCCTGGCTTCTTCTCTAATCTGTTGGTTCATGTTACACTTCGATTGGAGAGCTGATTCAATGATTTTACACTAATTTTCGAGAGCAGCAAAAAACACGTCATCGTCGCTTTCCGCCATTGTTTTGTTTTTTCGTTATATATATATGCAACACTTTTTTTTCATGTCATTTAACAGTTTTATCAACGCATAGTTTTTTTTTAAATTTATGGTATAAATTCTTTTGAAAACTTGAAATTTTGCACAAAAAATAATAATAATAATTTATGCACGTATTTAACTATTGTATATGTAGTTAAAGCGTCAATAATTGCATTAGTATATTAAAGAAACAATTTTTTTTGTTCCGTGTTATTTTTTAATGTTCTTCTGTTAATTTTTTCACTGTCTTCATTAGTTTATCATGTGTTCAAAAAATTTACAATCAATTTAAACCAATATTGTTATTTTAAAAATGTGTGTGTGTGTGTGTGTGTGAAAGAGGTATCTCTTTTATTTTTTAGCATTGCGTAGTTAGGGAATGAATTGTTAACAATTATAAATAAATACTATCATAACATCTGTCAATACAAGGGCATAAATTTCTGGCTTGGATTGAACGAAATTTATTTGTTTTGCAAATTAAATGAAGTAAAATAAATTCAAATATAAGATAGTTTTTCAAAAAATTGTAATTACAAATCTCCAACTTTTTGAAATTATATTAATAGTGTATGTTTTTCATAAAAATACTCTTTGTTTTCAGCTTCTCTTACATTTTCGTAATTGAAAAATAATTACCCATCGATTGATGTAAAATCTTTGAAAAATGTTGTAGAGAAAAAATGTTAATGACTTACAATTCATATATTTTATAATTAGCATATCTATACATTTTTTAAACACTATAACTCAAAAACTTTTAAACACAATTTTAGGAAATTTAAAATTTAAGTTATAACCAATACTCAAGAATAACTCCGGCGGCTAGCTCAAATAATTTTAATTGGTGGTACATTCTAATTGAGCACGGTTACAATTACATAAAAACAGGAAAATACTATAAAAATACAAAGGGGTTTGCGCGGGAGGACATTGGCACATCCTTTCTTCCCCGAGATGGCAGGCTGACTGGTTAAGTGTTTACATGGCCAGTAGAGGGTGCTCTATTACCATTCGTTACAAAGTTGATTTTATAAGAAATCATTTACTCGGAAAAAAGGGACATCAATAACTCGAGAAAGGCAGTGCAACGCCGAGCCCTGCAGCTAGTTAAAGTAACAACAAGATGCTCAGAATGTATTCAAACGGAAGATGAAACAAATATTAATTATTTACGAAAGTTTTATCAGTAGGTGATAATTTAAATGCTATTAGGAATCAAATACAAGTAAAAATATACTGAAGAAAATGATGAAATAAAATAATTCATTTTGAAAACTTGGATTCATTCAGAAAGTGGTAGCTTTCTCGTCGAATTGACTTAAACAGGTTGATTATAAATACGAGGACAGCGAAAAATCTTGTTTTCGACTGTATATGACGACCGAACATATGTAATCTACATTGGAATGTCAACTTATTTCAACATTGCATCTCAACAACCCAACTGACGCCAAGTGTTTACCCATTTCAGGTCTCAAGGACCAAAACAGAAAATCGAACACTGCGAAAATTTAAAATCACCATCAAAATGATGGATAATTTAATTGTTATTATAATAAAATGCTATTACAACTCATACGAAAGCATATTCTTCTATTGTTTTTTTCTACAAAAAAATTATTATGTTTTGTTGATTAATAGCCAAAGAAACGCGAAAAGAACAGAAAACGCATTTCACAAGAAGAAAGAAGAATGAGACAAAACAGAAATATTACTATTTAATTATAATTGAGAAGAATGTTTTCTTTTCCATAAATATTCCCACCTCCTGCTTTTTTATGTGATTAATGTTGCAATTTATCACTGTTCTTTTACTACGCGGAACGTGTTACAGTGACTTTAATAAAAAAATTGTGCTAAATATTCCTCAATTTTTACATATTATAATCTTTTTTTTACTCATTATTTTACTTTTCTCTTTTTAAAAAGACATTTTCTAACTATTTTTCATTTTTTATCGCTTGCGACTGTCAAATGTGATTAACATAGAAATCCGCCATTTTCTTTTTATTGGCCATAATTCTTAATTTGGTGTGGAGCTATCACTTAAACAAACTATCATAAAAAATATATATTTAAGGTATTTAATTGTTCTTTTTTACTGTTCTTATTTTATTAATCTCATTATTTTTGTAAAATGTGAAGATAAAATTTAAGCAGATATCTTTAATATGATATCTACGAAACTGGCTAACAATAAATCAAACTAAATCTTACGTGACACAAAAAAAATTGGGTATTATTCTCAACTATTATTAAATTAAAATATTACTCATTACATTTCTAAGTAGCAATTTTAATAAATTTAATATTATCTGTGCCTATTGTAATTCATTGATACAATACTATGAGCTTTAAGATAAATTGCTTCGTAGATAATATCTAAAATCTTCGAAGATTTTTTCACAAACAGGTATATAAAGAATGTTGCTTTTATGTTTATATAATTTCAAAACGACGATACAATTTCCATTTCCTCTGATTCATATTGTGGGTTAATGTGTTTTGAAAAAGGCGAAAAATAAATTTTGTCAAATTGTATCAGTAACTCCTTTTTTTCTGTGTTGGACTACTATTCAGTATGAGGATAATAATTCGGCAAATTGGCGATGAATAAATGGTGGACCAAAATAGGATTCAACCACATTTTAAACAGATTTAAAGACGATTCTTATACAATCGACAATTAAGGCAAATTAATTTCGTCATACATTGCAGCAAAACTTGCCATAAATATATTAAGATTGAATTTTTTTCATACCTTTACCAAACGAAAGACCAGCTGAAAGCAGACGTTTACTTTAGGCATAATAATAACTACGTATGTACAAAGTTTGATATAACTTTTATTACATTCATTAACTTATTCGTTCTTGCAATAGCTACTTTTGTATAGTTTCTATTTTTCAATATTTTCCCGCCTTAATTGGATTCGAATTATTCTCGAAAGGTTTGTTCTTTAAAGCAAGTCGGTTCATATGATAATCATTTTCTCTTCACATCGTTTAGTGTTTCTTGTTTCATACATTGCACAAATGATTGTTCTAAACAATGCACACGCACTAATTACCTATCCCCGTGAGATGCATTAACATTATTGTTCTGAGCAAATTACTCGTAAAGGATCGTGTAGGGGTCTAAAGATTCCCAATTAGTGTAGTTGTTTTTTCATTTCATCTTTTTTCAAATCCCAAGTGAATTTTATTTATTTCGTGAACAGAGGAATGTGTGTGTGTGTGTGTGTGTGTGTGTGTGTGTGTGTGTGTGTGTGTGTGTGTGTGTGTGTGTGTGTGTGTGTGTGTGTGTGACTCACAAGTTATCACTTTTGTGATCGAAAAAAAAGCCAGCGTTTTGACGAAGTGGCTCAGAAATGTTTAAAATGTTGCCATTTTAATGGAAAAGAAATTAAGTCGAGTATCAAAATTGGCGATTTTTGAAATAATTTTTAGAAAACAAAAATTACTTTAGGGATTCATGGTAACAAAGTTCGTCAAAAATAACGAAAATTTCTTCGATTTTCTGAAGTTATTAACTGCTATAAAAATGTAGGTATTGTCTTAAAAATAGCTGAAAATGGGATGACTTTTGTTGAACGTGGTGAGAGTCCATTTTACTCAGGTTTGGCCTGCCCAAATGGTTTGATGGACCACTTGGATGACGTGAAATGTTAAAAATTGATTCACGTTAGAAAAACACGCCTTTAATAATCTAATACAAATACAAATGTGTTAAACTTTTATGATTAATTATAATTAGTACTGGGATCTTAATTAATGAAAGACATTCAGGAAAAATCCTATTTTAATCAACATTTTCGGCAAATTGTTCCAAATTGCCCCATCAGCTCCTTTTTCTATATTCTGTGAGGATAATAATTCGCCGTTGGTGATAAATAAAGGTGTGGTCTAAAATAGAATCTGATCGATATTTGTTTCCTTTCCTTCACTTAAATTTTGCAAATTTATTTTTGAGTTTACTTACAATTATTTTTTACAGGTTTAGGGAGATATGGAGTAACACAAAGGCTATCATCCCCTATATTTGAGTTTGACAGTGCACATCGAAGCTATTTTCTCAACTGGCATCATTTAATAAAACAAGTATATATATATAATGAACTCTTTGTAAAACTTAATCTCGGGGGGGGGGGGACTTGTGTAAATCTAAAAGTGCTCCAAGTCGTTCTGAAAAATGTCTCGAGTTGGAATATCTCTCAGCGGCGTATTTTGATGTGAATGCAAACATCTGTTTCATGTCATTGTTGCATTGTAATTCAATTAACTCAATTGGCAGAATTTCGGGAGCGCTATTCACGTTAAGATGAAATGGGAATAAAAATATTTAAAATGTTTTATCATATTATGCTGATTCTGAGTAACAACCAAAAGGCTGTAATAAATTTCCTTATTTCGTTAGTATCTTTTGAGAAACTATAAGGATGGCATTTTGGGAAGTTTTTTATGAGAGGAAAAAATGTTGAGTGTTATCATTTCTATGTTGGCATTCAAATAGCAATAATTTCTTGTTATAACTTTCATGACATTACATGCATCGATTATTAAATTATTTTGTCATTGCGAGTCCTTATTTATTTGAATAATTTTTTCTGTTTTGAATCACCTAGTGAGCCTCGCCACTCTTATTTATCTAAACATATTCAAATCGATCTTAATAGGCTAAATTTATGTGACGTCATATTCACATGCTAAGGATAAACACATGTTTATAGCCAATTAATTTATGAATTCATGCAGCGTCATAATCATCCGATAAATACAATCATGTATTTCCAGCTAATTAGTTCATGCCAACTTTTACTTTTTGCAGAAACTTCATTTGAAAAAAAACATTTTTTTTTTTTTTGTCAACCATAATAACCTACATAAGATAGCAAAATATAGTTGATATATAATATAAAAATACACAGATAATATAAAAACTTGTTTAAAATTTTAAACTTTTTTTCATTTTATTTGAGCATCTTTACTCAATTATGAAATTTGAAATTTTTCTAAATTTTACAAGTATATCAACAAATACTAGTTATTTTAATGTCAGTGTTGAATTAAGTCGTGAAAATACTTGATTGTCTTTTTCATGTGGCCGTCATGAATTGAGCCTATTTCTTACTCACATTTGTTATTAATTAAAAAAATTTGTACATCAGTAAATTCATTTTGTTAGAGGACATTTTTAATATTCCGTTTAATCATCAATTCATTCTCAATTCAGAATGCGTATGCTTCTAATTTCAATTAAGTTTAATAAATAACAAATATATAAATTGCTAAGATTATAAAATTTTATTTAAAAAAATCATAATTTACTACTTATAAAATGTGATAATTTAGCTCCAACAGAATGGTAGAAATAGAATTAAAATCATGACATCTGATTTTTAAAACAATTATTGGTACTTTATTTGAAAATTCAGATTTTACAAATCATTCAAATTAAAATTTATTTTGACAGGTAAAAATTTGTTTCCTATATTTCTGCTTTGTATATGACGTGCAAGTACATGTAATATATACACGTGTACGTATTCTCTGTACTTATTCTTCCATTAGATTTTTCCCGCCAAATTATCTTCTGACATCCTTTATTAATACCATCCACGCCAGTGGAAAGTCGCCAAAAAAGGATAATCGACCAAGATCAAGGAACAAGTTTTATCCATAAAATTTTAATTATTTTAGATGACACATCTTCAAAAAGAGAATTATAGATTAATTTACAATAAACTCATCACTTACAACAGTTGAAATTTACAGATAAAATCGAATCAATCTCCTTTTTGAAAATTAATAGACTCTCTTCTTTTATCCGATTTTCCATTCGGACAAACGATTTTTTAATGGAACAACTTTCGTTCGTCATAAAAATTTAATGCCGGTTCTAAAATAGCTTTTCGATATCCATTCACTGCTCTCAAATAAAGTTCTTTTTAACTTCTTTTCTCTCACGTAAACCTTTTTCTTTTTCCCTGCCCTTCTCAAAAAGAGATTTATGTACAAAAGATATATTTCAGAAAACCAAAATTGTTTTAGTAATGACAGTATACCATGTCTTCATGAAATGGAAAATCTTTTGTATGAGCGAAATGGGTTTTTTTAGAAAGTTAGAACTAATAGAAATTGGAAAAGGTAATACCTGCAGAATCAGTATTGTATATTATTTTTTTGATAATTACATTTACTTCTAGAATAACGTTAGCTATAAATGTTTTATGCGTTTTCTTGGTAGATGTAATTGATTGATTCGCTCTCTCTTGTATATAAACAATGCCGTTTCTTTTCGTGTTTCTACCTAAGAATAGTTTGATGTTATTCATTTTATTTTGGTTAAAAAAAACATACTATATGAAGTAATTAGTTCTGAGAATTAGTTGAGGAAAAAGTAGGTAAATTGCTGTGATGCTTTTATTCTGTGGACAAAACAAAATTTTAAAAAGAGATTTATTTATAGTTAATAAACATTTAACAAGACGTGGGTGTTCCAACAAACAGGTAAATAATCAGGAAAAATTTGCCAAAAAACTTCAACCTTCAAACGCTGGAAAATTGAATATAGGTTACTCGTACAATAAACATCTTTGTAGTTAACAAAGATTCAGTATGTTGTGTATGTGCGTGAGTATTTTCAAACCAAAAGTTGACAAAATCTTGCGATAAATAAATAAACAAAAATCACCGAAAAATTTAACATGGAGGTGAAACACTGAAAAATCCAATATACACACAAACGCAAAATTGCACAATAAACGTAGGACGCTGAGGGCAGCTATTAAGCGGGATTAAGCCACTTTTTAACAGCTAACCAAGTTTTTGTTTTGTGTTTATAGTATTGAGAAAAAATATAAGTAATTAATAGCAGGGGCTGTTACTAAAATCATAAAATAAGTACACATCCAATTCTACAAAAAGTACAACGAATTAACAAACATATTGCAAAATAGTATTAATATTCATCGCGTGAGATTCGTATAAATAAGTTTTTCAATCAAAATTAGTAAGGATAAAATTTAAAAATAATTATCTTTTAAAAATAATAATAATTTGATAATAATGTTTATTTTAAAAATGCGAAATCCTTTTTCCATTCAAAGTACGGTTTTTTACTCAATATTCTTTTTAACGTTAAAAAAAAAAATTTGCACTTAAAGGGTTAAAGTGTAGAGATTGGATTTAGCGATGTTTATCTAGATGCCAACAGAGTTCGGCTCTTCGTTTGATTACGCTCGGGACACCTATCGGACTGGTTCTGGTTGCCAAAAATTCGACTTCGCCAAGGGATTCCCTATTCTATGCATTAACCCATAAAAGCCTTTTACAAATTGTATAATATGAAATAAAATTGTAAAATATTTTGAATATTTCAATTTGGAAGCAAGTATAGGCTGTTATTTGTTGCCAGTTCAGAGATTGTCCTCGATACTTGACCGTAGTTCAAAATAACGAAGTCCGTCGCCAATAGTTCTCTTGTACCTTGATAGTGGGGACATTAATAAATAACTATTAATAGAAGCGGATAAAAAATAATTCTAATTTGTTTTAAATGTGAAATTTTTTGAATTTATTTTATTATTAAATAATGTGGTAACTAAAAATGTGCCAAATTATACAAACATTTGAATAAATTCAAAGCATAGCATATTCGTCACCCATCCGGTATAATGGTTAGCGACGCTGGCTGCTGTGCCGTAGGGCCTGGGTTCGAATCCCGGAGAAGACATGGATGTTTGTAAATGTATAGTGCCTTCGCGGCATGGGGGTACTCTAAATAGCCGTCGAGCCGCAAGTCTTCTCGTGAGGTTGGTGAAAGGGGAAGAGAGGTGGGAGACCCCTGACCACTCCCTCAAAATTGGGGTGGAACCGAGCCAAAACGTACTGTCACCTGTATGGTGCTCAAAGCTACGGCTAACGACAGGCGTACAATATAGCCCGATGCCATGATGAATTTCGTGGGCCTCGATTTGATTTCGTCAGACAGGTGGCATTAGCAACAAAGGTACTTCAAAGAAATTACACGAAGTTCTTAGTATCATATTTTTCTATTTTAATTTTGTTCATTTCTCAATATTCTCTTGAGTTATTTCAAAAAGGTCGAAGATTTGAATTACTTTTTTAAAAAGAAATTGCCATGACCTTTTTATCTTAAAATCTGGAAAATCAGGTATTTTATACTTTGCTGCCAAGTTATCTGAAACATTATTTTTTTTTTCAATTTCTACTATTAGTTCACAATCTCTCTATATCTTGTTCAAAATTTCAATCGTTAATAAAATGCATTTTAAACCGCTCAATTAAGCTAAAATTTTATATACACGATTATTTTGATAACAATACGGTAATTAATAAAAATTTAATTATAACTTTTATTAATTACAGTAATTATAATTTATAAAAATTAATTGATTGAAACTACTTATTCAAAGAATTACAGATACAGCCATGTTAGCATCATTTTTGTCGACTTAGTGATTATTTAGGCAACTTGTACCAAAATTTTAAAAGGTTTTCTTCCCACATTTTAAAGCACTCATTTGAGCTGAAATTTTCTATACACAATTGTTTTGGGTGACAATACGATAGTTTAAATATAATTGATTAAAATAAATTTACTGAAACTAATTATTTAAAGAATTACAGATACATTTTTGGTACATTGGCTACATTTTTAATGACTTGGGTCAAAATCTTAAAAGATTTTTCTTCTCACGTTCTAAAGCATTCAGTTGAACTGAAATTTTATGTACACGTTTATTTTGGATGACAATACGATACTTTAATGACAATTAACAAAAATTGATTGCCATTTAGTATTGGGATTTTGTCATATTTATATACATTTTTATATTAATTGTACTTATTTGATAAAAAGTAGCTAAAATAAAAAATTTCTTTGTTGATCTTAGTAGGAATTTGAATTATTTTCTTACGTTACTTATTTTACTTCAAATGAACTGTAAAAAGACTTACAGTCACTTTTGTACAAGAAAAAAAAAAAGGTCTGAAGATGATTGCAGGCATCATTTTATTCAGTCAATTTATTGATTCTCAATCAGTTGAAAAATCCAAAATCTTTACATTTTTGAAAGGCTTTCAAAAATTTAATCTTGGATCACATTATTTTTTTTTCGCTCTTGGTATTTTTGTGGAGATTGCCGACGCTGAGCTATTGATCAAGCCTCACAATTTAATTTTTTATTTATCGTCTGCTTATATTTGTTCCATGCTCAATTTATTTTAAATATATCGTTTGCTTTATATATGCATGACTGCACTCTCGAGAGGAATAAAGGAGACAGCAAAGCTTGGTCAATAGCAAGATATTCGCGCTCATTATATTTTATACTTACTTATACTTACTCAACTGTGATCATTATTTAGACAGCTTTTTTACTTCATGTTATAGATTAAGACCCATTTTTTAAGAAACATTTTTTTTTCAGACATAAAAGTGCTCTAATATCCATATTATATTCTGACTTCATCTATTCTCTCTCTATGCGGGGATATATATATGTGGGAATTTCCACATAGACGGCACTATAGAGGGCGCTGGCGACGCGAGCCACCAGCGAGCGAACGGACTAGAGAGAGATTAGCGAGCGAGAGGTCTCGACGAGGAGGTCAGAGCCAACGCTGCTAAGAAAAAAGGAAAGCAACCGGGATCTAACTGGCCGTGTAGGGACCAAGTGGCCCGATGCTGGAAGGACAGTCACGTGAAGGTGACACATCCATCATCTGAATGCCATACACCGTTGTGAACCGTGGTGTGATAATTGTTAAGTGAAGAGACTGAGAAACTATTGTTGAATACGAGAAGTAATCGAAACGCTGTCAATAATATATCTGTATAGTAGAGTGTAGTACTGTAATTGTCCACATTAAACGTTAGTATTAGTTAAAAACAGTGTAATCAATGTGAATACCCCTAGAACTCCGCGTCATAACACCACATAAAATGGGTGCTTGGCCGGATGTGGACTGTGTGGACTATTGATACCGGCATGTGCACTGTGTGGACTATTGATACCGGGATGTGAACTTTGTGGACTATCAGGACTTTTGATATCACGATGTGGACTGTCAGGACATTAAATTAATAGTGCGCTGTGAAAAAAAAACTGTTCAGGACTTTCGCAAACCGAACGGAACTTTCGAACTCTGACTGTGCTTTTGAACGGATAAACTCAAGTGATCCTTTTCCTGGTTGATACAGCTCAACAACAACAAAAAAGGTAAGATACCTTTTTATACTCTTCTATTGTGATTAAAATGTCGTATCATAAATGTACAAGAAAAGAGGACTTGATAAATGTGCTCAATGAAATTGGGGAGCAAGTTTCCTCTAAAGAAACAATTTTCGAGCTAAAAACTAAATTGGAAAATTCAAAACTGTTTAAAGATGACCCTGAATTTGTAATGAATATGATAAATTTGTCCATTGAGGATAGACAATCAAAAGCCGAACAGCAGCTCCAAATAACTAACTCACAGCTAGAGCTAGAAAAAATTAAACTGCAACAGATAGACAGAGAAATTGAACTTCAAAAGGCAAAAGCTGAAGGGAATGTAACCCAGAAAAGTTTACAGGGGGAAACTAATTATTTAGAAAATTTAATTAAAAGTATAAAAACATTAACGATACAAATCCCAAAAAAAACCTGAAAATTTTGGTCTTTTTTTTCAATCGATAGAACGAGCATTCAAAATTAAAAATGTTCCAGATGACTTAAAATCAGAAATCCTGATTAATATTCTTGGTGAGAGGGCACATAACATTTTACTATACGTAAAAGATGACGAAATCAAAAATTATGAGTTAGTCAAATCATTAGTTTTAAGAGAATTCCAACCCACTGCTCAGGAATGCTTACTTAATTTTAGAAAAGCCAAAAAGCAAACAGATGAAACTCATGTACAATTCGCTACTCGTTTAAGTGCTATGTTTCAATATTACCTAAAAATTAGGAACGTTAATGATTTTAAATCCCTATTTGGACTTAATGGTCAGTGATAAAATCTTAGACACTTTAGATCTAGAAACTGCTTCACATATTAAAATTTTGCAGGCGGATTCATGGCTTGTGCCAGATGAGCTAGGAAAAGCTTGCGATATATTTTTTATTTCGAAAAACAGATCACTGCATGAATCGCGAAACCATAACAATGTTAAGAGTAAAAACGATAATGATGCTTACATTAAAAACCGCGCGAACATAGTAAATACTAATTATTTCCAGAGACAGTTCCCAAAACATAACCAAAGTGTAAAACAAGAAAAAATAATCTCGTGTTATGTGTGTGGAAAGCCGCATTTTGCTAGAAATTGTGGGAAAAAAACGGCGAAGTCAGAAAATAAAGATAAAAGTGTAGGGCATACCATAAACCAAATTAAAACTATTTCTAATCAAAATGACTTTTTGTTTAATGAATTACAGTATGTAGACGTAATTGTTGATGATATCCCATTAATTGCCACTTTGGATAGTGGAGCCAACTCAGTTATCATAAATAAAAAGTACGTTTCAGCGAAAAAAAGAGTGCATTCTCAAATCACCCTAACCAGTTGTTTTGGCGAATGGAGGATTGCAAACGTTTCAGAATTTACAATCTCATTGAAAGGGGGGGGGACACAAACCATCCCCGCGGCAGTGTGCGAGATCGAGGCAGAAATATTATTACCCTTAAGAGTTTATGAGTTCTTGAAAAGTGGATCAGAGGAAGCAAGGTCAAATGTTAGAATATGCAATCCGGTATGTTTAAAGGATGGAATAGTGGGGGAACAGCAGATTGATGAGTCAGGATGTTTAGTTAATTCTGAGAGGATTATGGATAAGTCTAATTTGTTTTTGCTAAAGGTATCTGAGGCATACGAGGAATGTTCATATGATTTATCGCATATCTCGAATAGTAGATTAAGGAGTCAAGTACATACACTAATAAAACATTACAAACCAAATAAAACGAAATCTACTGCTTTAAAAATGAAAATAATTTTGTCAGATGAAAAACCCATTTGTCAAAGGTTACGTAGGCTATCTTTACTTGAAAAGCGCGAGGTTGAAAAACAAATAGAGCTGTGGTTAGCACAGGGAATAATTAAAGAAAGTTGTTCAGATTTTTCGTCTCCTATTGTGGTGTGTAAGAAGAAAGATGGAACGATGCGTTTGTGTATCGATTATAGAAAGCTAAATAAAAAAATAATCAGGGACAGATATCCACTTCCTGTAATTGAAGAGGTATTAGATAAATTAGGGAACGGTGGAGTATTTTCGACGCTAGATTTAAAGAATGCGTTTTTTCATGTAGATGTTGATGAAACAAGTAGAAAATATACCGCGTTTGTAACAGAAACAGGTCAATATGAATTTTTGAAAGTGCCATTCGGTTTATCTATTAGCAGTAACTATTTCCAAAGATACATTAATTACGTGTTTAGAGACTTATTAAGAGACGGTACTTTAATTATTTATTTAGATGATATAATAATTCCGGCAATAGATAAAAAAAAGCTTATGAAAAATTAACTCGTGTGTTAGAAATCGCTTCCAAATACGGCCTTGAATTAAATCTAAAAAAATGTCAGTTCTTGCAAAGGAAAATTAATTTTTAGGGCATATAATTCAGAACGGTACAATTCAACCTTCATCGGAAAAGACAGTAGCAGTCTGTAACTTTCCAGAACCTAAAAATGCGAAAGATGTTCAAAGTTTTCTTGGATTGACAGGGTATTTCAGAAAATATATTCCTTCATACGCTATAATAGCCAGACCCCTTAGTGATTTATTGCGAGGAACAAAACCTTTTGAATTTAATCATGAACAAAAAATAGCTTTTCAAAATCTAAAGAACGCGTTATCAAATGAACCTGTATTACATCTTTTCAAGGAAGGCGCGAAGTTAGAGCTGCATACAGATGCAAGTAAACTCGGTTTAGGTGCTGTGCTTTTACAACAAAGTGAAGATGGAAATTTCTATCCAATCCATTATATGAGCAAAAAGACTTCCATTCAAGAAGAGAAATTGTGCAGTTATGAACTAGAAGTACTGGTGGTTGTCGAGGCTCTGAAAAAATTTCGAAACTATCTCCTGGGAAGAAAATTCCTAATACGAACGGATTGTGCAGCATTTGCGAAAACTCTAGACAAGAAAGAGTTGACACCAAAGATTGCTAGATGGTCGATTTTTCTACAAGAATTTGATTACGAGGTAGTCCATCGTCCTGCAAAACAAATGCAACACGTAGATGCGTTGAGCAGACATCCCATTATGCTAGTGACTAGTGATGAATTGACACACAAGATTGTGAACGCTCAGGAAACTGATGAGTATATTAGAACCATTAAGCAGCTGTTGCATGAAGGCAAAACTACTGAATTCACCATAAAGAATAATATTTTATTTAAACTTAGTGAAGATCAAGAACTGTTAGTTGTGCCAGAAATGATCCAAGTAGATGTGGTGAAGAAAGCTCATTCGTTTGGACATTTTGCTGTGGCAAAGACAGAAGACTTGGTGAAAAGAGACTATTATTTTCCGAATATGAGGAAGTGTATAGAAAACGTACTAACAAACTGTGTAGAATGCATATTGGTCAATAAGAAGAGAGGAAAAGGAGAAGGGTTTTTACACCCTATTCCAAAAGAAGATCTGCCGTTGTCAACATTTCACGTAGACTTCATTGGACCATTGCCAACGACCAACAAAAATTATAATCACATATTCACTGTGATTGATGCATTCACTAAATTTACTTGGTTATACCCAACCAAAAGTACAACAGCTCAAGAAGCCATTGAAAGACTAAAGTTGACACAAAAAACTTTTGGGAATCCTTCACGTATAATTAATGACAAAGGAGGAGCATTTAGATCGAAGGAATTCGAAGACTACTGTGCTGAGGAGAAGATTAGTAATATTCAAATAACGACGGGAGTACCAAGGGGAAACGGACAAGTTGAAAGAATCCATGGAGTGCTGATTCCAGTGTTGACGAAGATGTCCATTCAAGACCCGACTAAGTGGTTCAAGCATGTCGATTCACTACAACGTGTATTGAACAGTGTACCTTCACGCAGTACAAAATATTCGCCATTTGAATTACTAATAGGAATCAAGATGAAGAATCCTGAAGACGTCATGATAAGAAATTTGCTTGAAGAAGAGAGTCAAAATCAACTATGTCAACATCGTGAAAACCTTAGAAGAGAAGCAAAGCAAAACATTTTGAAGATACAAGAGGAAAACAGGAGAACTTACAATCGAAAGCGGAAAAAAGCTCACCAGTATAAGCAAGGAGAGTTGGTAGCAATCATGAGGACTCAGTTTGGAAACAAATTGAAACTGCGACCAAAGTATTTTGGACCATACCAAGTGACTAGAGTAAAACTCCATGACCGATATGATGTTGCTAAAATTGGAAACCATGAGGGACCAAATGTAACGTCCGCATCAGCAGACCAGATGAAGCCATGGTCTAAGCATTAATGAAGAAGAACGAACTTGTAGAAGATATTTGTGTAACTGTATACTAATCTATGTTCTTTCTTTTTTCTTTTTTTTTTTAGTTTGTATATTTCAGATCCTTAGTGCGTGAGCAGTGAGGACACTGCCTGTAGGATGCCCGAGAAGATGTGGGAATTTCCACATAGACGGCACTATAGAGGGCGCTGGCGACGCGAGCCACCAGCGAGCGAACGGACTAGAGAGAGATTAGCGAGCGAGAGGTCTCGACGAGGAGGTCAGAGCCAACGCTGCTAAGAAAAAAGGAAAGCAACCGGGATCTAACTGGCCGTGTAGGGACCAAGTGGCCCGATGCTGGAAGGACAGTCACGTGAAGGTGACACATCCATCATCTGAATGCCATACACCGTTGTGAACCGTGGTGTGATAATTGTTAAGTGAAGAGACTGAGAAACTATTGTTGAATACGAGAAGTAATCGAAACGCTGTCAATAATATATCTGTATAGTAGAGTGTAGTACTGTAATTGTCCACATTAAACGTTAGTATTAGTTAAAAACAGTGTAATCAATGTGAATACCCCTAGAACTCCGCATCACAACACCATATATATATATATATATATATATATATATATATATATATATGTAGGAAAGGAGTGCAAGTTTTCTTTTACTTCTTTTGATTTTTATTGTAAGAGACGGCACCACTAATCGAAACCACGTGAGTTTTAGCTGCGCGATACGATGAGGTCATGTATTTATAAAGGTGGCAGAAAGAAGAAACTGGGAGTTGCACCAAAGCTTGAACGAAGGCAGGTCAGAGGAAATCGCTCTCTCCGTTGTTTTGAGAAAGAGTACGTGTTTTCGGAATTAATATGGTGTTATCTCGAATAATTTAAAACCCCTTGTAAATAGTTAATATTTTAGTTGTGTTATTAATAAATTAAGTTATTTTAACTCTGCGTGCTTATTTTAACATTAAAATCGAACCTTCCCCTAGACGCCGTCCCACAAATTGGGGCTTCGACCGAGAATTTTTTAAACTATTCAAAGTTTTATCTAAGAGCATTTTTTAAAAGTTTTACCTCCTCATCGATTTTTGATTTCCTGAGTGGTACATAGACCTTGCCTTGCATCGAATAGAGACCCGGCGAAGCCTTCAGCTGGATAAGAAATTTTACGAGCGATACGGAAATACTTCAGCGAGAACAGTCAACAAGAAAAAGGAGTCCATTGACTTGGTTAGAAACACGGAATCTTGGCGAATTTCCACGTCAGCTACAGTCAACCAAAACTGGAAGCCCAGCGACTCAACGAGATACTGAACGAATTGAACGAGATTATCTTGATCATTGAGGTCAACACTGACGAGAGAACCTTTGGAACTGCATCGAATTGCGAGTTATCAACACGAAACGAGATTTCCCGTGTCATTGAGGTCAAGGTAAAGTGTCTTCAGAATTACATTGAATTGTGCTAGTATCCTTTTTTTTGGTATTGTGTGAGTAATAGGCAAAAATTATATAAATGAATGATTTTTTTTTGTGTGTATGTTTCCTGTTCTGTGAATCTGAAATTGAATTTTAAAGTACTAGGTACTATTATTGGTTTAATTGCAGATATAAATATTTGATGTTCCTTCAGTTTTGGATTAATAACTGAGTACTTTCCGTGTTTTTTCTTAATCTATTTTTGATAAATGAAAGGAACGCGTTGTTTTTTTTAATAAAAAATAAAATTGATATTAACTGTAATACTGTTGTGTTTTGTAGAAGGATTTAAGTTCCGGGAATTCTTTAAAAAGTCCATTTTTGTCTATAATTGTTTATAATTGATAATTGCATCTTATTTAAATTATCTTTTGTTTCTTTTTAAGTGAGTAAACTTTTTGCGTGTCATTTTAATGGTTTTGTCTCATTTAACTTGGGTAAAAATTTAAGTTGTTCTCTGGGTCACCATTCTGAGTATAAAAATGGCATTCTTACTCGCGAAAAGGAAAGAGGATTTATTGTCACTCGCCGAGGATTTGGATCTTACTACCGAAGCAGGTATCACAAAATTGAAGTTAAAGGAGCTGATCGTAAAAAGCCCAGATTACGTTGAAGACGGTGTTAAAAAGCTGCTTGATAGCATAGTGGAGGAACGTACAGAAAGGGCTGAGAGAGAGAGGGCTGAGAGAGAGGATATGCGAAAGGATGAGAGAGAAAGACGAGAGTACGAATTAGAGAAGTTGCGAATACAAGCGCAACAGACTGCCGGTATGCCGAATAACACCGAAAACGTTCAAGCATCGAATAAACTGTTTCACGAAACTTTTCATAAGTTTAATATGAAGGAAGATATTGGTTTGAATCTTACCTTATTTGAGCGTCATGCAGAACTAACTTCCTTACCGAAAAAAGATTTGGTTCAAAAACTTATAGGTTTAATACCCGTCGAAATTGCCCATCTGATCGCAAGAGAACCCAACTGGTAAGTGTAACAATTACGATCATATAAAGAAGTTGCTCTTACAAAGATTTAAATTATCTCTCTCTCTCTCTCCGGAAAAACTTCGTCAGTTATTTTTGTTTCACCAAAAGTCCGATGAACGAACATGGCAAGATTTTCAACACGAATTACAGACGTATTTTGGTGGATGGACTTAGGGCTTAAAAGTTAACACCTTCGACCAATTACGAGAATTAATCATAGCCGATCAAATGAAGAAGAGGGCGCCGTATGATTTTCAGGAACACTTTTTGGACGAATGGTCTACTATTAACTCATCTATTGAGCTAGCGAAAAAATTTGAAGATTATGAGGACGTCCGAAGAACTATAGGGCCAAAGCAGTTAAACTCATTTGCTAAGAGATCGAACAATAACTATAATTGTTCTCGAAGGCAAGAACGTTTTCACCTTGGAAATAATTGGAATGATAGAAAATGCTTTCAATCGACGAGAACTTACGATAAAAGAGTTAAACAGGTAACATGTAGCTACTGCAGGGGACCAGGTCACTATGCCGTAGATTGTACAAAGCGCAACAAGGGTACGAAAATCAATAAATTTTCAAGCTCTCCGGTCCAGATCTGTTCTCGAATTCAGCAAGACAGAATTAAGACCAGGAAAATAACCATCGGAAACAAGACTTTTGAGGCTCTAATCGACACTGGAAGCTCAGTTTCGCTCATTCGTGAAGATGTAAGCAAAGGAATCATCGAGCAATCAAAGCTCTCGAAGGACATTGTCGTGTTATCTGGATTGGGAAAGTACGAAGTCAAAACAAAAGGATCGTTCCAACGAGAAATCGAATTGGATGGAGAGAAATATTCCGTAATATGGCATGTCGTGCCTGCGGTGCATTTGGAGTTCCAGGCAGTGATAGGATCGGACATTTTGGAACAAGCTTTTGTTGGCTTTGATAAAAAAAGGTGTTTATTTCCGTAAACACGAAGAGAAGGTGTGGTATGTGAATACACAGGTTTATGAGGCAAGAACTGAAGACAAAATCGAAGTTAAACATGTTATCAATCCTCAAATAAGAAAGGAACTCTCTGAACTAATCAACAGCTATACACCTAAGAAGACCGAAACGACAAATGTATCCATGAGAATTATCCTGAAGGATGATATACCAGTTTACCAAACAGCACGCCGTTTGTCGTTTCTGGAGAATCAGACCGTCAACAAGCAGATCGACGAATGGTTGGATAAGGGAATCGTGAGACCAAGCTCTTCTGAATATGCAAGTTTAATCGTGTTAGTCAAGAAGAAAGACGGTACCGACAGACTATGCATTGACTATAGGAAACTGAACCGAAAACTAGTCAAGGATCGCTTCCCCTTGCCACTGATAGAGGACGTATTGGATAGGCTGCAAGACGCCAAAGTGTATTCCACGTTAGACTTGAAAAATAGGTTTTTTCATGTCGACGTAAACGAGGATTGCAAGCATTTCACCTCCTTTGTTGTACCAGACGGGCAGTTCGAATTTAATAAGGTACCTTTTGGTCTCAGTACAAGCCCAAGCGTATTCCAAAGATATGTGTACAGCATTTTTAGGGAACTCATGCGAAAAGGCATCGTAATAATTTATTTGGACGATTTGATCGTTCCAGCTAAAGATGAGAAAGAAGGTTTGGAAAAACTAAAGAAGGTGTTTGAGGTCGCATCCAGATATGGGTTGGAGATCAAGTTTGAAAAATGTCAGTTTTTAAAACGAAAAATGGAACTTTTGGGTCACGTTGTCGAAAATGGAACGGTGCGCCCTTCAGTTGCAAAAACGATAGCTGTCAAGAGGTTTCCTGTACCAACGACTGTCAAACAAGTCCAAAGCTTTTTAGGACTCACTGGCTATTTTCGAAAATTTATTCCGTCATACTCTAAAATAGCGAAACCTTTGAGTGATCTAATTAGAAGCGACAATCGATTTGTCTTTGAACGACCTCAAATAGAAGCATTTGAAAAGCTCAAGCAATTATTGACTGAAAGTCCAGTATTAAGTATTTTCCAGCAGGGAAAAACAACCGAATTGCACACGGATGCAAGTCAACAAGACTACGGAGCCGTCTTACTCCAAGAGGCAGAAGGTGGAAAATTGCATCCAGTTCAATACATGTCTAAGAAAACTACTCCGGCAGAGGAGAAGTATAGCAGCTGTTATGAATGAGAATGAGACTTTAGATTTTGAGTTTGATGTAGAATGCAATTATGAATTGTATAACGAACGGATTTTGACTTACCGCCATTTTCCATGCTAGGCGTAGGAACACTGTGGAAGTATTTCGAAAGCTGAATGAAAATATATAACTGAAGATTATTAATGAATCAAACCAATGATCAATGATTTCACAAGTCGACTTTTCATGTATATATTTGCTTCACACACACACTCATGCCTTTACATGTACGATAAAAGAAAAACATTTCACTAAAACATAATCACAAGAATGGCGACCATTACCACCGAATCATCCGAATGGAATGTCGTTTTCCCGCCGAAATCACTCCCGCTTCCAGAAACCAAGTCCAGTTCGTGGCGCCATCTCTGGACGGCGAAAGGAGTCAACTATTCTTAACATCCTCCGGGGGGCGGGAAGATGTAGTCGATGGTGGTAGGGGCAAGACTGCAACTTGAGAGACTGGTCTTGTCATGACTCCACGTGAAGTCTGGATAGTGACGACACGGCATATTCCGTCCACTCCAGGATGTGTGGCCACAATCCTTCCGGGAGTCCACCTGGTGCTGAAAGAGGCTGGATTCTTGATTAGGACGAGGGATCCTACCGTGAAGACTTTCTGGCCCTGCATCCATTTGGTTCGGGACTGCAAGGTGTTGAGGTAGGAGAGCTGCCAGCGAGACCAGAACATCTTTTTCAACTTCATCAGAAGAGACCACCTAGAATGAAGACTCAAGGATTGGTTAGTCAGACTGTGATCAGGGAGTTCAAGCAAGGGACACCCGATAAGAAAGTGTCCGGGTGTTAACACCTGGAGATCCTGAGGGTCTGATGATAGCGGATAAAGAGGACGTGAATTTATGCACGCCTCGATTTGGCACAGGATTGTAGCTAACTCTTCAAAGTTCAGCACAGCCGCTTTAAGGTTTTGAGCAAATGATGCTTTGTGAGTTTGACTGAGGCTTCCCACACACCTCCGAAATTTGGTGCATATGGAGGAATGAAGTGCCACTGAATGTTTTTGCTTGACGAATAGTCCTGGACATTAGAGTTGTGAAGTAATTTAAACAAGTCCTTCAAGTAAGCTGAAGCACCAACGAAATTTGTACCGTTGTCAGAATAAATGTCTGATGGATAGCCACGGCGTGACACAAATCGACGCAGTGCTGACAAAAATGCTGCTGCTGATAGCGAAGATACGAGTTCAAGGTGCACTGCTTTAGTACACATGCAGATGAAGAGGCATATGTAAGATTTGAAGTTGCTGGTCTTGCGAGTATGTTGGCACTTTGTCGTGATAGGTCCAGCAAAGTCAATGCCTACTTTTTCAAAAGCACGACAAGGGGTGATTCGTTCGATGGGTAGATCACCCATCATTTGAGAGACAGGCTTCGCCACAAGCTTAAAACAGTCTACGCAGTTGTGTAGTTCTTTTCTGACAGCTGATTTACCATTAGGTATCCAAAACTGCTGGCGAATGAGGGATAAAACTAGTTCCTGCCCAGCATGGAAATTGACCCTATGAAAATGTCTAATGATTAGACTTGTAAAGTGATTATTTTTTGGTATGAGCATAGGATGCTTTTGTTCAAATTTAAGAGTTTGTTGGAGACGAAGACGTCCTCCGACACGAAGAATTCCCTCAGAGTCAAGGAATACATTCAAAGACTGAAGGTTGCTAGATTTGGGAAGAGGCTTGTTATATATACATTTCAAGATATTAAGTTCTGTATGGTATTCTCCATTTTGTAACAATTTGACTACCTTTTTGATTGAGGTTTCTAATTCATGTGTATATAAAAGCCCAGTAACTTTGGACACTGATTTGGAATTATGGTAGAATCTGAATATCCATGCAACAGTCCTAATTACTTTCATGTACGAGGAAAACTTATCCAAGAAACCAAGAGAATTATCAACACCAGTTGAAAGAACAACAGAGTCACTCAATGATTCAGACTGATCAATAGGAACAAGTGGAACAGGCTGTTCAGAGAAAGGAAGAAATGAATTGGAAGAAGGATGGAAATCATGAAGCCAATTTTGGACCAGCTACCCACTCTGAATTTTCAAGAAGTTGTTTCGGGTAGAGGCCTCTTGTTGCCCAATCTGCCGGGTTTAATTTTCCCGGAATGTGATGCCAAGATTCTTTTGAGGTTAGTGTGTGAATTTTTCCAACCCTGTGTTGCACAAATTGATTTCCTTTTACAGGTGGATTATTTATCCAACTCAGTGTAATTGTTGAGTCACACCATAAATAAGTATCGTGAGTGATGCTAAGAGATCGCTTAAATGTATCTAGAAGTTCAGCCAGAAGCAGAGCACCACAAAGCTCTAATTTAGGTAATGATATTGTTTGTACAGGTGCCACACGAGTTTTTGAAACCATTAAGAATAAGTGTGGCGAATCAGAAACAACACGTAAGTATATTACGGCTGAATATGCCTTTGAGGAGGCGTCACAGAACCCATGAATTTCACAGTGTTTAGCATTTTGTGTTTGAACATATCTGGGAACTTTTATTTGTTTGAGGCATGAAATTTCTGCTTGAAACCGATTCCATCTATTAAGAATGTCTGATGATATCTCATCATCCCAGTCAAGCCCTGCCTTCCACAGGTCTTGAAGAATAATCTTTAAAATTATAGTTGAGGGAGAGACAAACCCCAGAGGATCAAAGATGCGTGCGATGATTGATAGCATCTGTCTCTTTGTGGATACCTGGTCGGGTAAGACTGCTCTTACTCTAAAGGAATCCTCGTTTAGATCCCAGAATAAGCCAAGAATTTTCTGGGTGGACTCATCATCAAATGAATGTGAGGAAATATTTGTCTTTAGACTGTTTGGCAAGTCTGACAAGACTTCTGGATGAGTGCATGACCATTTTCGCAGCTCAAATCCACCGGCTGACATTAAATTTTGCAGTTCGTGAACAATTTTCCTAGCCGAGTCCAATGAGTCAGCACCGGCTAACAAATCGTCAACATAGAAATGATCTTTTGCGAGCTTAGCTGCCTGTGGAAAACGATGTTTTTCATCCTCACATAATTGTTTCAAAGTTCGGATGGCAAGAAATGGGGCACAAGATGTACCATAGCTAACTGTATTTAATTTGAAAATCCCTAATGGTTCCTCTGGAGACTTCCTCCAAAATATTTGTTGAAAGCATACATCATCTTGTGATATTAATATCTGTCTATACATTTTTGCAATGTCAGCAGAAAAAGCAATTGGGAAGAATCTGAATTTAAGTAAAGTTAGAAAAATGTCTGACTGTAGTTTTTTACCAGTCAGCAGAATGTCATTCAAAGAATTTCCATTTGTACTTTTGAATGAGCCGTCAAACACCACCCTTAATTTGGTTGTGGAACTATTATCATTAATCACACCATGATGTGGTAAGAAATAATGTGGAGATTTTACATCTGATGCGAGAGGCGTCATGTGACCAAGGTTTTGGTATTCCTCCATAAATTCTGTGTATTGTTCCTTTAATTGATTATTAGAGTGAAGTTTTCTTTCAAGAGAATAGAATCGTTTTAATGCACCCTCCTTACTATCTCCAAGACTTGAATCATCTCTAAATGGCAGTTTTAGAATATATCTACCATCAGCATTACGAATATGAGAATTTACGAATATCGACTCACATAGCTCATCCTCATCCTTTGACGGAATTTCCTTAGGAACAGATTCAAGTTCCCAAAATTGTTTCAAAGAATGGTCTATGTTTAAAAGGGTGTGACAGATTAGGGATGAATTTTGATTATATGGTGTATTTATGGTACCTGACAATAAATGACCTAATTTTGTTGGCAATGCTGATGGGGTTCCTTTGGGTCCCATTATAGGAGTCCCTGAAATTATTGTCATAAAAACATCAGCACCTAGAAGAATGTCTATTTCATTTTCAATATAAAACGTTGGATCAGCAAGAGTTAGATCTTTGATATGAGGCCACTCATGATATTTAATTGGAAAGTTTGGCATAGCTGAAGTGACTTTCGAGACTAACAAAGCTTTTACTTGAAATTTATCAGAGGAAACACAAGAAAAAAATTCCAAGTTTGTCGAATATAACGAAGTTTCAGCAAATGTTTCATTTACACCTACTAATTTATGATTGGTGTGTTTTTAATGGCAATTTTAAGCGATCAGCACATTGCTTGGAAATCAAAGAATTTTGAGAAGCATTGTCTATCAAAGCACGGCAAGTTATTTGTTGACCATGTTTAGATTTAACATTTATTAATGCTGTGGACAACAATACGTGACCTTCTGTCAATTGTGTGCAATTGTTAGACACTGTCACAGCAGAATTTGCTTGAGTATCTGCTGAAGGACTGACTGAATATCTGTGTAATAATGTATGGTGTCTTTCAGAACAGTTTTTACAAGAGAATCCTATTCTACATGTGTCAAGCCTGTGGTTACTCCTCAAACAATTGGTACATAAATTATTGTTCCGTACCACTTGCCATCTTTCATTTACATTCATAGAATTAAAAGTTGGACATTTGAATAAGGCATGGCTTTGACAACATAGAATGCAATTGTTACTTTGACCAACATCTAATTTTACCCCTGATTTTACTTGGTTACATTTGACAACAGTAGTATTTACATTTGATTTGTTAAATGAATTTAATGGTTTAACATTACCTTTCTTAATGTCAGGTTTTACAAAGTTTAACTCATTCAGACCACGAGCTTCTCTTTCAATGAAAACTCTAAATTCCTCAAGAGTGGGAATTTTATTATTTTCCAAAGATAATTCCCACCGTTGCCTAATACATGCATCCACTTTTGAAATGAGAAAATTTATTATGATCAACTCTGTTAATGAATTTGTTTCTAAATCTAAAGTTTTTAAATTTCGAATGACTTCATTGCAAATATCTATTATTTCCAAAAGCAATTTTGAAGTATTTGCCCTGGATATCTTAATACTAAATAGCTTATTTATTTGGCTAAGAGCTAATTGTCGTTTGTTTTCATACCGACTGCACAGTATATCCCAACAGTTCTTAAGATTGTCCACAGTAATTGCAAAACCCCGAATTAATTTGGCTGCATCCCCGCGAACAGAAGCCTGCAGATATTGCAATTTTTCAAGATCACTTATTGATTTGTTATCTAGAATAAAGACTTAAATAACTCTTTGAATGAAATCCAGTTCTCGCAATTTCCATAAAAATGCGGAACTTCAAGTTTTGGTAAATTAACTACTGAAGACTTTACATGAATACTATTTTTTACTTCCTCAAACTCAGATTTTTGTTCAAGGTCAACAACCCAATTGAATAATATATCTTTATATTTCATATAAATGTCAAATGATTCATCACTTTCATGCGTTGACAATTCACCGAATATTTCAGTTAATCTAGTTTCATATTGCAACACTTGGGTTTTTAAAACACGTATGCGTGATTTATTATCATCGCATTTATTTATTCTACTTTCAAAAACTTTTAATTCTTTTATAATTAAATCAAATTTACCACTATTTTTCGACTGTTTTGGAGCCATGATTTATGAATGAAATTTTAAAATTCTACACAAAATACACAACTATACCAATAATAACAAATGCCTACACAATGCAAATACACAACTATCAAAAAATATTTATACAAAATAGAACAAAAGAATAAGTCTAGAATCAAATAATAAATAATATCAATCAGAATGTATAAGAATACTTCAAGAATTCGTATCAGAATAAATGCACTAGAATAAGAATATCGAGTATGAAACGAATAATTAAAATAACAAAGAATAAATCACTTCAAGAATCCGTATCAGAATAAATGCACTAGAATAAGAATATCGAGTATGAAACGAATAATTAAAATAACAAAGAATAAATCACATCAATAACTCCGCATCAGAATAAATGCACTAGAATAAGAATATCGAGTATGAAACGAATAATTAAAAATAACAAAGAATAAATCACCATCAATAACTCCGCGATTCGACGGACCACATGTTATGATGAGAATGAGACTTTAGATTTTGAGTTTGATGTAGAATGCAATTATGAATTGTAAACGAACGGATTTTGACTTACCGCCATTTTCCATGCTAGGCGTAGGAACACTGTGGAAGTATTTCGAAAGCTGAATGAAAATATATAACTGAAGATTATTAATGAATCAAACCAATGATCAATGATTTCACAAGTCGACTTTTCATGTATATATTTGCTTCACACACACACTCATGCCTTTACATGTACGATAAAAGAAAAAACATTTCACTAAAACATAATCACAAGAATGGCGACCATTACACCGAATCATCCGAATGGAATGTCGTTTTCCCGCGAAATCACTCC
>BMAO01017740.1:0-34448 GCA_019973975.1 Trichonephila clavata
TATATACTAGCTGTTACCGCGACTCGTTCACGTAGAAATTTACAAAAAAGTGTTTAGTTCAATTCACAGATCTTACGAAAACTTAATAATTCTGTATTCCACGTTAAGAAATACATACACGCTATATATATATAGAGAGAGAGAGATAGTTTAATGGCATTTTTTTTACTTTGTGAATCAATGTTTTGTTTTTATATTTTTGTGTTCTTTCTGCTTTTTGTGTTTATTGTTTTTTTTTATTTTCTTTGTTTTTTTTTAAAATTTTTGTGTGGTTTTTTTCGTATAAATTTATTGAACATCCTCTCTATATACCAGTATTAAATTATTGAAAAATCTCTTTATATACAATATTTGGTGTACGATTTTCTTGAGCTAAAACAAAAACGCCAGTGGCATTCCTCGCACGTGAACATGCTACGTATAGTTGGCCATGTGAAAAGCAACTCTTAGTTAAATCTATGTCAACTTTGCTTAACGTTTGCCCTTGTGACTTGTTAATTGTCATAGCAAAGCTGACACTTACAGGGAATTGTAGTCTTTTGAATTCAAACGGAAATTCGATGGTATTATGGGAATTCGTGGTATAAGTACTATGTTACCTTTTCCGCATCCGGATATTATACGACCTTCTATAACGTTTCTTTGCAATGACACTACTCGCAACCTAGTACCATTGCAAAGTTTTGGTGGGTTTAAATTACGGAGTAGTATGATGGGAACGCCAATCTTAAGTTCTAGCTTGTGAGGAGGTAGACCATACTGTTTAAAAATTCTGTTGGATAACTAACCATTTCATCCGGATTGCAAACTGTATTGATGGAAAGTATGTTGTGATTCACCAGGAAGCTTATTTAACATGCGCTGATTAAGCGCAGTAACCTGGTCGTTTATAGTGCTAAAATGGATATTTCACACAACCACGAATCTTCTTTTATATTGAGATTGTGAACATCATCATAAATGCTATGTTTTTTATCAAAATCTGAAATATTTTCATGAATAAAAACCTAACAATGTTTAACATCGATTTCTAATTATTATACTTAAAGTTCAGCTGTTAAAGTTTAAACAGCTTAAATATAACGAATTAAAAAAACTCACAATTAAGAAATTAAGAACAATTTGAATTATTTTAGAAACAACTACCTACGCAGTTAACTAAATAAAATAACCTAAGAGTAATTTATCAAAATCTGAATATTTTCATGAATAAAAACCTAACAATGTTTAACATTGATTTCTAATTATTATACTTGAAGTTCAGCTGTTAAAGTTTAAAAAAGCTTAAATATAACGAATGAAAAAAACTCACAATTAAGAAATTAAGAACAATTTGAATTAAGAAAAACAGAGAGGTAGAAAAATGAAAGATACCTTGAAAATTATTATTCTTCGATTACAATATAAACATTAAGCAAATAATAACTATTGTTTAAATGTGACTAAAAATGTAAATAAAAAAAAGAGAAAGGATTAAAACTTATCAATTTTTTGTTTCTTACATTGCTTTTTGCTTATGAAGCCTTGATTTATTATTTTTAAAAGTGCATCCGAAACAGCCGATGCTCTACTTAACTGAACAGTGAGATAACTATCATAAAAAAAATTATGGCACGTGTCAGCGAATTATGATGTGCGCGTAACGCTGTTATGTCTCATGAAGAGCATCGGTCGCCAGTAACCAAAACAACGACTTCATTAGCTCAGCTTGGCGTTCAATTTGGCGTTCATCTTGGCATTCAGTTTCACGTTCACCCGTATAGTTTCCGTTCCCGTAAGAATACGGGAATAAAATATAGCCTATGTTACTCCCCGTTTAATGTAGCTTTCCATTAGTGAAAGAATTTTTAAAATCGCACCAGCCGTTTCCGAGATTAGCCGGAACAAACAGACAGACAGACAGACAGACAGACAGACAGACAGACAGACAGACAAAATTTTAAAAATTGGTTTTTTGTTATGAGTACCGTATATACTTTTAGTGCATTAAGTAAAAAGCTGCTAATTTGAAATTACAAACAGACACTTCAATTTTATTTATATGTATAGATATATATATAACCCTAACAAAGTTCTTAAAGTAAACTTTAGAAACGAATGTCAGCAATTTTGGCTTTAAAAACATATACCTGTTATTTTTTCGACTAACGGAAAGTTTTTAATTGCTTTTCCTAGAGAGGAGGAGTTTCAGCATGGTTACCAATCTCCAAAATAAAAACAGAAAGAAAAAAAAGAAACTACTACTAACCGAAGAGATTAAAGGTTAAACCTGAAAGATTGATGCCAAATGTTAAAAATGTGTTATTGTGAGGCACCCCAGATTCATCCACCCATTAAAAGCACATTTGTTTGTTGCTCGGTTATTTTATGTAACAATTATATTATACATTAAATTAACTAATTCATATGTGTTTCTTAAGTTTTAAGCACACTAATTAACTCCAGTTAGAAACATAAAACTTTTAAAGTAAGTAGTGCTATAGCAGCTGTCAAAAAACATTTAAGTTGATAAATTTGCAAAAAATTTATATTAGGTAAGTAGGGGTCTACACAAAACCGAAAAACATGGTAAGGGGTCTATGAGACAAAAAAGTTTGGGAACCTATGAGCTAGAGCAGGGTGGCCAACCCGCGGCACGCGTGCCACATTGTGGCACGCGGGAGTCGTAACTGTGGCACGTGAAGACTTATCGAAAAGTTACAAAAATTTTATGAAAATATTACCGAATTAATTGAATTACAATAGAAAATTATCTTGAAGAGAACATGTAAAGAACAGAAATTTTCAGCGTGAGATTTTAAAGGCGCTAAGCAAGATTTTTTCTTTTTTCAGTATAGTGCCCAAAGGAGATCATGCTTCAAAACTTACAATTCCAAAGCATTCTAAAGTTCCGAAAAAGTGTTGATTAACGTGAGACTAAAAGCAAAGAAATTCTCTCTCTCGGACGGGTGAATCTGCCCAAAAAGTCACTCTCTCTCGGGAGCCATTAATTTTTAACATCTCGGATTCCCATTCGAATTTCAGCTTTCCTTGCAGGCTGAAGTTTAGTGTTTATAGCTATTGGAAGTCAGCGTGATGTCAGATAAAAAAGTTTTTTCCGAAAGTGTTGGCTATTTGCGATTTCTGTAATGTCAAGAAGTAATTCTGCAATATATTAGGAGAGCAGTTGTAGATACGGTAGTAGTATTTCTATCTGCACAAAGTAGCCGCTTTATAAAGCAGAGGGAATGAGAACTTGCATCCATGACTAATCAGAATGCTAAATCCGGAATGTCGGTGATCTAAATGTCAAAAATATGGTTGATAAAATAGCTTTGTGTCTAGAAATACCGTCACGCATCATATAGATGACATGGGCCAGGATGTTGGGACGCAAATTGTCTCTGGACTTCAAAATTGCAAATATTTTCATTTACTTTGGATGAAAGGTGTGATATCACAGACAATGCGCAGTTAACCCTCTTTGTGCGTTAAAAGAACAATAATTTTGATACTATGGAAGAACTTCTTGATTTGCGCCAACTAGTTTTAACTACACGTGAAGACATTTTTAAGGAACTTAAAAATGCAATTGAAGTTAACAAACTAGAGAATGGACAAAATTAGACAGTGTTTGCACAGATGGAGCGCATTGCATGGCAGGCAGAATAAAACACATACATTTTCATTATATAGAAAATGCATTTAAAAATATGTTTTTTGGTGTAAATAACTCATAATAAGCCTATAAGTAACATTTTTTCACTTTTGTATATTTTTTTAGTTAGGTGGAAAATTTGGAAGTGGCACGCGTAACTTTTTTTTATCAGATTGGGGCACGCTTCCCAAAAAGGTTGGCCACCCTGAGCTAGAGAGTATATCCACTGCGAAGCCTAGAAAGAGTAGTTTCATCTCGCCCCAAGCAAAGCAGCACCAGAACGTTTTAATTCATACCATTCATATACGGGGGGTGTCGCGGATTGCTTCTCAGTAATCCCTAAAGGGAAATATGTGTGAACCTTCCCTAACCGGTGGGGGATTCATTCAGTCTGTAAACAACTTTGGCCGATAACGGACCCCGAAATCGGTGGGTGTGCCTACCCACAAAATAGTAGTTTTTCATTTATATTTAAGTATTTGTGTGTTGTGTGTGTCGTCATAATAAATATTTAAAACGAAAAATAAGGACTGATAATTGAAAACCTGAATACGCAACCTAATTCACAACAGGGAGTATGCCTCCAAGAAGAACTGATATCTTGTTTCATGAAGTTTTAAAATCATCCTTCGAAAAAAATTAAGAAAAAATTGAAACTATTTAGGGATTATAAATGCCTCAGTTTGTGAAATGCGCAACACTTTTCGAGGGGAATAGCAGTTTTTTGAATCGATAGCTGATTTATTTTTTTTTAAATAGAATTTTTAAATTTCAAAAATTTTATTTTCATTTATTATTGACTTATTTGATTAACACTTAACGAAAAAGCATGTACAAATTCATATTTTTATGTTTATGTATTTGCATATGATGCCAGAAATTTTAAGATTTTTTTTTACATAATTTCATGTTTTGAGATTTTTGCGGTTTATTTATTGGTAATCTCTTTTTTAGGCTACTTTAAAAAAATTTGTTTGTTTAGGTTGAATAATTTAATAATTTTGAATGTTTGAGACTGTAGCCCCATTTGCCATTTAATTTCTTTAAACATTTCTCATAAGAAACAACATTAAATGAATTTAATAATATATTTGAAAAATGCATGTAATGTCATATATATATTTTCTTGAATCTCTCAAAAAATGATACTTATAATTCATATAAAATGAAGCTATATTTTAAAAGTTTTTACAACTTAAAATGAAAATCAGCAGGTAATGTATCATTTTTAATATTTCAGTTATTCCTATGTTAATTTATATAGACTTAACTGACAAAGTGGGTAAAATTCTATACAACAATGCTTAAGCTGCAAATTTTTTTTAAAAATAAAATTAGTTTTTTGTCTTTAAAGCATGTCTAAAAAGTGAAGTGCTTCTAATTATTAATTTCTTTTTACAAGATAATCTAAAAATTACTGTGAAAACATGATAAATGATATTTCCAAAGGTCACTCTGAAATATGTGTTGATTATTCCAAAGATTTATATCCTGAAGAGTCAGCAATCGAAACCAACGCGGTTTTTGGTGTCAGCTATACCAAAGCAAAGGAAGGAAAAAAACTTATCCCAGTTTATTAATCTCCTGATACATTCAAATAGCTATAGATGAAAAAGCTCTACAAACGACTAAATTATGATATTTTTTTTTTAAATAAATTGTCGTTCAGAGTTAACAGGACGCAAGTCAACTGAAGTAATGACCGTTACAAGAACAGACCTTTTATTCCTTCAATTTAAAGAACCACTCGAGAGTCCCTCTCCTCAAGAAATACTGAAAATTTGTTGAAATAAGTTAATTGTTAACTAATTGTCATAGCCTTTCTACTTTCAACTATTTACTACTACTATCTTAACTCTCTCTACTATCTCTCCCTCTCTACATGTGTTCTCTACTACTATCTACTATCTCTCCCTCTCTACATATATTCTCTACTACTATTTACTATCTCTTCCTCTCTATATACAGGGTGGTCCCGAATCCATGGTACAAACTTTAAGGGTAGATTTGGGGCATTCTAACTATCATTTATTGTATGGGTGCAAATGAAGCGGTGAGGCGTAAATAGGGGAAATAAAAGAAAATAGAAATAGAGTTATTGGTTGGTTGTGTTGCCGGTAGGGCATAGATGTCTAGACACCGTTCAGTATGATGCATCTCAGTAGGGGAAAGCGTCAATTGCAATTGTTTGCAATTGTGTTGACATCTACGACGGGAGATGTTAGGTAAGTCGAAAAAGAATACATGTAGGGGAGACCGGGGCAAGATGACGAGTGGGGCAAGATGAAGAACGTCTTAATTTTTTCCGTATTCCAATAGGTAGCAGCATCAAATGAACACTACTGGCTCTCAGTTTGGCTTTTCGTTAAACAATTGTATAGACACGCTGAAATCTCCCTTTTTGTGTTAGTTGTGAAGCTTTGATTGTTTTTTGCTGCCACGATATAACTTTTATGCATGTCTAAATAAGCTCTGCTACAGATGCAGATAAGATACAACGTTTCTCTTTAATATTTATGAGTAACTTGGTTTAAATACTACGTATTACCATGAATAAATGTAAGTTAACTGCCTTTCTTCATGGTAATGAGAACGAATATTTTTAAACAGACAGTCTGGGGCAAGATGACGATCCGAAACACGGGGCAAGATGACGAGCTCGTCATCTTGCCCCGTGTTTCGGAATTTATCAAACTAACTATTGTTGTCCATTCTTTTAAATTCTGTGAACACTTGTTTGTCTGTGTGAATGTCCACCTCGAACTTGCGCCTCCATCTCTTCTGGGGCTAAGCGGTGCATCGGATCGGGAAATGTTTCGTTCTAAAGGGGGTGACCAGAGGAAGACATTTTTGCCATCCGCTAAGCCCCCTTCCCAAAAGAGGAAGGAATGTAACAATAATTTGTTGCTTTAGAGCTACTGGCTTTTACCTGCCACCTTTTCTGATTTTTTGCTAGAAAACTAATGCTTCCTGAACTTGTAGAAAGAGCCGCGCCAGGAACTGTAGGCAACTCTTGTGATAAGGGCTGAAACAATGCGGGCCCCTTATTCTTTTTTTGATGCACTTTTATCTTCATGTGAAACCAAGCAAATAATCTCCTACTCTGTTGATTTTTGACAATCACAAAACTCATATAACTTTGCAGGCTATCTTAAATTGCAGATCGAAAAACATCACCATAGTTGGGCTGCCGTCACACACATCACATTGTCTCCAGCTTCTTGTTGTGTCATTTTTCGACCAGTTAAAAACGCACTATAGCTAAGCATGTGACAACTTTATGGTCACTCATCCAGAACAAACTATCACAGATAAAAATATTGGTGAAGTTTTGAGCATCACTTACTTCAAATCAGTTACAGTTGGAAATGCCATTGAAAGGGTTTAAAGAATATGGAATTGAGCCTCATAATCCTCTTGTGTTTAGCGAACATGACTATGCTGCGGTAAAAACTACTAACCATGCTGCTGTTGGCGATGAAACTGAGAATAATAGTGCTAATCATCAGACCCCGGTAATAGAAAACCAACATATAAACCCTCCAGAAAAACCGGAACTTATGGCAAATGCTGATTCCGAGGAACCAAAGAAGTCTGTTAGTGTTTTTTTTATATTTCTAACCATTGCCTAAAACAACATAATGTGAGAAAAAAAGAAAAAAGCAAAAGAAATGAGCTCTAGCATTCTTATAAGCACACCCATCAAAGAAATGTTAGAACAAAGGGAAAAGCAGAAGGAAGAATAGGAAGTTTAAAAAAAACAGAGAAAAAAACTCATGAAGCTAAAAAGGGAGTAAAAAAACTCAAACTGTTCCTGTAAGCCTAAGTCCATAAAATCCAGGCCAAACATTCCAGTTGTATCAACTTCAAAGGACGGTGTTACATGATTTCCTGCTTGTGAAGAGGAACCCTCCAACAGAAGAATGGATCCAGTGCTGTAAATGCCAAGAGTATTGGCATGAGGAATGTTCCAATTATAAAAATGGCATTTTTATTTGTGTCTATTGTTAGGTACACTACTAATCACTTCAACATTACGTTACAATGCATTACGCTTAGTTTATACTTTGTAAGATGTAAAAACACAGTTATCATTTGTTAAACCATGTAACACATTCAAAAGATAAAATATGTTCAACCTTTTTCAGTGTCGCCATCTTGCCCTAAGGCAAAAGTCATCTTGCCCCAGTACTGGGGCAACATGACTGTTAAACAACAAAAAACTGTTAACGTCGTCATCTTGCCCCGGTCTCCCCTACTGCTTTGCAAATAGTAACAGCAGAGCTGCACTACGAATGCGTCTTTGAACGTTTACACCAATCGCTCCACCGACGCTGTCAAGCATGTATCGTAGCTGGTAGACGTAATTTTGAACAGTTATTATAAACGGTACACTTGTCAACGGCGCTTTCAATAAACACTTTGTTTTTCCTTTCGTCTCTTATTTTTTTTTTGTAGCTTCTCACCACGTCACCTGCACCCATGCATTCTTATACAATAACTGATTGTTACCATGTCCTGTACATACCCTTAAAATTTGTACTATGAATTCGGGACTACTCTGTATACTATAACTCTCTACTACCATCTACTATTCTAACTCTCTTCTATCTCTCCCTCTCTACTACTATCTTAACTCTTTATACTATATTTCCCTCTGTATATACTAACTATCTATTACTATCTACTATCGTAACTGTCTTGGTTTGCTTCATATAATCAATATTAATAAAATATCGCCTTTCTCTACGGTGATAGTTAAAATTTGTAATAATATCAAGGGAAAAACCAGAAGCTAGTTTCAAGCGGGAAACATAGGGAAATTTTACACTCTTTTAAGATCTACAAGTTTTGGTTTATAGCATTTAAATAACATTTTCTGTTTAACTTATTTTTTCTTAAAAATGTTTTTGATAAAAAAAGATTCATTAGGATTTTTTTATGCATTTCTTAGAAAATAGTCTTTTAAAACTATTTCTTACTCCTGGAAGAACTTTATATAATACCTACCACAGGATCATACTTGAGTACCAAGAATTTTTAATTAATTACTTTCGAAGTAATTAACAGATAAAAATAAGTAATGTTTTTCAATAAATATGTAGTTAAAAATTGTTTTTTTAGATTACCATTAATTTTTCCATTTAAATCTAAGCATGGATAAAACCATTGAGTTATAAGCCGTTTATGTTTAATTCATTGAAATATTTATTTTCTAGAATGTAAAATTTTTCATTAAAAAATCTAATGGTTTTTTTTATTAAAATAACTAATTAAAAAGGACTTTTTTTCTTCTGAATAATAATCCTAAGAACTAGTAGTAGAATATATTGGCTAAATGAAAAGTAAATAGATTCATTAACTTTTTGCAATCTTTCTTGGAAGCTTTTAAAGTTATTTAAATTTACAAAGACTGATTCCTTTTTACTGGAACTGGGAAATGCTATTAGTTTTTTTATGGTGGAACTAAATGTAAAAAGTGAATTATTCAAACTAAGAGAGCATTTTGTTTAAAAGTCATTCAAAACAAATACAAAATCATTGAAATAAGAAAAGATTTTTGGTGAGCCAAAAAAACAATAAAAATATTAAAATCAATAAATTCCTGGAGAGCCTATCATACATTTTAACTATGGAGATATTACTTTAAGTATAATGGAAATTTTTTGAGATAATACTGAGCAAAAGTAAGAAAAAAAGGCATTTTCGTTGCAATATATTGATGCTCCTCTTCCTTTATGTGACACGGCAAATCGAACATTTTGGGAAATGATTGAAGTTTCTTAAGATTGAGCACCATATAATTTTTCAGAAAATAATGTCACATTTTCAAAAAACCTTCTGGGAAGTGAGCTTAATTACATGTTTAGAAAAAGTCTTGAAGATATGCGAGTATAATATGCCAAGAAAATAAAAACCTAATTAAGGTCGTCTGACAGTTTGATTTATTTGCAATGGGACCAGCTGGCGTTAATTAATCAAGTATTGAATAAAACCATATTTTAATAATTTCACAACTGTCCTTTGAGCAACGAGTCATATTATATATTTCTCTAACTTAACCCGTAAGCTGAAATTCTCATGATTCGATAATTTTTTTATGATAAAATGAATTATAATAAGACAAATTCATTTCGGGCCCTTAACGTATACTCTAAATTATCACTTTTAACAATAATGTATTCATAAAAACTATACAATAATATAAAGCCAAATATGTACACATATAAATGTAAAAAAGAGTGGGTACAAAATAAACTGTTATGAGTGTCACTGATTATTATATGATAGAACACTTTCCTTAATTACACTCATTATCAACAATAAAAATCTTGAGTTTCGATAGGTTTAATTGGAATCCCTCCTAAAACATAGTAAGTCATTATTGATACTAGAACCTAGACCTTTCCTCGAAACCCATTTCTGGAAAGCTTATAGTCATGAACACTCAGTTACCATAGCTCGAAGGAGGCCAACATTACAAATTTCTTACATCCAACTCAGGTGTCATTCTCATCGCTTGACCGTGGTTCAAAATTACGAGGACCGTCTCCAATAGCTCTCGTGTTGCATCGGAGGGTGTAATCAAACCACGTCAAAATCATATTTACCACCATGATCCAGATTTCTTGCTCAGATGGCTCAACTTATCAGTATGTTCAAATGAATCGTGGATAGCACAATCGTAACATATACGGCTTTGCTTCTCTGTTATTTTTTTGTAATGATTCAGATGTGATGTATAACATGTTAATTTCTCAAAGGGTTTTATTATTTCTTAATTTTTAGAAAAATAGGTTTTTAACTTGCAGTTAGTGCAGAATGTTTTTCGCCATCAATTTTAAGCACATACGCTAAAAATGGCGTGTTATATAATTTTTTTAATGGTCTTTTAATTTCTTAACTTACTGTGGCATTAAAAATATTATTTGGCTACTAGCTGTTAGCCTGCATGGGTGTCTTGTTGAATCACCGACATATCGGGCTGCAGCTACACCGGTCATGCCTTAGACAACTAGGAATAAGGGAATCCCTTTTCGGGCCAGTTTTCAAGGGCTTTTATTCCTTTTCTTTGTTGTTTATGACTTGCAGAAGGGGGCGCTGCTGCGATTGCATTAATTCCCTTCAGAAATGGATTTTTTACTCTCTATCAAATAAAGAAATGTAAAGAAACTATACCTGGACCATTTAAAAAGTAGTATCTTCTAATGATGTGTTTATTTTCTCTGCAACAAAACCCGCAAAAAATTTTTCAATAACGTATATTAACAGGAGCTTATAAATGTATACGTTAAAGTTAAAACATAGAATCCGTTATTTCATTAAAAAAACTAGGGGTTTCCTGAAATAATTGATCATTTCAGTTAAAGTATGTACGATTATTGGAATCTACGCTTTAACTAGTCACTTTGCAGATCAATGATTGAATAATCGATAAAAAGTTTAAAATGCGGCATGTTTTGTGTTTTGGGGGGAAAAACGTTGTAATATATTTAACTATCATAAAGGTTTTTGCTGACAATTCTAAATAACCTGATAATTAAGGAAATAAATCATAATCTGTAAAACTTTAAATAAAGCTATTGATGCTCTACCCATTTTTTGGAGGGGGGGGGGTTACTGTTTAATTAATCCAGCAAATACAAGGTCTGCTCAAAAAGTATTCGAACTTTGGGCAGAAAAAAAATAACTTAGTTCAGCGTTTTTCAAACTGGGATGCATTCCCTCTAGAGGGGCGTAATAAACCTGAGTGGTGGGTGCGAGCATATCGAAAAGTCAAAAATAAAATATTTTAAATAGTTATGAATATACTGAAAGGAAAAGCAAAACAATATACATTCTGACATAATAAAAAATAAAATACGCATTCTCACTAATATTATATCCTTATAAATGTGTCAGTACTGCAGAAAGTATTTGATAATTAATTCAACAATACTAAATTAAAAACAAGATTAGTAATTACTAGTGACTCCCATGGGCTGGTCATCAACACAATTTAATACTTTTCTTACTAATTTGTACTATTTATGAATGAAGTCGTACTGTATCCTTAGCATCAAAGAACATTATTATTACATCCAACACATTGTCCTACAACATATGAGGGGTGCGCGATGAAAAATATGACTGAAAATTGGGTCGAAAGTATTGAAAGCTTGAGAAGCACTGTATTAGTTTCTTAGTGGGATTACGATCCTAATCAAATTCAAAGTAGACCTCTTACGCCTTCACACATTTAACCCAGAATTACTTTCAAGGCGAAAATGCTTCTGGATGGCTTTTTTTTTGGAATTGTGTTCAATTCCGCCATTGAATCCTGCTGTATCTCATCTATTCTCTCAAAACGGGATCCTTACAAATGCATTTTCATTTTCTAGTACAGCCAGAAGTCTCAAGAAACTAGGATCAGCGTTGATAGTATATAATAGATCCTGTGCAACTGCACTGCAGACGGAGTTTTTCTGTTCCACCGACATAAACTTGGGAATAAATTTCACCGCCATTCTACACATGATCACACAACATTGTATTTAGAAAACTGATACTGATCTTAACTTTTTTAGCAGTCTTTCGTTTGGTTAAACGATGACTTTCATTATCAGATTGCCCACCAACAGCTGCATTTAAAATGGTTGTAGCCCCCCCCCCTTGTCCTGTCACTCTCTATCGATGTGTGTGATCCTCATAGCATCGTCTTCAAGCGCTGAATCTTGCGAATTGTTTCACTTAGAAAATAACCAAGCTTTTGACAAAAAATTAGATGTCTCTTGCACCTCTGAAAAAGTCATTCAGGCATCGTTAGAGAAACAAAAATCCAACGAACACGTATAACAGCAAGTCACTCAACTGCCTGCAGGAAACGACTGGTACATTGTAACAAAGGTTAAAATGTAAGCATGTGCATTAAGCTGTCATCTCCCACTGTGCATGGTAGTGCCGTTTTAGAATCTCTACTGTGAGCGGGAAAATTCAAGGTCGGATACTTTTTGAACAGACCTTGTATATTATATATCCTGTTTGTTTTATTATTATTATTATTTGTCAATTAATCAAGCCACAATATGATATGTAGTTTCGTAAGATTTTAACTATTTATCATTAGTTAATTTGTATCACAGCAGGCTGGATTTATGTCAAATGGTTTATTTTTCTCTTCAACAGTCAACCACAGGTGAATTTATAGAATGCTTTGTTACTTCTGGGAATAACTTATTTAAATGAAATTATTTATCTGTTACACATTTTTACTCAATCAGTTATTGTATGGAGTAATTCTATGAAATAAGTTGACTACCACTTTAACGGAAGCATATACGTAAGAACTTATAATTACAAATATTTCATCTATATTATTGACCTTATTTACGATATTTCTTTACATGAATTTTCGTTTTTTTTTATAAATAAATGCTTCACTCTTTTAATTGTACTAAAATTTTTATACAGATTTATAACAAAATTGGAACCCTTCATCTAATTAGAAAAATAAGTTATACAGTCATGTTAAATTTTGGTAAGTAAGTATCACGTCATTACGTTAGAAATTATGAGAACCATTGTTATTTTCTTTTTTATTCTGTTTCTCAGATGAGGCTTAGCTAACCAAAATCAAATATTCATATGGTTTCAGCCTACTTTACATATTACAAAACTTGCCGATACCTGGTAAGAATTAAGAAGTAATGTTTAATTCAAGATATTTTTGCTGCTAATTATTCAAATTCGAAGGATTTTATTTTACTAGAATCTTGAAATTAGTTCACTTCAACGCCATATTTAAGAAAGACCAGTACAATATGCATTTTTAAATAAACGATAAAAATAAATATATAAAATTAAATATTTATTCTTAAAGATTTAACTTATGAAAGACAACAGACTTTTCAGAAATTTTATGCTTATCGTAGAAAAAAAAACTAAATATGGAGTAATACTTAAAGCTGATAATGAAGAACACTGCTTTAATTCAAATATATTTCAGAAATTTTAATGTTTAAGGATCGATGGCAAAAAATTTGATTTCATCTTTAATCTACTATAAATTCTTGGAGTCATATCGAAAATAATGTATACCGAACTAATTTTCCTATTAAGAAAAAGGAAAATAATTTATCCGTTTCTAGAAAAAAGAGAAAACATTTGCATTATTTTTACATATTTTGGGATACATTTAATCCTCCAATATAATTATTTAAACATTGAATATAAATAATATGTAGGAACAAAAACTGGCTTGAAGAATTGAAAAACGTAACACTGGCTGTCCAGATAACCGACGACACGAATGAGAAATGCAGGCCTCTTGTTTTCTGCTCGGAGCCCTTACACACGCATACGAACTGGCCCTGTCAAAAACATCGACGTGATCCAGTTTTGATCTTAGGTGTACTACAGTCCCTTAACGTCTAGGGTTTGCAATCCCGCGTCATATTTTCAATCCCGGGATTGGTCCCGCGATTAGGATTAGACTATTTATTAAAAATACTTACGTATTGGCATAGTTGAAATTGCATAATAAAACTGAAAATATAATTAAAAATTGATTTAATATTATTTTAATGAAACAAATAAAACAACTTAATTCATCATAAAAAATGAATAAAAATAGTTCGCAATGAAATTAAAAAAATATTTTTTCCTTTCTTCTGTTTCTGTAAATAAGCTTATAAAAACACAGCTCGTTCAGCATTTCATCCCTGAAACGGCTTCTTATTTTTGTTACAAATTGTCCTGCTGAAGAAAATGCACGTTCGGATTCATTACTAGTAGGTATTATCGTCATTAAATAGGAGTATGTTCTTTTCAGGTAGTCACCACGTCTCTCTCCATTATTAAAAAAGGGACCTTTCTTTTTGAATTTTTGATGACAGTGTCTCAAATATAATAGACTGCATTGAGGCATATACTTCTTTGATAACTTTAATTAGTTTTGCTACACTTAATGGTTTTTGTTTATAAATTGATCCGGTTATTGAATCAGAATGGGAATCAATTTCAAGTGTCACCTCATTTGAAATTGAAGATATAGTTGTATGAACTCTTAGTAATGGAATGGGATTTGAAGTGCGTCAAATTTGAAGTGTGTTCCGCTGTTAGTTAACGGTATTTAATTGAAGAAGAAACTGTGACAAAATCTATTTTTGAGATGTTGCTTATATTATTGTGTTAGCATTGCAGTGAGCGAGCCGCTTAGATCTGTGCGACGTTCTCACATACGAGAAATGTGCATAAATTTTTAACTGTAGCACTTATAATTACACAAAAAAATTCTACGTACATATTTCATAAACAAAACATAAATTTTTGAAAAATTAAGTTCTTAGAAAATTTGTATGAGTAAAATATTTTTTATCATCTGGTTTTTTAATTGCAACAAAAATTAAAAAACCAGAAATTAGTTGTTTTAATCTCGGGATTTGGGATTGGTAAAAACACCGAGAGCTCGGTGCTGAAAACCCTACTACATATCTTCCAAAAATTCTAATTGCCTATGTCCAAGTTAGCTGACACCGGACATCCTGACATGGGAGAAATGTCCGTTTTCTGACCCCACTTGCGATGGGGAGAAAATTATAGAAGAAAATAAGAAAAAACATATCTAATTTCACGGTTTAACATACACACCTTCCTCGAACCCTTCAAGGTTCAACACGTAAAAAAACTGACATTAAACGTATACAGTACAAAAAAGTAAATAAGATACATTACATGTAATACCAGATTCACAATACTTTGAAAAAAATTCAAAATAAATTCAGAAAAAAAATTAAATCCTGGGATCTCGGAGCTGCAAACCCTATTAACGTCTGTGTGGTGCTATGTCAGGGCAAGATGCAATACTTGTTATCGTGTGAGCATTTAGTGCTACAAACAAGTACACTGCCTGGCTCAAAATCTATGAAGTGACCGTACAATCCTACAAAGACGCCTGACAACATGTCTGTCATCTCGGGCATTAGTATGATCCTCCTTAACCCATCAATTCCATATTCGAATGAAATACACGTGGTTTCAACTAATGCAAATAGAAGGCCACGAAAGAAGTTGCTCTAGGTAGGCAATGATCCTTCCATGAACGGATTCTAACACCAAGCTGACAATCATTCTTCCTCCTAATTAGAGGCGTAACTCAATCTTTTCACAAACAACAAATATTCAACTGCGATTTCTGGATGAAAACCCCGCAGCATAACTATTTTTATATAGAATTTCCAATGCCATTTCTCCCTCCTGGATGAGGAGATTGTGATTAATTGCTAATAATTTGCATGCCCCAGCATTTTCTTTCTTTCTTGCGAATTTAATGCCTCTATCATACCCCTTTCATGGTGCTGTAATTTTAATAACTAGTAGTGTATTTTATTGATGTAAGACTTGTGTTTAGCAATAGGAGATTTTTCTTCTTTTTTTTTTAAACCTTTATTTGTTGTCATCAATACTTTACTGTGCATGGTTCTTATCACATTAATACTGCTTCTTTATAGAAATGTTTCATTTTCATAATTTGTTCATAGAAGTTTCTTAGGATTTTCTTAAAATTTTTAAGTTTTTATATATCGAATTTAAAAACGAGGTGTGTATGCTGATAATCGCTTTTATCGGTCCGATGTACAGTTTTATTTCAATATTTACAGTCAACAATCACATATTTTTTTGAAATTTGAGTGAGCTCTAAAAAGTGCACAAAGTGTTCGAAGTTTAAAAATTATATCAAAGGAAAATTTAATCTTTTTTAAATAAAGTTAACAACATACTATTTACAAAAAAAAAAAACTGTGAAGAATTATTTATTTATTGCAATAACTTTTCCCTATGAATACGGTTTTTAATACAAGTACAAATAATTTACAAATATTTATGCACATAATAGCGCTTTATGCGCAAATAAATACTATTCATTTTATCAATATCAATTATAAAATTAACTAGCCACACCATAGTATTAATATACAACCGAAACCACAAAGGTTATATTTTTTTCTTATATAAAATGATAATTTACTGCAAATATTTATATATTGGTAATCGAAGTTAAATTAACCTGTTTACATCATGAAACGTCTCTCAATCCATTCTTGTATATTTGACAATTATGCTGAAGAGAATTAAAACCATATCCAGCTAACTAGTCGAAAGATTCCCACGTATAAAGCATAAAATAATTAATAAATAAATTCATTCATCATTCTAATCAGATTCTAATTAGTTTTCTTGTAAATTGACTTTTTCAGAACATTCTAACTATAGAAGATCCGCGTTTAGCAACAGCATTTCATCGCTAATGATTATTAATGAAATGGCTCTTAAATGCGTGTTCCCAATACATTTTTTATTTTTATTTTCTGATATTTCGATTAAAGCTATATATATTTCCAGTACTGCATCTTTTTTTCACTTTCAGGTAAATATAGCGTTGCTTAATTTGTATCACTGATAGATAGAGAATAATGCACACAATAAGCTTTTCTGATAATTGCCGCTGAATAAATAATTATTTGAATTTTCTCTGGGCGAGCTTTGAAACATAAATTCAGACATCAACTATTAGCTAGATAATTATCTCATTTGTGTGAATTCTAAGTTAAGTTATTCTTTCTAAATGATGGAACAAAGCATATATTTTAAATCAAAAATGTGTATTAAATGGAAATTATTTGAAAAATTGTTTTTATGTAATAAAATGCTGTATATGTAAAAAAAAAATTTTGATTCACTTTTTTTTGAGGCAGTGTTTCTCAAATTTTCAATCTTTGCGACCACATAGTCAACCATAATTTTCATCCCCCTCCTCCATACAAATAACAATATATTGAATTCAGTAATACTATACTTTGACACTAAAGCTGCAATACGACTTTTTCTTATGAGCCACCGGCGTATATAAACGCCTTGCTCATCCAAAGAGTTAATTACCCCCGACGTATATATACGTTGTTCCAAAGTACGATTTTTTCTGTGTACTGTTATCCATAAAATTTTCCGAAGTCAACTTGACTGTGATTGCGAAGAATTTACTCATTTGCTTGTTTATTCCTTTTTCTCCCCCCCCCCTAATACATCACATACGCTCTCTTACGTGGAAAGTGGCGGTATTGGGGAGCTTAACTTTTAAGCGGCAGTTAATGGATTCATTGTAAACCCCGATTTAAGTTCATTTCTGGCTCTGGGCACAGAAGAATATCTACAGGCCCCCTTTGCACTGAAGGATCAAAATTTATAACCAGAAAATCTGGTTAAGTCTAATCTACCCGAGCCTTTCCTCGCCCCTGGGCGTCTGCTCCAAGCATGCAATAAATAAGCCGCCAATGTAAAAACCGTACACATTATCAAGATAAGTGTTAAATGTTGTATATAATTGTATAAATCACAACCAATGGGGTAATGATTAAACTTGTTCTCAACTTAGTATTGCTAAATTAATTATAAAATGCATTAGACAGTACTGATACATTTATAAGTGTATTGTATCAGTGTAAATGTTAAATTTATTTTTATTATGTCAGAAAGTGGGGTTTTTTTTTGTTTACTTTCAGTAAATCAATGAGTTTTTAAAGATAATCTTTTGTTTTCGATTTTTGAGTATGCCCCCCTCCCTCGTAGAGTTATCACCCCTCCTTAGGGTGGCACACCCCACAGTTTCAGAAACGCTGACTTAAATGAATCAAGACATGCTCTAAAGGGTTAAATGCCAAAATTCAGACTCTTTGTTTATGGGGCATATATCTTTAAAAATTTCCAATACAGCTTATGTTTTTGTGTTCTTAATAAAGATATTTTATTGATTCTGAAGAATAAAAAAAATTTTTTTTTTTTTTTTTTTTTTTGGGTTAATGAAAGTTGGACATAATTTATTAGACATACTTTTTTAATACATACTTATGTTTAAGAATCGTTTTTTTTTTAAAAATATCTTAAATATGTTAAATATTTTTGCACATTTATAAAACAATACAGAAATATAGTGAACCTACTCTTTTAGCAAAATATTAATATAGTTTCTTTAAAAAAATTATAAAACTTTTTCATTTTTGAAAATGTTTATGTTTTCCCTCTTTTACACAAAGAATTTATTTTTTTTTAAAGAAAAAAACTATGTACTACTAAGACAAAAAAAAATTGGTTTACTATATGCACAGGTATCCTCTATAGAAGAATGAAAAATTTGGATCCATATAGTGAAATAGTTTTTTTAGGTGCACCTAAAGGTAAAAAATTATACTTTGGAGAAAAGGTAAAAAAAAACTAAAAGTAGTAATGTTTTCACATATTTTTTATCACATTATTTTACTGCCTATCTTTATATACCTTGAAAATTTAAAATATACTTATTTCATATTCTGCATGAAATAACTGAAAATTTCAGAAAAAAATTATTGAAGGAAGAGAATAAATCTTTATATGCGAGACAATATAAATAAAGAATTATATTTTAATAATGCATTTTATATTAGACCCAGAATTATAAATAATTGACCGAATAAATAAAAGCGACGCTCTTCTGTCAACATATATAAACAGTAAAGTCCTTAAAACTCGACACTCGATAACCCAGAAGTTTCGATAACTTAGTCACACTCATGCAGGTAAAAAAACACCACATGCAGACCCTTTCAAGGTTTCGTAATCCTACTTCTGGCGTCACACTCCCATTCCAGAAAATGATGACGTTAACATTGGAGACACCGTACAAACTCCTAAGCTATTGCCGGATGGGTTTGATGGATGGTTGGTTGATTGATGAATGGTTTGTCGCTGGTCTTCTGTACCTAAGTTTGCGGGTTCGACCCCTGCCAAAGTTGGTGGATTTTCTTGATGCAGAAAATTGAAAGCCTCCATGTCGTATGATTATGCAAATATTCTTTGAGTGCCTCTTTGACTTGAGTGCTCTCGGCAAAATTAAAATCCTATGATTTAAAAATCTATGGTTTCACACCACCAAAGCTCAGGCTCTCTCTGAAGGAGAAAACTGAGTGTCAGATTTACTTGCGGTTATTAGTATCGTTTATATGGTGCCGCACTAAAAAGTGATATCAACTCCTTAGGAATGTACTAGGTCTGCATAGGTCAAATACCAATGAACGGCCCCATTATAGAAGAAGAACTAAAATATCACATAATGAGGAAGCGAAGGCTGTCGAAGTCACCCTTTAGTATTTTGAACAAGGTGCTTCGTTAATGGACTTACTGTCTCCCTTCATCATCTGTATTATGAATTAGCAGTGTGCAGTGCGGAAGACAACAAGACATTAAACTTTTCTTTAGTTTTGTTTTTGTAGCTAGTTTTTGCCAAATCTGCTACTTAATTTTCATTATAGACAGCTTTATATCTTCATAAAGTATTTTTCTGAAGTGTGTCAGGTATGGTAAATTAATAGATACTATATATTTGTTAATTTTAATTCTCATGCAGTAAATACTCTTGCCTTCATAAAGTACGTACATTTCATTTGTGTGAGGATGTTTGACAGTTTTTTTGTGTGTTGTATTCTTAAGTAAACAATACATACAAGTGCTGTACAATATTTTTTGAGGAAACACTCCTGCTTATTCTTTTTTAATTATTTTCTTGATAACACGGCATTTTCAAAAAGTCGGTCGCCCTTCAGTCCACAATAGGCCGAATTTTCTTGACTCTACTGTATTATCATGAACTTTAAAAACAAACGCTTACGCTATGCGAGACTCATAAAAATTAAGATTATTTTTTAAAAGATTTCAGTTTATTTCTCTTTGGTTTTAATTATCATGGTACATTTCCAAGGCATTTATGAAACGTTTTCAGTCTGCTACATCATGACATCGAAATGAAATAAGACATATTAGTATTGTACTCCACATATCTAAGACACATTATATTTAGAACTCTGGATTTTAATTACTGAGACTACGTGTGACAATTTTTTACTTTTGCTTTAAAAAGAACATCCAGGAAACGTACACCTCCTCCCTGTCTAGATCCTTATTAACTTGTGTGAATTAACTTATCTCTTATAGAATGCGATTGACATGCTACCCTAAGTCAACAATTTATCTTTCCTTCCTCAGCTTTCAATTCCCTCATCGGAAGAATTTATTCTATCCTTTTATCAGTGGGAAGCGAGAAGCTTTTTTTTTCAATCTCGTTATCGTCGACAGAAACTTTCAGTTGCCTGTATTTGTTTTGAATTGATGGTAATAGCAGTGTTTCTTTATCTTAGTCGAGAAATAAACCACGTTCTTTTTCTTACATTCACTGCTTATTGCCGCTTAGTGCTGCCCCGAAATACAATTTTACGTTCGGAAGCCTACATTTTTCATGTTCTTTTCTCCTTTCATCAGTTGCGTGGAGTGTTTATTTTTCGCGTAACTTTTCCTGTCTACATTCTTTTCTTTAGAAATATATCGAACATATGTTTCTATTGTTTCATGGCTTGTTACCTTATGTTACAAAAATTGAAATCTTGCAAAGAAAACTTTTGCCTTTTCAGCGAATATACATCCCTGTCAAAAGTTATAATTTATATTCTTGTAGATTTTTTTCTATTCTGCATGAAACATGAACATTTTTTACGGGTTTCAGGCTCTTAATGTAACAAAACTGCATCGCTTATTCCCAAATTCTAAGCAAAATTATACTTTAAAAGTAATTTCATTGAATAAGGGGAAATTCATTGAAAAAGAGAAATAAACTTGCGAAATAGCCTATATTGATAGAATTCAAAGCTGATTGCACTTTATGCTGAATTATAAATAAAATTGATTTCCCATGCCCTCTACAAATTTTCTAAATTATATTATAAAGACATTTTTTTAAACTATATATTAAACATCACTTCATTAAAATTAATTAATACTCAATAATGGTTGCAAGATAAAATTGTAATAAACTTGAATTTATTCCTTGGTCTCTTCCAATTACCAATTAAAATGTTAAGTCGATTATCTTGCTAATTATTTTACAGTTTATATCATATGTAATAATATGTATTTCATATGATGATAAGGGAAATGCAACTAATGTTATATAACAGGGTTTTAAAAGAAATCTAATATTTTATAATAACGTTGTAACCCCCTCCCCTCCTCACATATTAACAGCAGAAAGACTCACGCCCTCTAGCGGCTTGAACTATCTCCAGTGATGGCCTAGCTTCCAAACTGTACGGACGTATGAGCATGCGTTCCGATCCCTTTAATTGTAATCAGTACTCTAGTTAAGTATATTAATGTTTGTTTTGTCCAATAAATGTATTTAATTAAATAGTGGACTTAGTTAAAAACCCATTCCCCGCGTGTCCCTTTATACATTGGGTCACACCTCTTATAACGTTAAGTATAACTTGATGTTATTCAATTATTTAAGTTATGATAAAAGCATTAAGCAATTCGATCCTGGATGCAGTTATTGAATGCGATTGATAATAGGAAATACACATATATACGTTTTAAAAAATTGAATATATTTTGAAATGTAATAGAAAATTGATTATTATAGTTGATCGAACTGACGATTATAAAAAAATGAACAATAGTAGCATTATTTACAATACATTTCCTTTTAATTTTGAATTCACTTTTTCCAAAGAAATATTAAAACTGAAATTGAAGATTATATGTAGTGTCAAAAGTTTAAATATAGTATTAAAACCAACTAAAATAGATGAAATTTGAGTTTCAGGTTCATTTCTTAAACTTTAATGCTTTTCCTGAATATCTATGACTCCACTAGTGCATACTTAACATTACGAATTTTCGTGATCTTGCATTGTTAGTGCGTTATTATGTAAAATTCATTTCAAGCTTGTAAAGCTGTTACAGCAGTTATACGAATGTTTTCTGCGAAATTGTTAATGACAATTGTAAATATGTATAAAATGAGACAATATTTTTAAATCGAAAGAAAATTTTTGTCAAACATATAACATCAGCTTATTAATTAAAAATGAAGATTATAAATGAAACTGTTGAGTTTGAAAAGCTATAGGGCAGCGTTTCTCAAACTGTGGGGAGGCGTGATAACTCTGCGAAGGGGGCGTGAGCATATTGAAAGTCAAAAACAAAAGATTATTTTAAAAAATATTAATTTACTGAAAGTAAACAAAAAAATACATTCTGACATAATAAAAAATAAAATACACATTTACACTGATATAATAGAGTATTATCAGTACTTTGTACAATGTATTTTATAATTAGTTTAAAATTACTAAGTTAACAACAAGTTTGATAATTGCCAGTGACCCCATGGGCTTGTATTAACACTTATCTTGATAATTTGTACATTTTATATTTAATGCCTTAACTGCTGATTAAAAGTTACGCGATTCGCTCCCCAATGCCAACATTTTACACGTAGACGCGTGAATATGATGTTTTTTGGAGGGGAGGGGGAAAGGAAGCAAATCCTCTGAAATAAGTAATTCCTTCGCAAACACTGTCAAAGTCCTTTTGTTGCATTCCAAAGCCTTCGGAAAAATTTTAGGGATAGCATTGCACAGAAAAGATTGTACTTCGGAAAGATGTATATATACGTCCAGAAAATTAATGTTTTGGCTGAGCGAGAGTATATATACGCCGGTGTCACTTAAGAGGTTAAAGTCGTAGTGTAGCTTTAGCGTTAAAGAATAGTATTGTTGAATTCAATACATTGTTATAGTATGGAGGGGGGGGATGAAAATTATGATTGAATATTGGGTCGCGAATGTTGAAAGTTTGAGAAGCACTGCTATAGGGCATATGAGAACTTATAAGCTGGAAAATAATATCGTGATTTCCATGTAGAAGCTATCAAAATTAAAATGGTTTTCAAGTATAGTGTGTGCTACACTGGTTCCAAAAGAAAGAGATTTTCATCTTTATTTAAATTTCTCGAGAAAGATATGAACAAAAAGTATAATTCATGTTTCTCTCCAAACAAATATACCAATTTAGAGAAAGAAAAACCACACACACTTCCATATTTCAAAATTTTCAAGCTTTCAGACATGCATAAGTATATATAGAAAGATAGGCAAAACACCTTGAAATTTAAACTTTATTTAATATTGCGAGCTTAGCTCTAAGAGATTGTTAATGTATAATTGTGGTTATTATACGGTGACCACGGCTGTTTCACTTTTTCATTACTTTTAGTTGTGCTAAAAGTTTAATTTATAATGATTTAGTATACAGTTTGACCTCTTTCACATGCACACAAGTTACAGTATTAATGAAATTGACTGATGACATAAGTTCCAATATTGATATGAATATTTTGTGTGACTTGGTGTATCAATAAAGGAAATATATATAATTTAATAATAATAATAATATACATAACTTGACCCTTAAAATATTTAAGGAAAACTGAATTTATTGTTTTATTAGTCAATCATATGCGTGTGATTGTTTTTACAGGCATAATAATACTATATATATCTCTCTCTTTCTCTATTGCTGCACACATATTACAAATCTTATTTTATATACCCTAATCCAAGGTAAACGCCTAGAACATAATTGCTCAAAACAACTCAGTTATACTTAGGTTGCTTTGAATGCCTTAAAATGACTGATTGGTATCTGTTTTGGTGCATCTTCCTCATTTACACATTATCCAACTCCTCGTAATCTAAATCTTTATCAATGTGTCCCTTTGTCCTAGTCTCTGCTATTTTGCCTAGATCTGCCTTCTGTTATCTATCGTACTATTTTAATTACTATGGAGATCGCTTAATATGTGCTATTTTAACACTTTTTTATACGCTTGGCTTGCATGTAACGGGATTTTTAAACTTAATATTTTTACCCATTTTGAAAAGTCAGATTAATTCGAAATTTTGCTCACTTGTCCAGGAACGATGACAATGCAATGATTTAATAATTTTGTTCCATTGTCCTGATCATGATCTTAACGATTTCCCCTTTTCAGATCCCATCCCGCATCTGGTGACTAATTTCAGATCCCATTTCCAGATTTGGTGACTAAAAGATTAAGTTACAACTTAGTTTGATTAACTATAAAAGAGTGTTTTTTAGTTTTTTTAAACTATAATTTTTAATGATGATTATAGCTTTTAAAATGTGATTAATAAAAATTGTTTGAACCAGCACCTATTCTCACTGATCACGAATCCTGATAATAATATCTTACAAAAATAGTAGTCGAAGCTAGAACGTTTAACAGTCTAAGAAATATTGATTTTTCATATACATAACCCACTTCAGAAACAAAAATTATCAGAACACTGAAGATTAAAATTGACAATTAAAATTATTTGGTAAAAACTTGAGATATATGAAGCAATATTATAAGCATTGCATATCGAGAACAGCTTTGTAAAAAAAAAGTTGAGCTTAACCAGCTGTATAGCCAGCAAACCTTCCTTTTTCTGTTTATAATACTATCTCAATTGAGTTATACGAAGAGGGGGGAAATTGCTTTTTTTCACCTTTTTTTAAAAGAAAACGAAAAGTACACAAATTGCTTATTTTAGAAAAAAAAACATGTAAATCTTGACAGTAAGCCCATTTTAGTAATAGAAAAGGTTTTCCCTGATGAACAGTAACAAATAACACAGTTAAGCAGGGATTATATAGGGTTATCAACGAGATACTGCACATTTTATATCACTAATTCGGAAGAATTTTTTTCTATTTGTGGAATCGTTCTATGTGTGGAATGCTCAGAGATCATCCTCATTGGTGTCAATCTATTCGTATGATTCTTTTATCACGAAGGAAGTCGTTCACCAGGCCAGCACAATGTGGACTGCAATTATTGACCATTAAGAAATTATCTCAGATCATTCCAAGGTAAGGGATTAAACCATGTGTAATAACATCTCTATATCACTGAATCCTCAGAGATTCATTTCGTCAGTTAGTGTGACTACTAATAGAGAAACCTGCCTAGACGCATACTTTTTATTTTAAATTTGACACTTCCTAAAATGATTACTTCTAGTTCCATATTCCCTACAGGTAAAAATGCACCCGTTATCAGAATGGATTATAAAATGAGATTCGTTCCAGTCGAGGAGATTACTCGATATCCATGTCATCTCCGGATGATATGCTCTGACTTCTATTAAGATGGGCCCTTTATTCCCTCTCTTTTAATTACTCCTCCCTGAAAAGTGGCTTACTATTTTACTAAATAAAAAAGAAACAATATATTATGTTTTATTCTAGATAATACACCTAAGCCATATATTATTAGAATCATTGCAATATTAGCGATTCTGATAAAAAAAAAGGTTTCGTGATGTGGCCGTTTCTTGCTTAAGCATCACCCACTTTTCAAGGTGTTTCAGTTACAACAACGTTTTACTTCTTCAATGTGACGATAGACGCTTTCGAAATCACACCATGATCATGAAGTTCAGATGCCACGATAGCAGCTGCTGTTCGATCAGAAACTTCATAACGATCCCTACCGAATGATGTTGTTCATAATTTGATTATCACTTGAACAGAGTTTTATATTGATACTTTACCGGAAATTTGAAATGATCTTCATCATTGTCTAAGATATCAGAATATTCACGTTTTTATGCCTTTTTCGGTGTCAGAAAATGTTTTGGTTTGTAAGTCTTCAAAGTTTCATTCAAATATCTTTGATGGGTCTGAAGTTCTTTATTTTTTCTTCGTTAATGTACATATTACAATGGAGCAGTAATTCTCAAACTTTCAATATTTGTGACTCAATTTTCAGTCATTTTTTGCATCGCACCCTCCTCTCATACAAAAGCATTGTATTGAACGCAATAATAATGTATATTGACGCTAAAGCTACAATACGACTTTAATTATAAACCACGCAAATTATCAAGATAATTATTAAATTTTGTATATGACAAGCCCATTGTAGTCGATAGTAATTGTTGACCTTTCGTTCTCAATTTAGTATTGATATATTAATTATCCAGCATTAATCCAATACTGATGCATGTATAAGTATATTATACCCACATAAATGTGTATTTTATTATTTATTATTTCAGAATGTATTTTGTTCTGCTTCCTTTCAGGAAATTGATAATTTTCTTTAAATAATTTTTTATTTTCGACTTTTCGATAGGCTCGTGCCCCCAACGTAGTGTTATCACGTCCCCTAGAGGGGCACGCCCCACAGTTTGAGAAACGCTGCAATAGAGGCATTGATGTAGAAGTATTTAAGCTATGTCTCAGCTACTTTGTGACGACACACTGGTTATTAGAGCTTTGTGTGAGTGGCGTCTCATATGATTCTTTGAAATAGCACATTGAGGCACTTTTTTGAGTAGGAAGATTATTTAGAAAAAAATCAAATTTTCCAACATTACAGTATATAAAATCCATTATAATTACAATTTTATTACACTCAACCATTTGCAATGCACTTTTCTGATATTTACACAAAATTTTCAAAAGCATATAAAATTCAAAGAGAAAAGTTTTTTTTTTAGAAATTTACTGTCACTCTATTATCTATCGACGCCTGACTGAAAGTAAAAACAATTTTGTGAATTCATTAGAGCATACATAGAACCTTAATATGACTCCTGTCAACTACTAATTACTTTAACAAAACGCTGGGCTACTTGAGATGATAAATCGAAAAAACTTGTAATGCTAACAATACACTGTCTTCAGTTCCTCTATCACGTTCAAAATTTCTCAGAAATATAAATTCAAGGTGCATTCTCTGCCATAAGAAAATGGAAATAGTTTTTTTTACAAATATATTAAGATTGGTTACTTAGAAGCTAAAAAAATATTATAATAATAATTAAGTATAAATAAATATAAAAAACAAAATATTTTACTTTTTTTTAAAAAAAAAGAAAATTGAGTTTTGGGGTTGTTGTTTTTTTTATTTGGTATTGTACAATCCATATTTTTATGCACAAGTTATATATATATATATATATACTTATAATTTTTCCTGCTTCTTATATTCCAACTAAAAATATCTTTGGTCATCCTAAAAGCATCATCATTGATTACTGAAGTATACTGAGCCTTTGAACGATTTCGTTATCTGTTGCTCAAAGTTATACTATAAAAAATTCATCAGGTGTAGATTTCAAAAAAGCTTCCTCATCACACAAAAGCAGTGGATTGCTGTGTCAAAACAGACGCATTTTGAAAGATGTGGGGTGCGAACCAAAAACACACCAGAAATGTAACGTGCACTGTTCAAAGTGCCGTCAATGCGAACAACAGGTGACCGAGACGTATACCCTATAGCACTTCATACTATCATGCCAAGTGATGGGCCAGGAAGACTATGACAAATGCATACTGTCAATGTACGTTCACCACGATATCACTAAATACGGACGCGATCAAGTTGATGCTGTAAACAGAACCTGGATTCATCTGAAAAAATGACGACTCACCATTCGTGCGTCCAGGTTTGTCGTTCATCACACCATTGAAATAGCTCACGTCCTTGATCCAGCATCAAGGGTAGCTGGAGCCATGGTCTTCGAGCTGAGGGTCCATACTGCACCAAAGGTTGCCGAATTGTTTATGCAGACACTTGTTTTGAAAACAATCCCAATTCTTGACAGAGCTCGTGACGTGGCCGCATGATCTATTAAGGCCATGCGAGTAACACGCCTGTCTTCTAGGCTGCTAATGATAGGGGGCCGTTGAGGTCTAGCACGGTATTCCGTATTACCGTCCTCAACCCATTGATGCTATATTCTGCTAACAGTCATTTAATCTCTACCGACGCGAGCAGCAATACTGCGATACGATAAACCGCAATCCCAGTACGCTACAATTCGACCTTTATCAAAGTCAGAAAATTGCTGGTACGCATTTCTGCTTCTTACGCGAGGCCATCACCACATTTATTCACCAAGCAACAATGTTTGAAAGCAATTTGTGAATAAGAAACCGACTGAAAAATTTCCTCATTTAAACACATTGCTTAAATCGCCCCTGGCGCGTGCTTAATCTGAATGCACTGTAAAGCTAATCATTTGCATATCAAAGCCTTCTTGTCATTTAGTTTTCACGTCTGTAGCATGTCGCCTTCTTGGTGTGGCAATTTTAATGACCAGCGGTGTATTTTAAAAAGTTAATTTACTTAAAGGAAGCTAATTAAAATATATTCCGACATAATAAGAAATGAATACATGTATATAATGTACTTATAAATGTATCAGTACATCATAATGCATTTGATAATTAATTTATCAATACTAAGTTAAGAGAAAATTTAATAACTACTGGCACTCCCACGGGCTTGTCATATGCAAAATTATACACCAAGTTTAACATTTATCTTGATAATTTGTACGGTTTATAATTAAGGTTGTATTGTATTTTTAGGGTCAAAGGACATTATTAAATTTCATTCAATACACTGTAATTGTGGGTACGAGTGCAATGAAAATTATGATTGAAAATTGGGTCGCAAATATTGGAAGCTTGAGAAGCACCGATGTATACCAGTTCTTAAATTTTGTCTAAAAAAAGTGAAACCGTTAAATCGAATAAAATTAGAAAGTATTACAAATTTTCAAAATGGAGAGTTTTCTGTATGAGCAATAAATACTTTGAATTTACAGGCATTAATTTTCTTCTCCTCATTTTCACTCTTTATATTCCTATAATTGAATGGAATTTTAAATCTATTGAAGTCGAAACTGACGAAGAATTCTTAAAAATATATACTCTCTAGAAATGCAGTTGTAGATTTTAGAATTAATTTTACTTTAACTTTCGCTCACCTCATGCAATGTTCTAAAAAAGATATAGAATTATTCAAAATTATTAGAAAGTAATAGGATTAACTTAAAACTAAATTAGAAACATATTAGAGTCTAAGTTTAAGTAATCAAAATTTCAAATTACTTTTTAAAATTTTCTAAAAAATAATGCTTATGTAAAAGTAAAGACTGAACAATGTGTTTGGAGAACATGTAAATAAATAAATGGTGGTAATTATATGAATATTGATAAAGAACATTACACTAATATTCCTCTTAGTAAATATCACATTAAAAAGTGTTAAAAGCTGTTTTAAATCAGTGAAACGATAAATTCTACAATTTTTAGAACACACATTTCAGACTAAGTTAATAAATCAAATTATTTTTAGTTAGAATTCCTGGATTTAAAAAGGATTTTTCTCCGAATCAATGCAATATTTACTTTAAAAAGTTCTCCTATGAATGTTTGTGGTTAGATGTCCTTGTGTTGACGAACTGAACGTATACAAGAGCACATTTCTTATCTGTAGAGACTTATGAAACCACTGTCAAGTGAATAAAAAGTATTTTCAAGAAATGCCATGTATTTTTGGAAAACAGATGCGGTACATGTTTACAGTAAAAATTATTAAATTCTTACATGCAACATGCAAGAATGATTACAAATGCTTGTGATGTTTTAAAAAAAAAATTAAATCAGAGTATTTTTAATATGTGAATATTCTAATGCAGAAAAATATTCTTTTTCGTTTACTTTTAATTTTAAACTTTTTCATATGAAGTTTGAATCGAATTCTTCGAATTTCAATCCTTTTACACTTATTATAAGAAAAGGAAAAATCCATTTTGTGTCTTTTCTACAGGGAAATTGACTCAGATTTTTTCTTTTTATTGTATCAACTCTTTTTAAAAGGCTTTTCGTGTAAATGGATTTGTTCACTATTAGGAGATATTATTGACAACTCAACATCTGATAAAGATATATGAAATCAAGACTTGTCCGCCAAAAGTACTTTTGCTTTGATAACTTGATTCAGCTCGTGTTTTCCACCTCCCCCCCCCCTCTCAAGCAATGAACATTTTGATTTCAACAGAAATAGCATATGTATTAGCGTCACATCTCAAAATAAAAGCAACACTAATATTCTAAAAAAACCTTAAGTAAGATTTCTGGAATGGTCCGATGGTCCAATCCTATGTGTGATCAAAATTCTAACCTAGATATTATTGTAAGCTTCATACATAAAGTTTTTTACAAATTGGTATACCTACGAAAAGGTAGCCAAACACGAAAAATTACAGCATTGGAAGTTTATTTGCCTCTTTCAATTAATAAGTAAGAAGAAAAGTAGAACGAAAAGCTTTTCAGGTTACAGGTGTACTGTATTATGTTGCCCATATTATGCAAAAAAAAATGTATAGAAAAAATACAAGTAGGCAAAATTAGATCACTTTAAAAATCTAACTATACTATGCTGTACCAATACATACGGCTTTCATATGAAGATGCGAAATATATGTAGGAAAACTATTTTTAAACATAATATATGGGTTATTTTGGCAGCGAAGTTTATATTAACTGAAATTACCTTTCATTATAGATCTATAAGAGGAATCCCTTCTATTGTTTTTTTTTTCATTGCGAATTAATTGCCATAAACTAGTGTCCCTGTTCAATTTTACCTCTTCCTTGCAAAAGTAAAAACTTAATTTCATCTGATTGGCAAGTTTTCATTCAACTGTCTTATAAACAACACAAAATGTTGAACAAAGCACGAGTGACTATTTTAAATAAGAAAGTATATATCTGTCTTAAAAGATTGATCTACAGTGAATATTTTCCTAGGTAAGTATTGACTGATTTTAATTTACATCACAATCTGAAGCTATACGATTGATATGGTGATGCCTCGTAATTTTGAACCACGGTCAAGTGAAGAGATCGATATCTGATATCTTCCATCTCCAACAACAAAACTTTTACATCACGGGAAATGTAGAACATCAAGCCTTGACAGATTTAGTATGCATTAGCTCCTCTACACTTCAGTTCTTTAGTGGTATTATAGGTTTCAAACTCGAAATTCGATAATGTAGTCTACGAATTGCCGACCATAACCACTCGGCTAAGACGAACAGAATACATTTCTAGAACAACTAACATAAACTCAATTAAGTATAATAGAGAGACATGAGAACAATGGAAACATTTGATTATATGTAATCACAAGAAAATAAATAGCATAAAACAAGTAAATGATCAGATTTTCTGTGAGTATAATGCATTCAAAAAAAAGCTCTCAAAGTTAGTGGCTATAAAAAGGAATGCAGAATATTTCTACGCCTGTCAATTGTGAATAAGTTTATAAATAAGAAAATATTCCTTGCCGAAGTAATTTTAGAAATATATATATATATATATATATATATATAGCAGCTACAGCAGTGAAGACTCAAATCATATCTCGCAACACACAGTGCTGAGTACATTGCTGTGTATATGTTTATGCAGTAGGTATCCGAATCGCCTCTCTGCACTGACAGAATGTCATCCATAACATTGACAATGTGTAATGGAGTATCAGCATTGACCATAGAGGAAATTAAGAAAAACAAAATCTATTCGGATAAATCATGTTTTCTTTCCCTTTTCTTCTTTCTCCCTGTGCACTTGATTGTACAGTTGACCACATACAAAGCGAAGAAGGTGGTATTAATGTTTGGGTAACGTTTTTATTTGGCACATTACGAAACATCAAGTCCATAGAACAATCCTTGGCATTAATGTGTCATGTTAATATTGTTGCAGACTAGGTGTACCCTTTTATGACAACAGTGTTCCCGAAGTTTAAGGGTGTTGACCAAAAGTACATTGAACCACGTTATAAGGAACAAATCAAGAAATATTTTGAGGAATTTCCAGTTATTTCTTGGTCTGCTAATTTACATGGCATGAATCCAAACGAGTATTTGTAGTTTCACCAAGAAAACTAATTTTTTTGCTGTCAGGAATCTAATTTTTCGGTCATTTCCAGATCAGTTGAAGAGCACTTAGTACCAGACACTTCAAAATACCTATTTAACACCTCGTCAAGTAAATGGCTCACAGTGTACAGGTGGTTTTAAAAGTGAAATTGTCCCGAATCCATATTAAACAGATGCCATTAGCTCATCAGAATATTATATTTAATCATATACTAATTTGCTATAAATGGAGCTTAAATCTAAGTACTTGTAGTATTTAAAAAAAGCAGCACAAAAAGGTAGAGGTCATAGTAAAATGGTCGCATAATACATTGGTACACTCGCTGAATTAAGACAAAGTTTATAAGGTAAAAAGTTTTCCTTCTAAGTGTGTGTGTGTGTGTGTGTGCGTGTGCGTGCGTGCGTGCGTGCGTGCGTGTGTGTGTGTGTGTGTGTGTGTGTGTGTGTGTGGTGTGTGTGTGTGTGTGTGTGTGTGTGTTGTGTGTGTGTGTGTGTGTGTGTGTGTTTGTGTGTGTGTGTGTGTGTGTGTGTTCCTTCATATAGCATTTTATTTAGAAGATAAATCTGGAGCAATAAGATGTAATCAGTTAATTGATTATGCTCAGAATTTTTATCGTACAACTGAGAAATTAGAAATAAATTGTTCAAATAAAGAAAAAAAAGGAATTTGCTATAAATGTAAGCATAACATCTAGTTAAATTTTTGCAAAACCATAACAATTCAACCATTTATTAAGAAAAACTGTCATTATTTTTGTACCATAAAATAATGCACATAATTTTTATTTGGGTGCTTTAAATGTTTGAAAATAGAAATTATTTAAATCATAGCCTCTGGCAAATTTTGTATCTATTACATTTTATAACATTCTGCCCTTTTTCATTAAATGTAATTTCATTAATGTTTTTAGTAAAATTAAGGGATTTTATTAAAATATATCTTCGTTTATCAATTGGATAGTGAGGGGTTCAAAAACAAAATTAAAAGAAAATAATGATGTTGAAAACTAATAGCTTATTTTTAATGGATCTGAATTTCATAAGCCACTTTTTCCTGACATTATTTACTTTACATATAGGAAAAAATTGAGACATTGTGCAATATATGTTGCAAAATGAATTAAAATGTTTCATGTGTAGATAGCAGGGAGTTCAAATTATTTACATAATATCCGATGCTTAATTAAATTGTCTGATACAGACAATTTAATCAAGGCCTTGATGAAATTTACTGTAACGTGGAATATATTCAAATATTCCGCGATTATTGTCACAACACATACTAATAAGACAGCTATTGATCATAAGCTACAATTTCGTTTACAGATAAATCTCACTCGTAAATGCTGAAATTGGTATTTGGTTATGTAAATGTAAATGAGTTAGCCATCATAATATAAGAAATCTTTCCCATTTATTTAGAAGAAGTAGTTACGATCAATAATTTTTTTTATCTGACGTAATATTAAACGCATATTACAACTTTGTGAAAAAGCAGACTGCGTTTATTAGACAAGAATTTTATATTAAGAAGAAAAATATTTAGTATTTACATTGTACATTAATATTATTTCATTAGTTATATATCAAAATATAATAAACCAAGAAAAATTTCATTTGCAATTAGACATATTTTTGTCAAACTATGCGTAACTGGTGTTTTCCTTTAAAAAACGAAGTAGATAAAATTAATTGTATTATTAACTTTTGTATTAAACTAAACAAGCGTTATCAAAATTAAGTAACTTCACTCAAAGAGATAAAATCAGAGAAACAGTTTCAACATAAGTATAATTCTTAGTCTTTTTAAATTTACATAATACAAAAACAAATGTAATTTTTCTTAAGATTTTAAAAGACTGGCGAAAGAAAAATGATAATGTAATATGAAAGACGTAATCCAAGGATGAAACTGTAATTAGAAGTAACGCCATGTGGTATTTTCAGAAGAGTATTGGTTCTGCGAGCAACATCATTATAGACAAATCGGTGTCTAGAGGTACGGAGAAGAACAAATGTAGCCTTCTTGAATTCGATATTGGCGTACAAGTACTGAGCTAGATATGATGGTATTGCAACTAACAGGTACGCGACAGAAACATCTTTCATTGGCATCGTCAGTAAATCGAACTGCCAACATTAGATTTTTCTGA
>BMAO01017741.1:0-95014 GCA_019973975.1 Trichonephila clavata
GCACCTATTTGGCTTTTTCTTCAAGCACGTTTCCCGCATGTGATGATTTTCAATATTTGTATAATGTCCAGTATCATGTACAGCATGGATCGTGCATTCGGTTTTCGATTATCCGAAACAATCGCGTATCCGAACGGTGTCCGGTCCCAATTGATTCAAATAATCTACGTTCAACTATATATATATGTAATACGACGATGTTGTAATGATGGATTTAGTAAAGGAGGACGACATTTGGCGAAGATCTTGATAGCGTGGCCGGTGTTGGTATTTCCTTATATGGTTGATGTTGCATTTTCATTACTATGGAAGAGGCAGTCTCGTGTGGAAAAGCTGTTCTTCTTTATTAAACACTGAACATGAAGACACACAGATAGACGGAATCAGAACGAAACTTACACAAACACTAGCTGCAGACGACTACATGATGACAAGAAGTGAAGAAGCGCGCGTAACCGTGTGTTCAGAGCTTTTATAGTGGCGGTGAAGGTCGTACGACTCTTTTATAACAGGAGTTGTGATTGGCTGCAAATGAGCGGGAGCAATTAGATTAAGATTAAGATTACGCGGTCGTACAATTAGATTAAGATTATAACAGTCAGAGGCGAAAGAACTAGAAAATAATTTCACGGGGTACAGTTAAGGAGAATTAGAAGAAGTCATTACATATATATATATACACTGGTGTCCAAAAGTTAAGCATAATTGATAATTATGTGAATAAAGAAGGAACTGTAAATCAGAATGGCGGATGCGTGATATGCGAGTGTAGAATGGTTATAAAATAAGGAAGCAAATCAAAAGAATGATAATAATTAATTTTATTATCCAAAGTAGCAGTTTGAAAGAAAACTGAGCATAGCAAGGATTCACACTTTAAAGAAAAAATGAAAGAAAACATTAAATAAAATACTGATGCTGCAGTTTAATAAGGCGTGTGGTCACCTCTGACAGCCAGGCACGCTGCACAGCGATTTACCATACTTGCTATGAGATGATGAATGAGTTGTGGGCTCAAACGGTTCCAAGCTTCTTGGAGAGCTCTCTTCAGTTCTGTAACGGAGCTTGGTGGAGCGAAAGGGCTGCAATTTGTCTCCCGAGCATATCCCATACATGCTCGATAGGATTTAAATCAGGGGAGTTCGCAGGCCACGACATGAGCTGGATGTTTTCCGTTTCAAGGAAGTCATCAATCAGCACCGCTCGGTGACATGGCGCATTATCATCCATGAATATGAAGTCAGGACCGACAGCACCTCGAAACAAGCGAACATAAGGCTCAAGAACTTCGTCTCTGTATCTTTGAGCAGTCACAGACCCCGTGTCAAAGAAATGGAGGTCTGTGCGGCCGTCCATCATGATGCCTGCCCATACCATTACTCCCCTTGATGGAAAATGTCTTTCCGTTATGTTTCTTGGTTCAAAACGTGTTCCACGTTCTCTCTATATCGTTACCCGCCGAGAATCACTACTCAGACTAAACCGGGACTCGTCACTGAACATCACATTGGCCCACTCTCCAACACTTCAATGTTGATGTTTCAAACTCCAGTTCAAACGAGCGCGTTTATGCGCAGACGTGAAGAGAATGCAAACTGTTGGTCTTCTGGCATACAGACCAGCATGATTGAGTCTCCTGTAAACAGTTTGTCTCGAAATTCGTATTCCTGTGGCGACTGTGAGCGCAGAACCCAGTGCTCTGGCAGTACTGCCCCTCTGACGTCGCGCACTTATTACCAGATATCGGTCTTGGCGAGGGGTTGTGACTCTTGGTCGACCTGATACTGGTTGTCGGGTAACATCTCCCGTTCTTTGAAACCTCTGCCACAGTCTTGAGATCACAGACTGGTCCACATTTAGAATTCGAGACACTTCGGTTTGTGATCGTGAGGATTCCAGCATTCCAACGATTCTTTCTTTCGTAAACATGTCCAATTGGCGTCTTTGTGCCATCATTCACCTTGTTTGATGATCAACAACGTTCCTTCGAACAGCATTTGCACGAAACTTGTCTGAACTGCCTATGCTGCGTGAATCGGTTTCTCTTCAGCGTTCCGACATGCACCGGTGTTTCGCGCAGGATGTAGTCGACTGAAAAGTTTTGCATAAACCCAATGTTTCTTCTTCACTCAATTAATATTTGCAAAATATTTGAAATAATTTTACGAATATTTACTCCATGTTTTTCGCATTTTACGATTTATGCTTATCTTTTGGACATCAGTGTTTATATATATATATATATATATATATATGTGTGTGTGTGTGTGTGTATAAATGAGTTCAGCATGTGCATTTTTATTTACACCCAATTTCCATCTATTTAGGTATATACTCGATATTTTCTACTACATATATATTCGCATTTAAGGATAAATCCAGAGAATTTTAGATAAAACATTTTGTTTATATCATGATAAAATAAAATTAAGAAATTTATATTTAAAAAATTACTATGTTTATATTATTGTCTTTTCCCCCTCAAAATACAGGATGGCTAATGGGGTGAGTGAGTGAAAATTAACGTCGCACTGTTCAGCTACAGGAAGGCATTTGGCGACGAACCTCGTAATTTTGAACCATGGTCAAATGACGAGAACTACACCTGAGCTGGCACCCCCCTCTCATAACTATAACACCAACGGGAGGACATTTGAGCTCTCGATTGATTTTACGTGCATCACTCCCTTACACGGTGGGTCTTTAGTTGTACTGGGCTTGAACTCATGGCACGCCATCCAGGAGTCCGTTGCCCTGACCACTAGAATATCGCGGTCACGAGGGCTATTGGGGAGAAACCTCGTAAGTTTGAACGACAAAAACGACTGTTCAATAAATACACAATTTTCTTAACCCTTTTTACCACGTCAACTTAAAGATTTGAGGTCGTCTATCAACTATTCTGCATGACTGCCTTTAGTGGCACCACGATTCTAACCCAGTGCTATTCTACCTTCTTTTCGTCTCGGTGTGTTAACATTCGATAATTTTACTGCGGTTCTCTGAGAGAGAAACTTTGATTGTTTACATTTTAAAAGTTTTCATTTAATACATTTAATTTAAGTGTACTTAAACATCAGAAAAAAATACAGTTTCAATAAAAAAAAATGAATATAAAATGATATAGCATAGAATATAAAGTGATTTCCATGGAAAGTCTCACAAACCCGACAGAAGTACACTGCAATAAATAAAACTGAAATAATTTAATGTTTATTTTGGTGGCCTGGTACTATTTGATTCGCGGACCGGTTCACGCTCCAGGGGTTGGGGACATCTAACTCACAATTACAGTGAAATAAAAAGCTATAAAAAGGTTTAAGGAAATATTTATCAACTTGTAGAATTAAATTAACTTTCAAAAATCGAGAAGGAGAATGTAGGATTCAATTTTAAGATGCAGGAGAAAATTTGAATCTTGATACCACCTAGTGATATTCTCTCTTTCAAAGTTATTTATCCTAAAAAAAGTTTAAATAATATAGATCAATTTGAAAGAGTGTATTTAAAGGAATATTCTCTTATGAAATAAGAGTCAAGTCACTTAATTGGACTTGCGCCAAAGTTTCTAAATCTTCTTAATGCACAGAATTTCTTTTATGGTCATGATCATGGCCTTGATCTCGTATTGAAGTGTTATGAATTTGAGTGAGTGAGTGAATAAACGTCCCACATGAGGGCTTTTGGGGACGGTCCGCGTAATTTTGAACCATGGTCAAGTGACTCGGACGACACCTGAGCTGGTACCTTCCTTTTCCTAACTTCCACACCACACCAACGGGAGGACGTTTGAGCTCTCGACAGATTTTATGTGCATCGCTCCCCTACATGGCGGGTCTTCAGTGGTACTGAGATCGAACTCATGACATGTTAGCCACGATCCGATGCCTAGACCACTTGGCTACCACTGCCGATATGAATTTGAGCTCAAGTGGAAAGCCACGTTGCCTAGTGGTTAAGGTCGCGAAATGGCCAGCGTGTCTCGAGTTCGCGCCTTGGGCTGCTGAAATCCAGCCGTGGAGATAGGCTGATGCGCGTTAAATCCATCGAGGTTTAAGCAGTGGGGTGTGAAAGTTAGGGGAGAGGAATGTCAGCTCATGTTACGTGCTCGTCACTTGACCATGGTTCAAAATGACGAGGTCCGTCACCAAAGCCCTGGTGTAGCTGAATACGGTGACGGTAATATTCACTCACTCACTTGAGCCCAGGTGGTGCTGAAGAACCTCTGTGGAAAGGGGCTGATGGCATTATATCTGTCGTGGCTCAGAGTCCTCCCGTTGACATGGTGTTGTAGTTCGGAGAGGAGATGACAGGTCAGGTGTCATCCTCGTTATTTGGTTTCGGTTCAAAATTACGAGGTCTGTCACTTTTGGCCCTCGTATTGCTTTTGTGGATTGGCATTAATAAACACTACCTCATGCATTATTATATTATTTTGTTAATTTTTTTTCTGGAGTTATTATAGTAACAAAAAAAGTAAAAATTGCAGGAAAAAATATTTAAAAAAATTAGATATTTTTAGTACTTAAGATTTTTCATTACTTTTGGCAAAATGATTCTGCTAAAATAATGTGTATATCATATAAAGATTAAAAAAATATACATATATAAATCCATAAGTTCGTATTAAAAATATAAAAGAAAATAATTAATATCATTTCTCATATTATTTCTTATAACTAAAACTTAAAAATAACAAAAGAAAACTTCTATAAATAAAAGAGAATATACATTTCCTCTGAACAAATATAAGAATATTTTTATACGAACTCATTTATTCTAGAGTATAAATCTGAGAAGATCTCTGAAATGTTAATCTGTATTCCGCTCTTCACAACTTATACGAGTCTCTCAAGATAGCAATAGATTAAATCATATATACACATCATTCCTATTGATTCATTGGACTAATAATAAAGAGGAATCCTACTTTATTTCTCCCAAAGGACCGATTTCAAGGGAGAGAAATCAATAAAAGCATTCATTTTTATTTTCAGCTGAATTACCAATTTCAGTAACATCGGTAAAGATATAGTACTCTTGTAGGAATTAAGGGTTAGATTAGTTTCACAGGAAAGCTATATTTTTAATGTAATAATACTCCAGATTTTTGTACCCAGAAATCATCTGAATTTTTTTTATACGTATCACGAGCATAAACTGAAAGTGAAATTAGAGTATTCAATAATTCTAATTTACATAAGGAAAATAGGTTAAAATTAAGTTGTTGTTGTCGTGTATTACAAAGGGCAAGGGTGCTAGATGGTAAAACCTCGGTGTCCTAAATTGTTGGGGTTTTGATCAGGAATTCCAGGCTTCCTCCAGTGCGTATCGTTCAGTTTCTCAGTAATTCTGAATATCCCTTGATCTTGAGACTCAAATTGGGATTTAGTCTCCTGAAGACAAGCAATAAGAACATTGTTGTCATGAAGGAGACATGATAGTTCGTCCATTTTCCTCTGCGTTCCATTACTGTTGAGTTGAAGAATACTCAGTGTCCTCGTTGTATTCAGTGTTCTCGGACATCAGAACACAACGCGTCGGTTACCCTTGACGCGGTAGCATTATTAATATCACAATATATTGCACTTGTCATAATTGAGGGTTGCCAGTCCCCGAGAGGTTGGACTTCTAATCATTTTAGTCGCCTTTTACGACACGCATAAACTTACGTTGGGACTATTCTACTCCAGTCATCACACGACCACAGTTTTTTTAAAAATTTACCTTGAATAAAAGAGGAAAAGCAGTTTGGGGAAAAGAGCTGTTGCAGTTGTGTTGGTAGCCAAAGATGAAGGAGAAAACTGATGATGAGTTAATTTTAGCGAGATTGTATTTGGTGTCCTTGGCGAGGGTTGTCCGAAGAATCTGTTAGGCTTATCGAATGACACCTCTAATTACGCTTAACGTAGCTGTATTCAAAAAAGAAAATTTTAAAGCTAGAAGTATTTTACACTTTTCAAGTTCTGTTAAAGTCTGCAGCATAAAACATATACAGATTGTCAATTTAACTATTAAAATGATCCATAAATTTATATATTATTCGTGACTAACTCATCTACAGATCCACAATAACCGGAAGTTTCATAGCTATTTTAGCTTCATTGCGTGTTATTAATATCTTTAAATCTACAATCATCATCATTTTCTCTTTTTTTAAAAAAAAATTGTAAATAGTGCATTTGCATAATAAAAGCAATATAAGAAACAAACCGTTGCATCCTCGCTTTGCTGGATAACTATCTTGAAACCTAATAACATATAAGTAGTTAGTTTCCATCAATATATATGCTTTTATTTAAGTGTATAAGAAGAAAATATGTATTTTAAATCCAAGTTATTAAACCAATTCATTTGTTTAATTAGAAATTTTGTAGAAGGATTTATGTAGATTATTTAATATTTCTTAATCAATAAAGCATTGCAATGCAAATTTAAAGTATGCCATTCCAGATTAAAAAAATTAAAACTAAAATTAAGTTTATATTTGTATATGAAGCTTGTGCTGTGTAGGATTTATACGTAACAGAATAGTTGTACAGAGTGTTTAATAGAATAACAAAATTCAATAAAGTTTGTGTGAATGTAATATTAGAATGTTCTATAAACATCACGAAAATAAATACAAAAAAAGCATTAACATGCGAAAAATGAGCTAAAAGTTAGAGTTTCCAAGTATATATGACACACAGACGAATTTTGTGAGCAGGAATTATATAAATCTGAAATATTTATTCAGATTTTTTACTTGTACGGTAAAACCGAATGGAGTTCATGTGAAAGGGATGTTAGAATACTTAATTAACCCTTAAGAACATAAATTAAGAATGCAGTACAATAAGGAAACTAAATTAAAATTTCTTTGTATACGAATATATGAAACGCGATATGCAGGAATTTTGTTACTTGTTTAATTTTATAAAAAGTTTATAAAATTCATCGTTGAAGTACCCAGGGTTTTTATAAGATCAGACGGTTTTTGCTTATTTCTAGAATTTTGGGAAACCACAAAATAGTAAGATATATTTTTTCTCAATTTTGTTTTTCAAATTAGATACAATTCGGGCTGTTTTTAATTTAAAAACGAATGTATCATGTAACTGACTATCACAAAGATCTTGAATACAAGGTAAAAATGTATGGAATGATTAAAAAGATGTTTTTAACTGTTTTATCACATAATGGATTGCATTAGAGCAGGTGTTTCTAATCCGCCTTGAATAATTTTGCGTCTCGCGAGACTCTTTACAAATTACGATTATTTTGAGCAATATGTTTGTTTTAGTGTAGTGTTTTGTAACAAATATATCCCATAACAGTTTCTATTTTATTACGTTGCTTTGTTTTTATACGTATATAGAAGGGGGAAGTATTGCATTGCAGTGACCCATCGCAGCATTATGCTTGATTCCTGTAACTTTATTGAGCTGCTTAGTGCTAGAGCTAGGCATATTTGATGCTTGCGTTATTATTGAGTTACCTACGTTTTTTTTATAGAGAACATTTATTAGCCCCCTACACCACAAAGTATCACACGGGGGCTTATATCACAAAGAAAAGAAGGAAGGATTACAACACAAACACATCCATGCCTTCTCTGGGATTTAAACTCAGTCTCTACGGATTATCTATGTTTGTACATATGAAAAATAATGAAAACAACAATAATAATGTTTTTCATTCCGTTTTAAATTTCCACTCTAATGAACGTTTGTAATGGACTCAGATCTAATATAAAGGTATGTTTATATTTTTATATGCTGCCCATTTGGTTCTATTGTTTTTCCGAAGTGGCCCACAAGGATATTTGGATTGATCACCCCCTGAGGTAGAATATTGTATTATAAAGGCTCAAGAAAAAGGATCAAGACATTAATTTCCCAAGAAAAGTCATTTTTAAATGTAATTAAAATACGTTAATAGCAACAAACTTGAAATTGATTTCGCTGATCAGATGTTCTATTAGTTGAATTCTGTGTCATTCTGTTGTTTGGTTGTACTTATGTGTTGTTTAGTTGCGACCAACACGATTACACCGATTTCTCCGTAAGTTAACTTACCTTCTTTAGGAAACAATTCTTCGTCCATACTAGAAATTGTGCTCCAGTGAAGTTAGTATTTATCCTTAAACCATACTAAAGTTTCTCATGCTGAACAAAATCCACAAAAAAGCTCTTCAAAAACTTCGAAACTTAATTCTTTTCTTCCTTTGAACTGTGCTTTTTTGGTACCTCTAAATTGATCCCAGTGATGTTTGTGATGAAATGCTAATAATTTTCTCACCCCGTCATATATTTGCTTGATGCAAATTTTGTGAGTTTGAGTGTGTGGATGAGAGTTATATTAATGTCGTACTACAAAGCAAACAAGGCTACTAGAGACGGACCTCGTAATTTCGAACCTCGGTCAAATGAGGAGGATGACACCGAGCTGGCATCTCAGTCTCCTAACTACAATGAAATACGAACGGGTGGACGTTGGGCTTCGATAGATTTAACGTACATCAACTTCTTCGACACTTTAAAGTTTCCTTCATAGTGTTGCATTTTGAGAAATGATCAGTGTTTTTAATTCTTATTGAACATTAAAATCTTGTGTTATTTTATTTTTAAGTACATGGAAGTTAATGAAGAAACATCGTCAAATTTTACAATATGAAATACTATATTGATTCAAAAATAGAAAAATTTATATATTCTCGCATTAAAATTATACTTTATTGCTTGTATAGTATACAAGCAATAAAGTATGCTTTTATACTTGTATACAAAACTGTACAAGCTTTTACTTTAATTAGCTCTTGTACGAGTACAATAGTTTATCAACGAGTATTTATCATGCTAAAAGCTTTTGTTCAAATCCAAATTCTTATTTGAAAATGGTACTTTATTTAATGATTCAAGTTTGGTAACTAAGCCTACATAAAACTTATAAATCACCAGGGTAAGCATGAGTAACACGTGCATATCTATCAAGCAATTCAAACTACAAATTATTCGTAATAAAATATCGAGAATATTAAAGCATACCGCATTATTTATTTCGAAATTAGTACAAAGACATCAAAAAGGACGAGAAATCGATTCACAATTCTATTTCTTGGTCAATAACATGAAAAGCTGCTACTAAAACACATTACGGTACGAACTAAGGGAATTTACTTTTAGCAGCATTTCGGATGCAGACTTAATGCTGTTAAGGAAAGCGGTAACCGGAAAATGTTGCGTTAAATAACTTTAAAGCAAATAAGATTTTCTGGGAGAAGAAATTAAATTAATTATTTATAATTGCTTTTCGTTGGGAAATGTTTAACATAGAGGAAAAGCAGCTGTAAATACTTTGTATTTTATCTGAATTTAAACAATTTAAACACGAATCATTTGGGGATATTATAATTATATTTTTTGTATTTTGATTAATAATTTGTGTGTGTGTGTATTGTTTTATCCGTATATTTACTCCTTAAGTTTAAAAAAAAACATTGCACAATACAATTGTACCATTTATTTAAACTTTTGTAGTGTAGATATCATTAAAAAATATTTGTATTTATGAGTCTTTATTTTTAGCGCGTTTTTCACGTAGTGGAACAAAAGCGCTATTAGGACGCAAATTTCGTCTTCATTCCATATTTTGTCGTACCTTTTTCTCAGCCAATAAGTAACCAATTGACCTTGGGTTCTCGGCATTGGGTCGCATTTGTGCCCTAGATGAGCCGAATCTTATTTAAATTTTCCCATAGTTTTCCCGAATTTTCCTTTTGTAAAACACAACATGTGAAAAACGCGCTAAAATTACTTGGACATGCCAATGATTGATATCTTGTTTGTATTGAATCTTTCAGAGGAAAAATACTCATTTGGGAATATGAACAAACAAATTTTTTAAAAATTAAATTTCCGAATATTTTCCTTTTATTTTTACGAGTTATCAGGTACGAGGTTCAAACCCCGATCTGGGTAGGCTAACTTAAACTTTCATCTCTTCAGTGGGTCGATAAATGAGTACTAAGCTTTTTCGGGAACCAAACTCTATGGATTTTTCATCATTCTGTTTACCTGACTGGAACATTTGTTCCTGCACCTCAGAGCCCAAGGTCACGAAAACTGAGCATGACACAGTAGACCTAGGCCCGCCATGGGCTGTTGCGCCACTGAGTTTAGTTTACGGATTATACTTACATAAAATTGTATACTATAACTCATAATATTTACTACGTTATTGGATAAGAAATAAACTCTAACTTTCAGGCTAAGTGTGCTGGTGAAATGCAAAGAAAATGACTCTCTAGTACATTTCAGGAAGAGTTGAAAATCACTGTTTCCGTTCTCAAACCGCATTTTCGAGTTAGTTGTATAATGAAATCGAAGGAAGTACATGAAATAATTATGCAAGAAATAATTATGAAATATTTGACACGTGAAGGTGTAATCCAAAGAGAAATTTTATGCCGATTATCAGAATAGAATGAGAATAATGCATTATCACTAGCCCATTATATCTTTTTGGAAGATTTGTTTGTTGGAGATCAGAATAAATAAAAATTGTGAAATATGACCACGGTTCACCTATGGGTATCTCACAAATTTCCTTCATAAAAGACGCACAATCAATGCTGTTCATAGTTAAAATTTATTTATTTTTCCAACCCCCGTTTTTAGTTTCTTCACCATTTGATGTCGAGCCTCCCAGTATCGACTGATGACGTCGTCAGTTGAGTATTCATCGAGTCCAGTGCATTGGAGCAAGTGGTCACCATCCGTCCTGGCATGGATGCAGAGAGAGCAATCCTCGTCAGCAGCCAGGAGAAGCCAGTGGAGGTATACTCACAAAAGGTCATGTCTGGTAGCTTAGGCAAAATTGGTCAATATCCTAGTTTCTCTCCCTGTCTTGATGGATTGGCCAGAACCTACAATGGCTAGAGTTTCCCGTGGCTTTCCAAGGCTCTTCTCTTTTTTTTTTTGGGTCACAGTACATTCGTCAATGTATGTGGATGTAATGCTCTTTGCTCTTCTGAGAGTCAAGGGGACTTCCGGTTGAAGCGACCCCCTGCTTGGCGTTTTGGTCGGGTCTCTCATTCCTGGGGATCCCAACATAACTTGGGACCCACTGTAAGGACACAGTTCAGTCATGTGAAATGAGTTTCGCAATTTCAGTTCTGCGCTGAATTGTATTAAGGAAGTTGGTGCGTTGCTGCTTAAGGCTGAAATTGCAGCTTGGGAGTCGATGAAAAAGACAACTTTTGCAGGAGGTAAATCAACAGTTAGTAATTGTGTTGTAGCTTCACAGATAGCCGAGATCTTATCACTGTAATTGGTGGTGTTTTTTTCTCATGGATAATAGTCAAAAGGAAACTTGCTTATTAATGGAATGGAAAGTACCTTCACATCAAAAATATCATTTATCTACTTGACAGCGCTCGGCTTGATATGACCGCTTTATAAAGCAAACATTTGAGTGATTTCATTTGAAACAGAATTCTAAGGAAGAAATTTGAAGAAAATTCCTTACGGCCCTAACTTATCTGTATGGGATTCTCATCTTCTTTTAGGGGTGAAAAGGGTTTTAAGAGGTGCGATGGGTTGGAGAAAATGCACAAATATAGGTATTTGTGCTTCAATGGCTTCTGCAACTGCCATAACTTTTTATGATCGCGACATAAAAAGCTTCCTAAATGTACGAAGAAATGCATCGGTTATTTCTTAATTTTTATTTATCATCCTAAATAAAACGTTAAAATAATAATTACGGTTCATTTTTGATCTACCACACATTTGTGTTGGGAACAATTTATAGATTACACGGGTTTGTCATTTTTGAATTATTTTGAAAATAAATTATTTAAATCAAAACATTTCACTGATAAAATAGTGATATTTCTAATCAAAACGAATTTATTTAAATTACTAGCAAGAAAATATGTGATATTTAATTAAATATATATAACAAACACACATCACAGTGGAATATATATTAATTTGTACTAAGTATGAATTTTCTCCATCAAAATGCAATTTGAAAACGATATAAGTAGTACAAATACTAACAAAATAACGAAACAGCAAGGAATGGGATTTTGCAAATATATTAATTTGCATCAATTTACACCAAACTAAAGCAAAACGCTCAATCACACGTAAAAGCACAAAATATGCACGCATGTATTAGTGTATAGTATTCATATTTTAATTATTTATTTTAAACAAAACAACAGAAAAAAATACAAACATTCTGTTCCTAATAACTGCGAGGAAGAAAAATAAATTTGGAATAAAAACGATTTTAATATCGTTTGCTAGTTTAAATTTAATTGGATAAATAGAAATCGGACTAGACATTTTCTGATGCAGGCTTTTTGCTAGTAACATAAATAAGAATATTTAAATACACACTTGAAAAGAAATTAAATTAAACGTATATTGTGATTATTGAAAGAATCTGAATAAAAATGAAGTGGAAAATATAACATACAAAAACGCACAAAAATAATCAAAATATATGCATATTTTCTCGAAATTATCTAAAACAATAATTTAATCTTAGTTTAAAGTGTCAATAATTTTCTTTTAATAATGATAAATTTTAAAAGAAAATCTAATGTAGTATTACTTAATGTAAAATTAATCATAAAAATATTCATTATATTTCCTTACATTGATTTGCTTTTAAATTTTTATTCTAAGGAAATAACGAAAAATTGCAATTTAAAGATAATAGAAATTCGAAATAAAAAATTTTCTACCAGAATGCAATTTTATATTAGTTATGTTTCTATTTTAATGTGTAATAAACAATTTATTGCCTTTGGAATTTCGGGAAGCAGTGGTATAAAATTCAATGACATCCTATTTCGTGTTTTAAATTATCTTTTTATTATTCTAATAGTTATCTCCAAAATAAAAGATTTTTAAATATAAAGATATTTTAAGATAAGAATTATAAAAGAAATTTATCTTGTCGATTGTAGAATGTTAGTACAAATAATATGAAGCGCCTTGTTTTTCAATTGATTCTGAAACAGACTGCAAAAAAAAAAGGTTTTTATTTTGCAATGGATTTTATTAGGAATTACAATAAATCTGTTTGAAAAATATCCTCAAAATAAGAATTATTAATTCAGTTCAAATTATTCTTAGAACAAAAATGAATACATTATCTAAAGCTCTTAGAAATATAATTATACGTTGTAAATTTTTCAATTAAAAATATTTCATGAAAGCCTGTTTTAAAACAATTATGATTTTTTTAAATAACGAAGAACTTTGAATACTTGCTAGTCTCATTATGGAGGATTTGGTCACATACTGAACGAAAAAAAGGACAAGAACCATTTCCTTAATGGATTCTTATAAAACGTTTAATTTTAAACGTAAACATTTTATCAATTTTAATGATGATGTTTATAACGAAATTCAGCCCAGATTTTAATGATCCAGAGTGGAAAAACGATGAAATTACATTTTATATATATACTGATTTAATGTTTTCACTTGATTTAACAAACATGACAAAAACAGACCCTATTTCGGAGGCACAATGAAATTATAAATAATAATAATAATACTTTTCATTTATTATTTCTTTTTATGTCTCATTATTATTTCCTTTTATATGCTCCTCAAAAACAGATACAATTACAAATCTTTCAAGTTATAACTAATAAATGATTTTACAAAAAATGAAATTTTTCTGTTTGATTCTAATAAATATCATGCTTGAGCCTTTGTTCTTTTTCTGATATAGCTACTTTTATTACATATCGAGTGCTTTTAAAAATAAATACTGGACACATTTAACATTTATGAGACGTTATAATATCAAAAATTGTTGTCCAAATTTTTGATTTGAATATTTAGTTCATAACTTGTCAGCATATATTAAATGCAAAACTTAAGGTCAATTTTTTATATTTATTCGAATAATATCTGGAAAAAAATGACTACGAAAATGAAAATGAGAGCCAATTTTTACAATCGTCATAAAGAGGAATAGATGCAAACGAATTGTATTATCAACCAATTCATCAAATGGTAAGATGTTGCAAAATGCCACGGTATACAGCTAATAGTGGAAAACTGTTTCAAAGCTTGTACAAACAAAATGATCTTGTTTGCCCACATGGCGACAGCATTTGGTGACGTTTTTAGATTTGGCGAAATGGGTTCAATTCATGACCGTCACATGATAAAGACAAACACGTGTTTTCTATTGAACTCAAAATATACATTAAAATAATGCTCTATTAGAAAAATTTCAAATTTTATAATTGGGTGAAAATATTTAAGCGTTATAAAAAAATTTTATCAAAATTTTTTAGAATTATTAAAAAAAAAGTTTTATTTTTTAGGCATCCACTTTAATAAAATGAATGCATTTTGTATATTGTTTGTGTTATTATTGTTGATAATTTAAGAGAAAGTTTCTGCAAAGAGAAAAAGTTGGCAACAAAAAAAGTGAAGGAACCGATCAGATGGAAACTCGTGATTGCTTTTATCAAGTGACTATGACGTCATATGAGTTTTTTAACTGGTTGACTAGAAACACGTGGTTGTCTTTATCTCATGTGACCATAACGTCATGTGAATTGAGCCCATTGTGTGTCGTCAACGACATAAAACGTAACAACCAAAAAGCAATGTAATCTCTAAATACAAAAAATAAATGATAAAAAAATAATGGAAATCGAAACAATTTTTTAAAAGATTTTTCAAAGTTTCAAGTCTAAACTGATGTTTTTAAAATTAACCCTGTAAGGAATAAAAACATTGGATACAGCAACAGCCCGATACTCCAGCAAGAAAATTTCATGCTCAGCAATATTCTAATTGAATCGAATCATGGATTCATGCTTTGTCTCCACGGAAGAAACATCTTATCGAGTAAGCGGGAATAGTTGAGCTTTCATTGTAACTGAATTTAAAATTTTTCATTTCATGAGGAATGTAAAAATATGAAGATATCGGGTACTCAAATAATATACTTACCACATGAGTGTGGCTTATAACTATGGAGTCAATTCCCATAATACGCTGTGTGACTTTCATTGTGATTGAAAATCTTGCCAAATAAATGTTTTTAACGAACATTTTGTTGGAGATAAATGAACAAATACATACCTGAGTTAGAAAATTACAACATTTTTCACTTTAATCAATACAGTAGAACGTCGTTTATCCGAAACCAGAACGTCAAATATCCAGACCAAAGTCCGGATACGTGTTTAAATAGTGCAATGTGCTCAACAGTTATTTCGTTTGAGGCCAAAAGTGACGTGAAACAACAATGAAGAAAGTAGCAAGGCTTCCATCAAATACTGACGCATTTTCTGCGTTAGAGACAGCTATGGAGTGGTACGAACAGCAATCAGAGTGCTGTCCTACTCAGCTAATGCTGCTTAAGTGAATCAGCGAAAAAACGAAAGTGTACAATGGTACAGCGATGAAAAAGTGATTATTTTCCACAATCCAGGTAAAATAGCGACATTTTGCACCTATTATACTTTTTCTTCAAGCACGTTTTCCGCATGTGATGATTTTCAATATTCGTATAATGTCCGGTTTCATATACTGCATGGATCGCATTCGATTTTCGGTTATCCAAACCATCGCGTATCTGAACTGTGTCCGGTCCCAATTGATTCGGATAAACGACGTTCTACTGTACTTACAACAACGTTATATACAATACCATTGGTATTTCCAGCATCTTTTAAAAACAATGCATATTAAGTATCAGGACAATAAGTTCCATTGATGCGGAACACACTTATTAATCCAGATATCACTTAATCCAGACAGCTATTAATTTATTTCAAAATTTTGTAGTAAATAAAAAGCTTTGTTCATGATTCAAGTAGCTATTCGAATTCATACTATGTAAAAAAATTATAGATTTGGATGATCTTTTGTGCAACTATTTACCTTTCTGATTTGTACTATTTTATGAAGCCTTACTTTAAATCACTATAAATATTAATGCCAAACTAAAAGCTAGAAAATATTAATATAGAAAAGAGAAATGCAAAGCAAGGTATAATAATCATAGAAATACAGTCGTGTAGTCATAGGTTTGGGACTTAGAAGTGCAGGGTTAAAATATCTTTTACCTTCCACCTTTACATTTATTGCATGGTTGAAATGAAATTTAGAAGAAAAAATGCAAAAATCTAATCACTAAGATTAAAGAGAATATTGAAAAGGAATTTACTTTCTATTCTGTAAAGATCCAACACAAAAGAAATCCCAGAATTGCATTATTGAAAATATAGTGTACCGAAAATATAATGTATATACTATTTAAAAGAATTAAAATTATATTGTTCATACAAATAAGAAAATTATACATACAATTTAAATAAATTTTTAAAAGAAGAAAAATAACAAAAACAAAATTAATTAACTCTTATGTAGCACAGTATGTTTTGTAATGTTAGTTACAAAGATACTGTGATAGTTTTACTACATATGCAGAAATAAAATGTACAATAAAGTTCATTAATTTGAAATACATTTAAAATTAATTAATTTTAGTAGAGCTATTTTGTGAATATTGATTTAATGATATATATACTTATATATATAACAACTTGGAAAGCTTTTAATCGATGAAATGTTTTAAAAAGAAATAAAAATACTACGTTCTTTTAACTTGATGATGTATAATGGAAAAGCACTGAAATGATAAAAGATGTTTAAAATTTATTATTAATCACTTACAATTTCATATATATGATAATCATAGTACATTGGGATTTTTTAAACTATAACAGCATAAATTCTGCAGTTACTGTCAGTTATTAAGTATATTATGATAAGAAAATTGATGTTAATGGATATAAAGTATCTTGAAGAAGTATTTGTCTTTTTAAGAACGACAAATGACTTTTTGAAATACGATAGGAAATAACGTTTAATTTTTATTTTGAAAATTCTACGGTATTGATTTCAAAAATATTTAATGATGATGCATCAATATTCTTTTTCATGATAAATTATTAAAAGTTATCTGCTTCTTATTTACAATTTTAAATTTAATCTTTAGGCTTTTGAAATCAAGTAATATTAAAGATGTGTAATGTGAGCAAGAATATAATAGAATATTCTGGCACACCATTTTTTTTATTTTATAACAGTTATAATTACAGTTATTATCAGCAAGATTATGTTTATATGCAATGGTAAGGAACTTTAATTGTATCTTGTCTGTCTCTGAAATTAGAAGTTAGCTTGAGTTTAATTTATTAAAGTTATTCTAATTGTTCATTATCTTTACAATTTTTGTAAGGAATGTTTTGAAATAAAGAATTTGTTACGCTTGTAATAAAGGTAGCTGTTTTGTGTATTTACATAATTCTTTTCATTTAAGAAAAGGAAAGTTATCTTTATTATTTTTTAAATGAATACAATTTCTAAGAATTGATAAATACATAAATAAGACTATATTAAAATTTGTAAGTTAATTATTATATAACAGCTAAATAAATAAGGAGAATTTAATTTAGAAAATATGTATAAAATGTTACATTGTTTATTTTCGGCTACACATTACCGTAAAAATGACAATTTTATCGAAAATTTTTTTTTGCCTTTTCCTGCAGCCCATACGATTGGGAATCTCGCCCCCAAATTTCAGATCTGCTAACCAATTAGTTTTTAAGATATTTGAAGTTTTCTGAGTGCTATCAGACCCGATATTTGACAGCTGAGGGGGCGTGGTTAGTTTTGGTTTCATTTTAAAGCATTTTTCCATTCTTAAATTTAATTAATTGCTAATATTTTTAATAAAATCAATATTTGCTGAGAAGTGATTATTAACTTCAACTTTCACTACTGAAATCACTTCTGTTTGTTTACATTTCGAGTTTTTGGTGTGCTTATAGTTACTTAGCTAAAATTGATAAAAAAGGGGTCTTTCTCAAGACCAATATTTATTCTCATATAATTTATATAGCTTAAAAGCTTGTTTACTTTGTTCAAGTTAAATTTTTTTTGTTGAGAAAATGCCACGGAAAAAACTTTTGCAGCTTGCGAATAGAAGCAATATTTCTAAAAGATGGAGTACTGTTGAAAGTGACAATGTTAATGACCATCCTTTACCTGATATAAATACAAGACTTCAGAAAACAAGTGTTTTGAATGCAAGAAAGAATACTACAGATAAAAGTAAATATTTCTGTGATGTTTCAAATTACATTATAGTGGATGCTGAATGTTTAAGTAATTTGTTTACAAATCATTTTTGCAGTATTTGTCATAGTGCATCCTTGAAACTTTGCTTTGGTCACAGAAATGGATTTGCATTCAAAATGAATGTTGTATGTATTAATTGTGACCAAACCCAAAGTGAAACATATTCTTCAAAACAGTTGGTTGATACTAAATTACATCAAATAACAAATGTTAGCAAGCATCAATTTTTTAATGCTCCATTTGATGTAAATATGAGAATAGTGCAAGTATGTTAAGTTTGGGACTTGGGTACTCGGCGTTGGAAAAATTCTGCATGCATATGAATTTAAATATAATGTCTAGTAAAACTTTTAATTATTATAAAGCAAAAGTTCTGAATGGACATCTCGTTGCTTCCAATCAGCTGTTGCTTTATATTCGTAAAGATGTCAGAGAGGCGTATGGCTCAAGGAATGATAAAGATATCGTCGATATTGGAGTGTCATAAGATGGAAGCTTGTTGACAAGAGGGCATACGTCAAACATCGGAATAGGATGTGTTATCGACTTGCTGACTGGCTTTGTGATCGACTACGAAGTGATGTCAAAGCGGTGTGGAGAATGTGAACAGACTTAAATTTGCGCTTGGAGAAGACAGTGTTGAATTTCGTATTTGGTATGAAGGACATCAGGATGTTTGTAGTGCAACACATGTCGGATCATCTGGTGCAATGGAAGTAAATGCAGCTGTGAAATTATGGGAAAGATCTGAGAGCATTGGCTTCCGGTACACAACCTTGCTGTCTGATGGGGATTCTAAGGCTTTCTTAGAATTAAAAGAAAGAAAAATTTATGGAAGTGAAATACAAATTAAAAAAGAAGAATGCATAAACCATGTGAGCAAAAGATTGGGAACAGCTTTGAGGCAGAAAGTAAAAGATTGGCAAGGAAAGGTGTAACTCTGGGAGGGAAGAAACACGGCAGTTTGAAAGAAGAGACAATAAAAAAGCTTACTAGATACTACACTAATGCTATACGCAAAAATATAGGTGATGTAGAGGCAATGAAAACTGCAATTTATGCTACCCTATTTCATTGCATATCTACAGACCAGAAGCCACAACATAAAAAGTGACCTTCTGGTATCGACTCCTGGTGTTTTTACCAGTCATCATTAGCACGTGGGAAGAAACCAGGTTTGCATAAAGATTGGGTAAAAACAGCAATCAATGAAGACTATTTGCCCAAAATTTTGCCAATTTATCAAAGATTGGCTTCAACGGAATTATTAATCAGGTGTGTTAGAGGTTTAACACAAAATTTCAATGAAGCAATGCATTCGATGATATGGAACAAATGTTCCAAAGAAAATACAGCTTCTAGGAGCCGTGTGTTGATTGCCGTGTCGAGTGCAATATCTGAATTTAATGTTGGAACATTAAAAGCCCTTAAAACATTTCAGGATGCTAATTGCCTTACAGCAAGTTTATCATCAGAACATTTAGCCAACTTTACTGATTATAGGAGAACCTATTTCAGGAATAAAATAAAATCTACAAATTTTAAAGTCGCGCAGCAAAAATTAAAACTTGCTAAATTGCGTCGACTTAAAATTGAGAAAAAATTAGGTGCTATGTACAAATCTGGTGGATTTTAACTTTTTAAGTTTAATTTATAACATTATTATTTTTTATAAGTGTATTGTGTTTTAAAACTTTTGTGAAATTATTATGTTAACTGTATGCTGAAAAATCTGTCATCGTAACAAATGCTATTTCGATATTTTGCAAAAACATATTTTGAATAAGTAAAAATATTTTCAATCATATTTAATTAAAGTAGTGTTTTTATATATTATATAAGTAGTAAAATAATATATTAAAAATTTAGAGCTTTGCAAGTATTATTAGTTTTTGTTTTATGCCTTTACAAACTTTAAATGCATTTTTCTCAGACTTTTATTTTTGAAGATGTGTTTTCTAATCCCTAAAGCTTTTTTTCTGTTCAAGATAGAGTCTTGAAATTTTTTATAGATACTTAGATATACGTGTTACAAAAAATTTAGTATGGGTTTAGGTCTGAGATCTTTAGTTATTTTTTTTAAAAATGTTAAAGTTAATATTTTAAAAATTTTCGTGTATTTTCCAGGTTTAGCTAGAAAAAAATTATTAAAAATCAACAAGGAACTAGATTTTGAAATCCATACTAACTTTTGTTTGCAATAATGTAAGAAATATAAATCATGCAAAATAATTTTAAAATTTCAAAAATTGTGTATTTTATAAGAGTTTAAAAAAACTTCAAAAATTTTAAATTTTTTAAAATTTTAAAATAATGGCTTGTTAAAATTACTTTTTATTTTCAGAATCGGTTTAATAATATAGTCTGAAAACAATACATAAATTTCTTTTAATATTACTGTCCCCAGAAAAATTTTTTGAAAAAGGGTACCGTGTAGCCTTAAATTAATTTAAAGTATCTGAACACGTTGAAATGACCAAATTCGGTCAAAGCGCATGTATTTTATTCTATGAATAGAGCTATGTGTTTTGGCTCTACAAAACATACTTTGTTTTGTTTCTTTCTTACCTAAAAGCTAAGTTATATTTAATTTTATAAAATTTTAAGAAATAGGGGAAACGGGTCTTTTATCTTCCAGAAAGGAGCATTTTTAAATTGTTGAAAATCTATCATTTTGAGTCTGATAACTCAAATTATTATGAATGTATTTCTATAAAACTTTTTGAACTTAATAATTATGTTATTTTCTTTGAAAATGTACTAAAAAAGTTCTTATGTTATGGATATTTTTGAGTTATAGCCTGTTATTTAAATAATGATCTTAAAGAATGTCAAATTTCGTATATTTTTCGATCAACTCTATAATTTTAAAATTTAAATAAAACATAAACATTTCGGTACATTCTCTAGATAAATGCATCTGATTTGTTTTGGTAATACTTTTACTGATATTAGTTTGTTAATTTTTCTCTAATAACTTCGAAGTTTTTCAAAAATATTGATAGTGTCAATTACATTAGTAATTTTCGTAAAATTTAGATATATTATTAAAAAAAACATTTTGTTAGTTAAATGTTAGTATTTATTTGTATTTATTTCTAAAAATTACTTATAACGTTTTAGAATGCTATTTTTTTAAAAGTACTCAACATTTTTGGATACCTTAAATATGTACAATTTAGTTGAATTGATAATAAGAGACATGAATAAGACTATAATAAAAATTTTAAGCTAATTGTTATATAATAGCTAAATAAAGATAATTTAATTTTTGTAATATATATAAATTTTTTCATTGTCTACTTTCATTTAAATTGATTTAATGTTTCCTGTTTCAGTTACAAATTGAAATATAAACAAAGACTACTTAATAAAAAGTTTTAATAATTCATCTCGATAAATAAAGGCTTATTTGTCTTCGAATAAAATTACCTTTATTTCATTTTAATACTTAAACACTCCAAACAAAACTTTTTTAATGCTTTTTTTGTGTGTATGCATCAATGCACCAATAAAGCAAAGGTGCAGGGAAGAGTGTGTGGCTATTTATTGAATTAAACCACAATTATAGAAATTAATATATGCATACTCGAAGCCCACATCTAATACTTTATCGCTTCAGAAACAATATTAATCAAATTCAGATGTAGAATTCTGTCCCAAATAGCAGATTTGTATCCAATAAACCTATTTCGTGTTAATTAAGTAAAAGTTGTCTGTTCTTGTTTTAGATTCTGGAACACGAAAAAGTTTCTATAGAACAAATAGTATATTCTAGGAAAGAGATTCAGGGCCCATGAAATAAAAAACAAGTAATTGTGTTTCAGATTACGATCTAAACAATATTGGGAACTGAAAATGATAAATACCGTTTTGCTATCCAGATTTATTTCAATATAATGTTTGAAGATAGGTTCAAAATATACCTATTATCTTTCCAAAATGTTTCTATTTATGTTATGAAGTTTTCAATTAACACATCACAAATGTCTCCTTTTTAATCCAGGGAGTGGTCACGTGGGGCACAGAGTCACCCTCGGCTCAAAAAAACATTAATTCCTGGAAAACTGTTTATTTGTTACATATGATCTTTTCAGTATCCTCCTATATGACAAGTCTTCATGTAAACTAAAATGTATTTGTCATATACCTCCCTCTCTTATCGGAACGGAAAATTTTTTCCCTGTGAACGACTTTCTGGTTTTGATTTCTGTGTTGTGTGACTAATTATGGTTTATAAATGTACATGAACATAATATAAAGAAAGAAATGGGCTTCTGTGATATCTCTATTGGATGAAGTTGAAACTGATCAATCAAGAGTAGAATATGAGAAATAACGGATATTAATGCAGATAGCGAAAGGAAATATGAGAAAAGGAATGAACATGAAATGTTTGAGTTGAAAAAAAAGTTTTTAAATGCTACCGAAAAAAATCCATCAAGGTAGATATGATGCACACTTTAAAAAAGAAACAAACAATAAATTTTCGGCATGTTTTTGTTGATCATCATAGGACAATAAAATTACAATAACTTGATTAAAATATGACAGTTTTGCTTGCAAATATCATTCCTGTAATGTTAGTGAAAGGTGTCTGTGGTTTGTGTCCTTTGTTAAAGTCATGCATATTTGAAACGTCTTATTTCAGTTTGATTGGATTTTTTCTCAAATTATCAAATAAAAATTGAAAAGTTTTTAAAAGAGGCAATTATACTTTTTCTTAGTAAAATTATTCCCTGGAATTACGATTTTTATCTTGTACAATAAAAACAATTATAAGAAAAAGATCGGGGTGATTCAGTCATCTCGCGTGATCATTAACTTTAGTATCGAGTGCGCGCCTGCTCCCTGAATAAATAATAAAGTAAGAAATTTAAAATATGCATATCACTAGTTCAAACACTGAATTAAAAAGATAGGGTTAATATTTTTTAAACATTGATAACGCTTGGAAGCAAGTGTTTTAAAAAGCAATTATTTATGATAGAAAGTATGTAAAATTTCTAGTTTCTCCATTTATTACTTTCATTATTGATTATAAGTGTATACATATATACAAGGATTATCTTATCTTGAAATATAAACATTTCCATGTATCAAAGATGCATCATAAAAATTTCCTTTCAATTTGTAATATTAAAGTAAAAATTTTAACCACGTGTAACTTTAAAAAACACACAGTAATACGTATGTATTATTATTTTTTTATCACCTTATCTATTTAGTTTAATATATAAAGATACGACACACTGGAAAAAAATTCCTAAAATGGATACGGAAAATATTTAAGCCTCATTTTTCTTTTTTGAATCGAATAATTATTTCTGAAATATTTACCATTTTCTATTTTTAAAAAAATTCAAACTTGGGTACTTTAAATATAAATATGATTTTTATGGTTATATATATTTATAATCATGTTCAATACGTAGTTTCATAAACTTGTGCCGGAATACTCATTTTTTTCATAAAATTGAATGTATTTTCAGGATTAAAATACGTTTGGTTATAAATGAAGGATATAACTAATGATTTATTTAAAAAAAAGAGTCTGAAGTTTCATAAATATTATTTGAATGGTTTTGCATTAGAAGGCAATTTAACATTCAATATTAGACTGGAAACAAATCTATGTATATACATATAAATAAATTCTGTAAAATGTATTATGTACAAATTATATTGTCACAATCGCAATCTTAAGGAATCTTACAAAAATTAGTAACAAAATTTAGTAAATAGTTTTATTGTATGGATAAAGTTGTTGTATGTCTTTAAATTTATCTTATTTTTATTAGTTACATAGTAGAGAAATTAATGAATAAATTTAAGGACACACGGTTCATTTATATTAGTTTCAGAGATTTTCATTCGAATAAAACTTCCAATTTTATTCAAAGACTAGCTTTTACCCGCGACTCAACTCGCTTTGATGTCTTTCAATAACTGTCAAAGTCGTAATTATTATCATTGGAAAGTAAATATTATAATATGGTAATTTTTGTATTGCTTGACTGGAACCAATAAAATTTAAAATGTGCAGTACGACCGTTGGTTAATAAAATCGCGGCTATACCAGAAGAAGCCATAGCAACTGCTAACTTCTGGGTTTTTCTGATGGTCATTAGTAATAAGTTTAGCAAAAATGTTTTTCCTGTTCCTCCAGGGGCTTCGAGAAAAAAGAGTGCACCACTGCCGGATTATATTTTGAGTAACACTTGTTGGAAAACGTGCCTTTGTTCTGGAGTTAATTGAGGGGTAAATTCTGTTACTTTATGTTGCAATGCTATAAAATCGTAGTTTAATTCTCAAGTAATTTCATTGTCGACGCCATTTCCGTCGATACGTCTAGGAATAATCATTCCAAAATCATGTAGCTTCTTCCCAACCATTTTGAAAACCTTTATTGCGTTTCGTTGTAGATGTGTTGATTGAAAGACATATTTGCTTGTATTTGCTGCAAAATATCTTCCGCCATGTAGTCTTTGTACTTTTTCCAAAAGGTTTGAGGATTAGAAAGACCGAAGATGAAATAAGTATTGCGTAAAGCTCCCTAATTTTATTCGGCGAGTGACATTGTATGTATGCCTCCATAGTATATCTTCAAAGTAATACCTCCATGTAAAATATCTAGGTTCAGTATAAGTGAAAAATTTTGTGCAAAATATGAACATTGTATACTTAGGTTAAAAAAATTCAAAGTAATAAATACTTTCAAAACTAATCAAAACTACTAAAGTAATCAAAACTTTTTATGAAACTGTCAATTAACATTACCATAGAATTTTCAATACCACGCGCGCGCAATTCGCTAAAACTTTATTTCGTTTTCCTCTTTAAGAAGTAGGAGAAAATTTGCATTAAAATATCTGGGATTGTCGGAATAGAGAACTTCTTAGCCAACTTGGCGATATTTCTCAAACTTTGAGTTTGACATTTAACAAACGTAACGTAAATAATAACCATAAAAACCATTTAAAAATTGCTTTTTGTAAAGATGCTAAATTACACTATGTTTCAGTTATTTGTTACAAATGTGAGAAAATATTTATTAAAATTCCATTATTGAGGAAATGCGTAATTTTGCGCCAAATTGGCGGGGAGTAAGCAACGTCAACGTTTTACCCGTATAGTTCCCGTTCCCATAGGAATATGGAGATAAAATATATCTTATGTTACTGGCTGATAATGTAGCTTTCCATTGGTGAAATAATTTTTAAAATCAGACCAAAAGTTCTCGAGATTAGCCGGAACAAACAGACAGACCGACAGACTCAAAATTTCAAAAATTGATTTTTTGATATAAGTACCGTATATACCTTTAAATGCATTTAGTAAAAAGCTGCTAATTTGAAATTACAAACAGACACTTCAATTTTATTTATTTGTATAGATACCGTTAATACATGACTTTCTTGTCCATGAACATCATTCTTTCAGTTGTATAATGAGACGCTGGGGACAGAGTTACAAAATTTAAAACTGGAGGAGAATTTGCTAAACTAACATTTTTCTCAAAGCAAGTACCTCTCCATTTTTTTTAAATTCCGTAACATTCCGCAGGATAGTTAATTCAGTAGTTGGGTCAAAAAGTTCCTGGAATAGGTCAATTAAAAATTAATCAGAAATATAACAATATACTTTAATCTTATTTACCTTCAAGATACTGCCCTTCTGCATCCACACACTTGTTCCAGGGTTCTTATATATTCCAAACACTCCTGGAATCGATTTTTTTATAGGTCCTTCAGTTGCTTCGTCGTAATTTTGATCGTCTCATCTGGATCCACAAAACGATGGTAGGTAGAGGCGGTAGAGGCTATTGTAAAGGTCTCCACTACACTACGGACGGAGGTGTGAAGTCAGTTATTCAATAAATGATTCACAATTTTATTTTCGAGATATCTTTATGAAAGAATAAAAATATGGTAACAAAATGTTGTTAGTTGATATAAAAGTGTTACAGGAAAGAATGTATCGAAAAAAATTACTAAAGTATATGGTAAGGAATTGTTTAATTAAAGGAAAAAAACCTAAAGCATGTAAAACAACAACAAAAAATAGAAAAATTTAAAATTTGTGATTTAATGGTAATCCTAAAGCTTGTGTCCGAAGTTCCGAAGATTCCGAAGAGTTCCGAAGATTATACGTTCCTAAGAAATCTCCAATCTGTTGCTGTTGTTACTTATGCCACCTGATCGATAGTAACATCAGATCAAGGCCCGCGAAATTCATCGTGGCTAAGGGCTAGTTGTACGCCTGTCGTTAGCTTTAGTTTTGAGCACCATATAAGTGACAGTACGAATGGCTTTGCCCCCCCCAATTTTGAAAAAGAACACCCTGAGGATAGTCAGAGGCCTCTCACATATCTTCCTCCAACCTCACGAGAGGACTCGCGGTTCGGTGGCTATTTAGAATACCATCATGCCGGAAAGATATACATTTACAAACATCCATGGCTTCTCCGGGATTCCAACCCAGACAATACGGCACAGTTGTCAGCGTCCCTAACCACTATACCGTATGGGCTGAAATATCCAAACTAATTCAAAGTAGTCATAGTATTGTAGTAGTAAGAAATCGTAGATACAAGAATAAACTATATACCAATTAATTACCGCTCATTAATCGTATAACTTAATTTATGAAGGAACAATATCTTTAAATGACAAAACTTTGCTAATGGACAAATTACTTACCTGCCAGAACTAATAAATCATAGTTTAAAAAAAAACTAAAAACATCCTTTTATAGTTAATCGTACTTATTGTCGCCAAATCTTGAAATGGGATCTGAAATTAGTAGTCAGATGAGGGAGAAGATCTGAAAATTCGAAATAGTTAAACGTAATGATCCTGATCAGAGCAATGGAACAAAATTATTATATTATTATATTGTCATCGTTTATGGACAATTGAGCAAAATTTATATAATTAATCTGATCTTTTAAAGGGGGTAAAAATTGAGTTCAAAGATTCCGTTACATACACGTGAAGTTTATAAAAGGTTATCAAAAAGGATGCAGACTAACTGTATCGGAGAACATCCACTAAAACAGACATTAACAATTCTAATTTAATAAACTGCTAGAGTCCATCTAAAGGAACCCTTGATGAAATAAGCTCAAAAATTTGTTTGCCTAAATTTCTCAACCTTTCCCAATCTACTTTTACTCTTTTCAGTTCGATTTAAATACATAATCTCATTTGGAAATTGTGTTTCTTCTGTGAGATGGTAGCATTGAAAACCGAAATAACATCATATGAAACCCTAGTTAGTTTCAAGAAGCAAAACTTTGTGAGATACCCCATTACAATGTTACTAACAATAGAACATTCGAAATAAGTTATTGAATAGTTCATATACAACGCAACAATATAATATTTTACATGAACCTTGAATCGAAATGAAATGATCCTCTAAAAATAACTTATATCGGGTTTTTAACTTTTTACAAACAAAGCTTCAAATATATTTGTAAACGCAAAAGTATCCTTCCTAACCACTTGGGAAATTACATTTTAAGAATGATACTAGAATACAAAAAGACAAAAATAAATTTTACTCTAAGACTTTAAAGAATATCCACATAATCCTATTCTTTAAAATCATAACCGTTTCGTACGTGAGATGAACGTTATTTATAGGAGAGGGTGATTAATATTCAGAACGTGGCTGCCCTCAAGGACTGAAGGAATACTCAAACTTTGGTTGTATTCTAAATTTTGTTATGGTTTATGTTCGATTTGCTTTCGAATGTCCTCAAGTGGTCTTGTAGAAAATATATCTCGTCATATCTTAATTTTGAGGGATTAGTAAGTGAGTAGCATAGTATAGATTTCTCGCGTTCTATCTCCAAAGGAAATATAGGCTTATAATTTTTATTTCTCTGTAATATGTGTAATGCCTGGAACATTGTAGGAAAATGGCGAAATTTTCAAATATTCGTATTTAGTTTTTGCAGATAAGTTATAATTTTTCATAACAGAAGCAAATTTAGATTAGATTAAATTTTACTTCCTTTTGTGAAATGGCGTAGTGAATATTTATTAACGTTACGCAATAAAGTGCGTAATGTAAATTCGCGACAGACCTCCTAATTCAGTGCTTCTCAAACTTTCAATACTCGTGACCCAATATATATTCAATCATAACTGTCATCGCGCCCCTTCCATACTATAACAAAGTATTGATTTCGATAGTACGATATTTAGACGCTAAAGCTACAATACGACTTTAACATCTTATGTGCCACCGGCGTATATAAACGTTTTGCTCCACCGGTGCGTAATTGCCCCGGACGTATATACACGTCTTTTCGAAATACAATTTTTTTTCTTTTCAATGGTATCTTTAAAATTATTCCGTCGGCTTTTGAATTTAAAAAAAATGGCATTGACAGTGTTTACGAAAGATTGACTTATTTCAGAGGATTTGCTTATTCATTCCCTTTCTTCTCCCCCAATACACACGTACATATGTGAAAAACGGTGGCATTGAGGAGCGAATCGCGTATCTTTTAATCGTCAGTTAAGATGTTAATTATAAACCGTTCAAATTATGAAGATAAGTGTTAATTTTTGCATATACTGTTATATATGACAAGCCCGTGGGGTCATTGGTAATTATAAAACCTATTCTTAGCTTAGCTATAAAACTTGCTAAATTAATTATAAAATATATTGTACAGTGCTGATACATTTATAAGTGTATTATATCAGTGTAAGGTTTTTTTTAAAAGCGCTGTCCTAATTTTAACCCATGCTCAACGAACGAAGGCGACATCTATGTTGGCTCTTAGAATTTCCACACCATACCAACAGGAGGACTTTGAGCCATGACAGATTGAAAGAACATTATTCGCTCCACACAATGAGTCTTCAGTGACCCTGGGGTTTGAATTCATTATCCGTGACTATTATCACAAGACTACAATGGCGTAACGTACACCCCGTAATCCCCACAACGCAGGGGGCCCAAAGCCTGATTCATGACAAAAAACGTACCCTTTGTAAGATTCGGCTTGAGGCCCCAAATCTGACTTAGCAGGGGGGGGGGGGCTCCGTTACGCCATTGCTAGACTACTATGATTACATTGTGAAGCACCACAAAGGTTGTTGTCAATGGACTTCGTAAATTTGTACCCTCGTTTTAGTGACGAAGATGAAACCTGTGCTTGCACTCCTTGTGCAATCTTTCATACCACGCCATTTGTAGGAATAGTGCCTCGACAAATTTAACGTTCGCTCTTTTACATTTCCATTTTCACTGGCACTGAGGTTTCGAATTATTGATTTCACAACCTTGACAACGAGTTCCCGTCCACTACCATAGGGCCAGCAGCCACTTTTGTAAAATTAGAGTACATTTATGATATTTTTGTGTTAACATTGAATTAGAGAAAAGTAATTTTGTTGAAGTATTACAGCTAATAAAATTTAACAAGTGATAATTTATTACAAAAATTTCAAATTTGTATTATTTTAAATATAATACAAATATTTGTATGTTATAGTTCGAAACTAATTTGTTATAATAGAAATTGTTTAATTGAAGTTTTTAATGAAAATTGCTGAAAAATATTTTTTTTTTTTGAGTGAGACAGAACTCTTGATGAAAAAAACTATCTTAAATTAGTTTTTTCTAAATCTTTTGTATCATTGATGATGTTTGAATAATTACTAGCGCTAGATAGGGAGATATATATTTTAAATGTTAAATAATAATAAAGTAGGTGAATGAAATACGTATTCCTAAATGAAGAGAATTAAATGTGGATAAAATAAAAAATTCAAATCGTAATTGCGGATAATTTTAGATGTACTCATTTCCTAATAGTTAAAGAGAGTAACTGAACCATACTTAAGTTTTAGTATTACTTTGGAAATGATTTTAAATACATAAAATATTCTACTAAATACTAAAATATTTATCACCAAATTCAAATAATGTAAAACAGATTTTAATTACATTAAATTCATTATTACATTAATTAGTGCAACTGTTAAAAAATGCTACAAAATTTATTTGTTTGCCTTCTCTTTTATTGTAGTAAACTCATTATTGATGTAAGTAAATTATTGTGTTTAACTTATAAATGTATACCAGTCTAGTAGAAAATAGTGTGTGTGTTAAAATCATGTTTTGGAGTTACATGGCAATTATTTAAAACTATAACTAAGATAATAAATTATGTACACATTATAACTTTATATCTTAAAGTTTGTTATTAACGCAGACATTTTGCAAAATTATTCAACGTTAGCCTCCTGATTAACTTTAATTTTGTTTATGTTAATAACTTTGCACAATTTAAGTAAATTTGTCACAAGGGATATACAAAAGTTAACTACTGGTTACATTATGGTAACTAGAATTATCTATTAAACAAATTGTACATAATTTAAAAACACAAAGTTAGGAAATTAGAAAACCTAACTGTTTAACATAAACATAGCATAACAGAAGCTAAATGTTGTAAATTAATAATACCATGGAGATTCATTACGAGTTACTACTTGTAAGCAAATTACGTTTCTAAAACTAATGACACATGGTAGTCACATAAAACAGAAGTTGGATACGTATGCATTTAGCATGGGATTTTTAAAAAAATTCTATTAAAATGTTTTTAAACATAAAAAAAAAAACACGTCACATTATTATTTTTAAATATGCCTTAATTAATTTTTAATTGAAAATAATTTTACACGGGCAGAATATATTACTCGAGTGATATTTATTAAGCAAATTTCTTTTAAGAAATACTGTGAATTTTTGAATGAAATACTCATCTTGAACATAAAAAAGTTTTTTTCATTCTTTTTTTAGTAAAATAAGTAAATAGTTAAATTGAATAATTCTCTCATTATGTTTCTTTAGAATTTAATTAAAGCTATGTGTTTCACTATGTGTTTGTGGTATATTTTAAGAAATTTTAGCATTTGAAATTTAAAATCTTTAACTACTTTTATTAAAGACGACATGTAAAAGGAAGCATTGTAACCTTTGAAGAGAAATACTTTGCAAATTTTGTTTGAATATTATAGTCTACCACAGCGTTTCTCCAACTATGGGGTGCACCCTATCTAGGCACCCCTTCCCATTATAACTCTACGAGTAGGAAGCGAGTATATTGAAAAGTCGAAAATAAAAGATTATTTAAGAAAATTATTAATTTATAAAAAGTAAACAAACAAAATGCATTCTGACATAATAAAAAAGAGAATACAAATTTTCACTGATATAATACACTTGTAAATGTATGACTACTTTGCCTAATTTGTATAAAAATTTACCTTAGATGATATTTTATTAATCAACTTAGGATTTTTCTAAATACATTTATTAAAAGAAAATTTCCTGTACTTTAATGGGAAACACAACATTTACTTCTTAAAATCTGTCTATTATATTTTTATAAAATGAAGTTTTAGTGAAATATGTTTAACGCAAAATTGCTTTAGACGAAATATCAGTTAACATGAAATAATATCACGGTCCCAATAAATTACTATATATTTTCATGCAATTTTTTCTCTTAACATGAAACGAACATCGCTTAACACGGAAAAATTTCCCTTTTGTGAATGAATAAAATACAGAAAACATTAGACATTTAAGGAAACGTTTCAGAAAATTTCTGTATTATTGCACTGTACCATTGTATCTTCAGAAGAATTCGTTACAATAGATTGTGATAATGTGTGTACAACACCAATTATGGCCGACAAAGGTATTCTGGAACTTTTTCAAAGCTCAAAAAATATAATTGATGCAGATTACGACGACGAATAGGAAATGACTAAGGCAGCTCCTGTTCCCGTGTCATACGAAATGAGGAACAACATGAAAAGTACACGCAGTTATTTAGATGCACACACTCCAATGGTGAAATGAATAACAAAATGGCCGACATCAAACAATTTGTTGAGAATTTGATGCTAAAAAAGACAATGCGGAGAAAAATATCAGATTACTTTAAAAACTCAATAAATATTTTGTTTTTTAAAAAACTTAAAAATTCCGTATTAAATTTCATTTCATTATTGTTAATGGTTTTGTTTCATTGGTTTTTATTAAATACAATCATATATACACATCTATGTTGTAAAATGTACTTTAATGAACTTAATTTTGTTGAATATATGTTTTTTGCAATATCCTTTATCATGAAATTCTTTTATCTCAAAAAAATATTTCAGTCCCTTTAGTTTCGTGTAACACGATTTTCTCTGTTCAATTACATCGACATATGTTATAAAACTAGTATACTTCTGGAATACATTGTAAATTGCACCGTAATGTACTGCTTGCATAATCAGTATTATTCACAAAGCACAAGGGATGATTTATCTTTCCTGTGAGGAAGTGTCACAACAGCTAGACCATCAACAATCTAGTTATTTCACCACTCTTATTATAATTCACGTGGTCAATTATTACTCAACTCGGATAAAATGTATTGCTAAGTGAAATCGATAATAGAAATGCCGTAGTTTGGTGAAATTTTGCGTTTAAATAAGTGGAAATTATAAGATGGAATTTGATTACATATAAAATAAATGTTAATAAAGTTTTATAATTATTTTTATGCAAATGAGATATGTATTTGAATCTATTACATACTTTGTTACTCTACTTATATAATTTATTAGGTTTATCTAATAGATAAGAAAAAAGAATGTTTTGCTTTTAATTGAAATGTTAAAATGAAAGTAAACCAAAATGTGGTATTTCGAAGCCCTCATTGCATTTAGAAAGAATACATTTCGCAAAACATTTGAATTAATTCTTCTTTTGAAAACATAAATAACTCAAAATAAATTTAATTTTCTAATACTGAGATTTACTTAGGAATGGTTAAAACGTTCAGTGCTTTTCCCATAGGTTGTGAACCAGTTACAAATAAAAACAAACGAAAAAATAGTATAGGCACTATTGGCTGTATGAATTCAACATACTTGTCTTCTGTTGGATGTTCAAGATTACCTTAGTTATTCTGGTTACTCCAAAACTTATTCAAACCGCTATTGTATATCTTTCCATATTGAACTATATTTGTAATAACCACAGGTTATACACCAATAAATATCCTTCTCTCAACTTCAATACATGGCATTGATAATTAAAGATTATTGGGATGTTTTTGGTATTCCTTATAAGAAATGTAACTTTCAATTTATACTATAAAATTAATAACTCCATTCAAAAGAAAAGCAGTTTGCAGTCTATTAACTAATCTCGTTTCACTTTGCTGATTAATAGGTGATACTTCTCATAAAATACAGATAGTAAATTATACAAATTACTTTTAATCAAATTGCCTATTCTTTGATAGTTAACTTTGTAGTATTATTCTCAAAAGAAGTGATTGAACTATCATTTAATGCTTTTGTACAATTTTGGTTTCTAACATATTTAAATTTATAGGAATGCAAAGCTAATTAATTACTGTATAAATTTATCTTTGGATTTCCAAACAACAATGATAGCCAATGGACCTACTCAAGTGATAGTGAAGTTAACACAGATTATGGAGAAACCTCTACTGTGGTGATGTTATTAATTGCGACTTAAAGTAAACAGATAGTGGATGTGGCAATATACATTTACCTTAGAATTCTTCGTTTTGTTTTTGAAAAAAAAAGTATTTTAATAAGTAGTAATCATTGCAGATGTGTAAATAAAAGTAAATTAAATCGTATTTCATTTGATAACTACATTATACTCATTTAAAAATCACTGAAATTTCGGAATCAATGAAGTTAAAATTGGCAATATATTTTAACCATCTACCCATCATTAAATCTACAATTCTTATGAATTATTCACATATAACAATTTTAAAAAAGAGTGTTCATTTGTCTTAAATGTATCTAATGTATTCTTGCTAAAACAATGCTAAATAAATTGATAATAATAACAAAATTGAAATACTTTACAACATATATATATAAAGGATACATACATCTGTATGTCTATGATATATTGTGGAACCTTTTCATTCTTTTACATCAATTCCATTCGAACCAATTGTGAAGTAAACGATCTGAATAGAATTTCGTATTTCTACTAACCTACAGTAGTTTTAAGATAAATAGTGAATTGAAGCTCTTCTACTACAGTTATATAAAGAGAAAGTATGCTATTTTAAATAAAAAGCTCATTTGGACGCCATACATGCAACAAAATCGAGAAAAGCTGTAAAAGCTCACCCATAAAGTGTACTTCTTAATTAGAATTCTACGAAGTCCCTCACAAGTAAAGTGCTTCTCTATTCAGGGGTTTGCGATTCGACCGACATTCAAACGGATGACAGGAAGCATGTGGGAACGACAAATAACCATAGAAGGGCTCAAAAACCACACTTAGTCGCTGAAAATGGCGATAATCGTAGACGTTGGGACAACGATGAGACAGATAAAGGGAAAGGCTAAACAAAATTGGGAACATACATAGACTGCCCTAACGCCTCAATAAAGCAAAATACCTTGTTTTTCTACAACATGTTCTTCGGAAGTTGCTGGTGGGACTATAAGCGATTTCATACCAAAACGTAGGACTCATGCACGAAGGTGCATCAGCACGTCTTTCGATGCGATAGGATATATATGCACACCCAGGCTATTTATCACATGCTATTGGAAGCGGCGTACCTGTTGCTTGACATCCACTTTTCCAGGATCTCAATCCCTTTGATTTCTTCTTCTGGGGACACCTGAAATTGCTTGCGTATGAAACGCTGGTAGGTAAAGTGGAGAATCTCCTGTCATGAAAAGTCGCAGCTTCAATCGACATCGCTAGCACACTTGATTTGTTTGAACACGTCAAACAATCCTTCATCCGATGGTGTGGACTGCTCCAGGCCACAGTTTCAAACAATTTCTGTGACAATCCCTTAATGTTGCATCTCTGACGTCGATCTGTGAAGCAGTGTTCATATTGTAAACAGGCTTTATGAGTTATAAGTGTATTTCTCACCTCCTACAGTTTATTTTCATTCTACTTGGCATTGCACCCTTCATAGCGGTTTTAGCGAAATACAACAAATAAACGTGATTTGCGATTTTTTTGTGGTAGTTTGTAAATTCGCTGCGTTCAATTCCCCCAGCAAGAATTTGTTTATTAATCGCAATCGAAATATATGCTGGGGGACCGTCAAGCATGAACCAGAAGTTCTGGTGGTCAGTGATCAGTACTTCCTGTAGCAACTCTTGTAGGACGTGTTGAAGAAAAACATAGTAAAATTTGCTCCATTCAGACGTTAGGGCAGTATATATATATATCCGCATTCTTTTGGTGACTTCTCTCGTCTGGCTCATCGTCCTCCTGACGGCTAATGTTATCGCGATTTTTATCGATTAGCGTAGTTTGCGACCCCATGTTCTGTGGGGATTTCTCGTCCCCGTCCTACTTACTATCACTCCTCTGAATGTATTGGTCGACCTGTACATCAGTTCTATATTCATGTACTTGCATAATACTATTTATTACTGCGGTCATTAAGTAAAAATCAGTATTAAATATCTATATATAATGAAAATATCCAAAACTGAACTATAAGAATGATAATTAAAGTTGAAATAAGTAAAAAGAATTCCTAAAAATTATTAAAAATGTTCAACTTAATTCTTCATATTCATTAACTGACCATTGAGTTCTTGAATCGCCTCCCAGGTACAGAAACTGAAAATAGGGTTATCCTGGAAAACTGCAATATCACTCCTAAAAAGAAAAGTCCTAGACTTATTTTGTTAAAATCTTTTGTGTGGAATTTATTTTTCTTGTTTTCATATACTTTTCTAAAATTTTATTATTTGTTTTTATTTAATATTTATGTAACTTTCAATTTTGCTGCTGAATGGTTTTAATCAGGTTCTCAGATAACTTGCTTTTCCCACCTATTTCCAAACAGCTTTTAACCAGTATATCTAATGATATTACATATCACAATTTTTCTAAGTCACTTGGGAGCTCTTCTTCTATTTCAAAGATTTTTAACTATCAATAGATGAATTCTCCATGAAAAGATTCTATTTTTCTACAAGAGATAACTCTAAACAGAAGCTAACGATCATCCAACATCAAACTCCAACTAATCTATGCTGCCCACCTCCATCGCCAATTGGTAATCAATCTTGAACAACTAAACTATCCTACATCGATGCTTCTTCACAACAAGGAAATCTTGTAATAAATAAATTCAAAAACGTACCAGATACAGGGCTGGGAGTTGCTTTTTGACTCAGGTTTTCGTTAATCCTGTTGTTTTTGCAAACTCATTATTTTTCTACAGCTATTTGAATGCTGACTCTGAATTTAATTTCTCTTCAGATTAAGGATGGGTGGACTTTTCCAGAATACGGGCTACTTCTAATGTTTAAAAGGTGTTGCAGTCCCCCTAGTGGCGTAGGTGTGGCCATTCATAATTAAAATTATATGCTTTTTTAACACTTGTTTTCGACATCGTACCCCTCTTTTAAAATATGGCAGATTACCATTTTTAGTACAAAAACAAAAAATTGTCAAGTTGAATATTTGAACAATTCTGAGCGACTGGTAGGGCGTGGAGCATGGGTGTATTCAATGCAGCGAGCAGATAACATATGAGACCCAACTTAATAGCCATCGTGCAGTTTTACAGTGATTTCACTCTCTCCAACTCTCACTTACTGAAAACGACGTATGCTTTTACATTGTCTGTATAAGCAGCAAATTTCAACGGGGAATGGTGAAGACCATTATTAGACTTTACAGGTGCAGATGAATCATGAGTGTAACATGTAGTGTGTTCTAAGTAGGACGGGAAATTTCTTTCTTATCTCTTCCCAATCCACAACGTAAGGGATACCTTAAGATTTTAATGATTATGATACATCGGATGACGGACTGCCTATCAGTGCAACTGAAGTTGAGGAATTTAATGAGTGGTTGGAGCCAATGAATAGCGATTCTAACATCGAAATTGATCATTAAACTCCTATAAAAACTTTTACATTATCTAATATCTTACATTGTTTGGAAACTGGGAAAATATACCTCTCTTTTTTATGCAACAAGATGTAAATGATGCAGTGTTTTCTTCGTGTAAAATCGAATGAGGACTCTTTCGAGTCAGGAATCCAACAGATTTTCAAACAACATTTTTTTTTATTTCCAATGGCGGATTACAAGACAACTGCAAACAAAATGAGAAGCAGAGAATATTGACAAAAAACAAACAAAGGGCAACACAAAAAATAATGAAAGAAAAAATAAGAAAAGAAACACAAGTTCGCAGTATAGTCTATAAATCACACATTTTGAGTCTAGCTTCTAATATCTGCTCCACATGGATCTAGAGCTGAGTGCACGGCAGCGTGTTAAATGAATGGCGTTCATTTCTTCATTGGAGTCGCACAGCTTACAAAGTGGACTCTGGGCAATGCCTATCATGTTTAGATGCTTGGATAGGCAGTCGCGGCCAGTGGCGATTCGAAAATCGGCCTCAGCTCTATCTCGTGGCTATATTATTTTTACACCTCCTCGTTGGTGCACCCCGGAAACGTAAAATATTACGGCTAAGTGATCTACTATGTCCGCATGTGTTGCCTTCAGTATTTTCAAACAACTACAAGCCAATATTTTAAAATTTCCAATTAACTGGTATGTAATAATTCTCTAATAGTACTCGTATTTTAAACTTTGGAATAAAAAGTGTGTAGTTTTTATCTATGGATATTTTCTGTGTAGTTGCTTATAGAATTTTCAAAAGGTAAGTACAAAAAAATTTGTAATATGTTTGGACCTCAATATAACGAATAACCCCGAATTAACGAATAAAATGTTTGGTCCTGATTGATTCGTTGAATCAGTGTCTGATTGTATTTAATAAATCTAAATGCATATGTTATCATTACCAGTTCCAGAAACGATAGATTTAGAAGCACCTTATGAAAATGAAAATGCTTTGAAATACATAGAAACTCGCTATTACGTAAGAAGAATTTTTCTTATTTTTTATAGCTACTTTCACGCGTATTTTGAAACTCCTCTTCCTCTATTTATCCATATAGATCACGTAATTGCAAAAGACAGGAGTGTTCTTTTCCGGACAATTTGATGCGAAATCTTTCGTAAGATTTCACATCAAGAAGATTAAGATAAAAAAGGTAGAGATTTTTTACACCCCCTCCCCCCTTTGTTTATTCTTGCATACATCGAAGTGTGGTTCCGCAGTCAGTTTCCTTTCTGAAAGAAACACAGAAGAGCACTTTGAGTTGATTGTGTTCCGAAAGTGATGGTCTTCACTCTGTGTGGAACTAAAGTTTTTTATTCTTTATAGATAAAAGAATTACGTTTTTGGAGCGTTTTTGATTGATTGGATCTCTTGAAACTTGATTCTTTGAAAACAATGCGTCTAAGAAAATGGAAACATGTTTTCAAGAAGAAAACAAAATGAAAGCAAGGAAAGAAAACAGAAGAAAAAGTGTCAATTAGAGTTAGATGAATTACGTGACAGTAGCACCTTGTTAAATTGAACAAGTAAGAAAAAAAAGGCGGGAGTGAAATAAAAGACTCCATCAAGAAATTTCAAGTATATTATAAAAGAAAGTCTTAGATTATTATAACTTTTATAATACTACACTGATACATAAATGATGAAGCTAAAATTTCTCTGCATAACGAATCTAGTTTTGAATAGTCTTACTCATTTTAAGGGCATGAAGATTCTGCCTGATAGATCCAGATCATATGTGGAATGCAGGCACTGCCCAGCCAAGCAACTGGATCCCAAACATTTTTTAACTGTTTTTCCATTGTTGGTGCCCTTTTTAAAATAGACAATGACTACAGCATAGACATCCTATACTCGGATCGTGCCATGGATGTTGCCACGGCAGTGATTCACGCCTTTGGCAATATTTGACTCATTTCTATATCTTTATTTTGTTATATACACCTTTGCACTTGGTCATACACGAAAATAACAACAACAATAGTCTTACTATCCCATCATGGAATTAAAAAGATTCCAAATTTCAAAAACATAAGTTTTAGTTATAAGTAAATGGAAGGAAATTCTTCCATTAAGACAGTGTTTCTCAAATTGTGGGGCACAACCACTCTAAGGGGGGAGGGTAATTACTAGTACTACATGGGAAAGGGGGCGAAAGCATATCAAAAAGTCGAAAATAAAAGATTACGTAAAAATTATTAATTCATTGAAAGGAATAAAAACAAAATGCATTCTGATAAAAAAAAAGTAAAACACCAATTTAAACTGATACCATATATTAATAAATGTATCAGAACGCCGCAATATACATTGATGGCAACCGTAAATGCAACAGTCTGAAGCACGCAAATAACATGAAATTTACAACATGCATTAGCGGAGGTGAGATATGCAAATGATTAGAATTTCATCGCAGACACACATCACGCTCACGCACGCCTGTGGCGCCACCTCAAAGCGCTATTTAAGGCTTGGAGATTTCAACGATTTCAAGTTCGGCAATTGTGTATTTCTTGTGGTTTCTTCAAAAACGATCATTTATGTTTTGTAGAAAACAGCGATCAGCTTTTGATCAAGTATCCGAGTTCGACACAGGAAGGATAGTGGCCTACTGAGATTGTGGATTATCTTTCAGGGAAATCGGTAGTGGTGTTGGACGAAACCAAACAACTGTAATGCGGATATGGGACCGTTGGATGCAGGAGGGTACGATGGACCGACGGGGTCGATTGCATCCACCTCACTGCACCACTTCACTTGAGAACAGGCAAATTGTGCGTATGGCAGGGACGGATCGCTCAGTCACATCACGAACCATAGCACAGCACATTGAGTCTGTAACGCATCATTCAGTGTCCGCGCGTACCATTCGACGCCGTTTACAGCAGAGTGGTCGGTCTGCAAGATGTCCATTGCTTGGTCTACCCTTGACGCAAAGCCACAGACGTCTCCGCCGCCAATGGTGCGATGAAAGAAGGATGTGAGTGGCAGAATGGAATGGAGTTGTTTTACTGACGAGTCACGCATCTGTCTGCAACACCACGATGGTCGGATTCGAGTCTGGAGACACCATGGAGAGAGGATGCTGAACAGCTGCGTTATGCGCATCCACACTGGTCCTGCACCGGGTATTATAGTATGGTGCGGTATTGGCTATCACTCTCGCACTCCTCTAGTACGCATTGCCGGTACTTTAAACAATCAGCGCTACATCTACTAGCTGTTGGAGCCAGTTGTTCTTCCTTACCTTCAGGGCTTGGCCACAGCCATATTTGAACAGGATAATGCGTGACCACACGTTGCACACATTGTCCATAGGTTCTTCGTCAATCACCGGATTGAATTGCTTCCCGGGCAGGCTCGCTCTCCGGATCTTTCGCCGATAGAAAATATGTCGTCCATGGTTGCTCAACGATTGAACCAGATTACACCCCCAGCTGCCACACCAGATCATCTTTGGCAACGTGTGGAAGCTGCTTGGTCTGTTGCACCCCAAGAACACATCCAAAGTTTCTTTGAATCAAGGCCGAGGCGTGTGGCAGCGATGATCTCTAACAATGGCGGCTACTCTGGCTACTGATTCTGGCAGGAACCACACTTCACAAAAGTCTATAAATTTAATTATTTGATACCTGGTCAACATGTTATCTACAAAATAAATTTTGTTGTACTATCTCTTGTCTTTCTTTGTGTTGCATTTACGGTGGCCAGCAGTGTATTTGATAATTAATTTATCAAAGTCAAGTAAAGATTAAAGTTAGTAATTATTAGTGTGAGAAAAAGTATACAAATTGCTTTTGTTTTCAGTGCTGAGGATTAATCATTCACCCTTGCCCAAAATTCAAAGCCTGGTTTATTAATAAGTCGTTTTTTGATTTCACTATATGACATGAAATTGGTGAGCATTGCTTCTTCGTAGTTGAAATCCTTTTTGTAGCAAGGCTCCTGGTAACCTCGGTACCTTATTTAATTAAAAATTATTTTGCAATCATTTTCAATTTAAAAATTATAAAGAAAAATTGCATAATACTTATCCTATTAAGGGAGAATAACTTTCTTAAAATATCTATTAGTAAAAGTAACATAAGCAAGATTTAATACTTATCTTGATAATTTGTGCGGTATATAATTAAGGTTGTTTTACAGTTTTGGAGTTAATTATTATTGAATTCAGTATGTTATTATTGTATGGAAGGGGTATGATAAAAATTATGATTGAAGATTTGGTTGCAAATATTGAAAGTTTGAGAAGCACTGCCTCAGGACAATTTATTTAAAATAAGCTGATTTATTTATTAGAGTTACAGAAGAAATATATTTAGAATTTCTATTTGTTTTTTCTTATTAAATACCATTATGGATGTTCAATAATTTGTAAGAAATTTTCTTAAAGTGTTTCAAGTTACTTTTTTACTATACAATTGAATGAGTGTAATTAAATCGTATCCAGAATCAACAACTGGTCAACTGTAAATTAAACAACTGAAAAAATATCAAATTCGATAAAGGGTTCAATTGGAAAGAAAAATTCATTGCCAAAATAAATGCTTGTTAATCAAAATGTAATTCTTTGTGGTACTGTGTAGCATAAAAAATTATAAAGAAGAGACAACATTTTATATACCACATTCGGTTAATATCGACCATTTGGAAAGTGATCGCTGTTACCACGGACTACAATTTGAAACCCTTGCGTAATATTATCAACGGCAACTTAGTGATGAATTATTTCTGTTAACAATAACAGGCATGTTTACTCAATAAAAATAAGATCCAACTTTTAACCAGTGTAACACTTATCATACCTTGCCCTAAATATACAACATAGTGTTTTTTTATACTGGTCAAATCTCATTCTTCTATTTGACCAAACTATCTCCTCAGGAATCCCAGAAATAAATCACTTGACATTGTAAAACCATAAATGGTAGAGTATCTATAGAGTTTACAAAAAAGCATTTTCATCTGACGTTATTCTAACAGATCAGTAGCCATAAGCCTCAAACTTCTTTTTTACACTTTCTAACCGACTCTCAAGGGGATATTTGAAGGAAATAAAAATAAACACCGAGCCATGATACTTGCACAGAGCCTCGACTAAACCTTCAAAAAAGCGCAGTCATGCTTATTGCCTGCTGCTGTTCAAATTTTTTTAATTTCCACATGGTAGGGGTCAACAAGCTCCGGGAATAGGTTCATTACAAATTATTAAAAACTAGAACTATAGTTTAACCTTATTAGGCTTCGAAGTACTGTGTCTTCTTGCATCTCCACAATTGTTTCAGCATTCGTATAATTGTTCAAAAAGCTCCTGGAACTCATTTTTTGGTAAGTACTTTAGTTACTTCATCGCGTTTTCCCTCGGCTTTTGTCCAAGCGAAGATTCTTCTTCCTTGGTGATGTTTTGCATTCCATTCACTTGACTGACGTTTTATCTGAAGGCTGTTAAGAAAACATCTTGTATCATCATCAGTCACGATTTCCTTCAAAAAGTAGTCATATTCATCAGTTATATCAATCAAATCCCTGGACATGTTCACTCTTATTTCTTTTTATTCAAGTGACAACATTTTTGGAACCATGTGCAAGCAAACACGATATAGTTCATTTTCAAACCATCATGGATAATGCTGTTAATGCTGCCAGGTTGAAATTCCACATTCAGAGGCAATAGAATCAACGGTTGTCCGCACACACACACACAATTTCTCGAACACACTCAACATTCTCATCTATGATAGAAGAACAAGAAGGCCGAATCGTCCTGTTGGTCATATTTGATGTTTGTGTCACTTACACGAAAACGCTTAGCGACTCTTAAACAGCCATTTTTTTACATGACATCGCTTCCGTATGCTTATTTAAGCAACTCGAGTGTCTCAGAAGGGTATTTATGCATAAAATCGCAGAATTTGCTGTTTGCACGCTGCTCCCAAAACGATATTTCAAACTACAACGAATAAAAAATTCGCTTCGTCAGAAAGTATTTTCAGCTAACGTCGACAGTACCGAAAATGAATTTCAGATGACTGAGTGTCTTTCTTATTGTAGCTGCCAACATTCAAAGAGATATTTCCTCTCCAACGTAAACCTGTGTGAATGCGTGACTTTATGACGCTAGTTTTAGTATACAAAAATATGCAAATACCAGCTGTAGGCACATAAATATCTTGATTAATTTAATTCCATTTTAGTTTTATGTTACATAAACATTCTCTCTCAATACAATACACCAATGTATTCAACCTTTTAATACTTAATATGAAAATAAATCAAATACATAACAGTTTCACTGCACTCGACTACTATACATATAATGAAAATAATAACTATTTATCTCCTGACCTCTAAATAAAAAAACTTGTAGGATCTTTCAGCTAAACATGCTCTAAAGTTCCTCTTATAAAGTGGATCTAACCGCAGATGTATATAATTATATTCCAATATGCAATTCTGTCGGTCCGCTTCCTGCAATCCCTTGTCTACCCGCAGACCCACTGTGTATGTGGGAGAAAATTATAATCAACAACATATTCTCATTAATTATTTGTATTTCCAAAATATCAACGTACAAACTTAAATCTAAGATAACATAACAGTCGCATAGTAGAGCGCGGAGGTGAACTAATCAGCCTCAGCGCATGAATAATACGGACTCTCAACTGATTCCACGATATGTTTATTCACGCTCCATATAAACACGTCGACACTAATAAGACTTACTTCTATTTAAAAAAATCAGCAATACCTGGCCTTTTTTTAGAAGTTGTCCTCCACTTGAATTTTGAGGGGATCCTATGTGATTTAATCCTCGTCGATTGAGTCCTTCTCTTTAAGCTTTCTTTATGAACTCCAATGCATAATAATTCACGATCCTTCTTTCAACTAACCAACTAACTCGCCAGCTCTTGCAACTCTCTGAATCACTTGAATACAAATTTATATATTACTTCATTTTGCATAATCACTTCCTTCACTCCTTTAGCTGGTTGAAATATTTTCTAAAATAGCCATAGAGGATTAGTAGGGCAAGTATAGATCCATCACACGGCTAATCAATAAAATTGCAACACCAGGAAGGAAAACAAATGTCAAATAATAAAACTTTACTACTATTCTGGAACGTAGGAAGCCGTAAGAATGAAATTTGTGGGCATTTTGGGTTATATAACATAATCTGGTTAAGCAACGAGTCGAACTGGATTTCGATGACAATTACAAACAAGTCATTATGTGCTGCATTAAGTCTATGGGCCTCTTTATCAAAATCATAGTGGATGGAAAAAATGGAAGTAACCATATCTCTGAGCAACCGATAAACAGATCATTTTAGTGGGTGAGAGATCTAGAGAGCATGCAAACTAGGACAGCAGTAGATTATCACTGTGTAGATGTAAGTCAAGACAAAGGACAAATGTGGTCCCGTATTGTGTTATCTTCTTTTACATTTCCTAGGCCTTGAAAGGAGGGCACTTCTATCAACTTTAGAGTCTGAAAAATATAGTGCGAGATGTTCTGATTACCGATGACGCGAAAAAGAAAGGCTCATGTCTTTACCCAACTGCAGCTCATACCATGAGACTAGAAACAAAGCTCGTATGGTGATATCAAATGCAAAAGGACTAACGTACGTTCACTTCAATGCATCTGGACATAGATATGTCCAACGCGATTTTTTCACAAAGAAAAGACACTTCCTCACATCTTACAGCTGTCACTTTTCGTCTCTATGCTAGAGTTTCAAAGTAAACGCCAATAGATCCTCGTAGTCACTTTGTGTTGCTGCGGACGTCGTCGCACTGTTAATGCAAACACTTGTTATACTACAAACAAGCCCCTGATGGAGCTGTACGATTCTGAATGGCCGACCTAATAGTAATAGTTTCTTCTGGGGATTTAGATGTGTGGAGCCGATGGGATCTTGAATGACATTCGGTATGGTGCTCTTGAAGCCATAGTTTGAATATTCGCATAAATCTCGATAATTTCAGGCCAATGTGAGTACCGATACTGTGTAACTATAAACCGTTAGCTAACCAGCATTCAAAGATGATTTTCAATTAAGAAACTTCATACTTAATTTTCTTTTTGTATAGAGTTTGAGCTGACAAATATCCTTCCTGTGGCGTTCTTTTGAACTAAACTGCTTATCATTTGCATATTTTGAAACCTTCATCCTTTCATGCGAATATGACGTTATTCATGGTATTAAATTTCAAAGTGTGACACTTTATATACATACTGTAATTATTTTACTTTATATTATATTTGTGTTTTCTTATTTATTGTTCAGCATTAAGCTGTAATTATTACAACGATGTATAAATTCATGTATCCCCCGATATATATTTTTATTTCAGTATTAATTATTTAGAAGAGAATTAAATAATTTTATCTCTGTAAATAAGTAGAATTAATTTACATATATGTCTGGAGTCTAACTCTCTTTTATAATAATCACAATAATTTAAACTTACAAATTAATAACTTATAATAACAATCGTTTTAAGTAATTGATACTATAAATTATTAACGATTTATACCTCTATTACAGAGCAATATTAATATAAATTTATGTTTGGAGTCTATATGATATTAAAATAGGCATGTTACTGATTAATTGCATACCAATAAAACAAATATTTATTTACAAGACGATTACAAATCCAATTAAATCATTTAATATTCTTTGTTAAAGATAAGAAGTTGCTGCTTATTTCAAAATTATTTTATACAGATAAAAATAAAATTGAGGAATATTCATGATTTATGATACAAACCTTTAGAAAAAGTTTTTCAGAATTTTTATTAAAATTGTAACTTATTTTTAAGAAAAGAAGCAATAAGAAAAGAAAATATTCTGTAGTAATGTGGAAATATTAATTTCATTGAAAATATAATTTGCCAGTAACTTGTCAAAGTTGATGTTTAAAATAAAAAGGAAAAAAAAAACATATGGATTTTAAATATGGGATGAAAGTGAACTATATAAAGGATTATTTATAATAAAAATGTACAAATTTTAATTTTAAAGATTTTTTTCCTCGGTTTGTAAAATTTTAAATTAATTGGGTATAAATTTTTTCAGTGAAAAAAAAATATATATATATTTTATAAATTAGGATTCAATCAAGATATACAAAAGTAATAATAAATATTTCACAATTTCGTTGTACTTTCTACTTTAAACTTTTGGTTCTCTTAAGTTGACAAAAATATAGCGAATAGAATAATAAAATCAATTTATTCTACCCCAAGGAATGAACGTTACACAATTTATTTCAAATATTAGAAGTGAACATTTCAAGTCCCAGGACATCGTTCCAAACAGTGTTGAATATGTTCGATGTAAAATTTCTATTTTTATAGATTCTGAGAAAGAACTATTATGAGTAAATATCTTTATAGATGTCATAAAGTTATAATCTTTAATATCATCTCTGAATGTTCTGCAATTTTTCTTTGGCATGCTGACATTCTTAGCTGATATGCAAACCTTCCGAAAATACCGGCAATATTCATTCCCAATTATATAAAGAAATGCAAATCTTGATATACTTGCATAACATCTACTTAGAAAGAAAAGAAATAACATTTTTTCCTTCACCGAAACCATTCGAATAACACGTGTGCTAACCCCTTTTTCTCACAGTTTACAAACAGCCAAGAGCAGTACAAAAAAAAAGTACTTAACGAGGGATTAATTTTTGTCCCAGTCATTTAACGCGTATACATTGTATCTGTGGAACGACAGGTTGGTGGCTCAATGAAAACACTGTCCCAAGGTTTATAGCTTGTGTCAAAATGGTGACTCATAAAGTGAACACTAGATGGTAGCGCAACCTAGTCTTACTGGTTCATTATGCATTCCATGGAGAGAGTAACTGAGACATTAATAATAAATCAAATTATATAAAAAATAGTTATGACACACGCGTCAACCAGATCTGCCATCTCAAATCGAGACTGCTTAAGATTTGAACGGAAAATCATTATAAACATGACGCTTAACCTTACTGGGGATGTGTACCAATTGCAATAATGGCGAGGAGCAAATTTTTCTATGTATTACTCAGAAAGTCTATCAACATCAAAAAGTATTTCCTGCCTACGGGAGGGGGGGGGGATTTGGGAATCCGTTCTCCTGTAACTCTTCAATTTCCCATTAAAAGTTACTGGAATCGCTTCCCAATGCCACCGTTTTTCTTATAGGTACGCGTTTGAGGTATAATGAGGATAAAAGAAAAGGCGTAACTTTGCAAATTTTTCTCTGAAGTAAAGCAAATCTTTGGCAAACTCTGTCAAGGTCATTTTATTGCATTCCAAAATGTTTGAAATAGTTTTACTGGTAACAATGCAGAAAAGAAAAACATAAAAGAAACGTATTTTAGAAGGATGGATATACACTTCTGGGGCACATAAAGCACCGGTTCAGCCAGACGGATGTATAAGCCGGTGGCATTTAAATGTTTAAGTGACAAACAGCAAAGGACAGTCAGAAAAATCCTCTTAATGACTAGTTTCTAGAAGAATACATTTTCGATCTATTCGTTTTATGAGTGCACGGCAGGGCTAAAGATTGTCAAGTTGATGGAAAACTACCCTTTGTTAACATAATAATGTACGAAAAATTGTGGAAAATTAACCATGATTGAGAAAGTTGAGATATTTGTTGCTGGTGTATTGAAACATTAATCTATTAATAACTAAACTAAAAAAATGAATATTGTTTTAATGGAATACGTAGCCAAGCCATACAATTAACAAATAAATATAAATTCAAGAAATCAGAAAATATTTTTACATACATAAACTATTAATATTAAAGTATCCAACTGTTCAAATACAGATCTTGGTAATTATAAATATATATATATATATGAGTTGACATATATGTTTCGACTTTTAAAAGAATATGGGCCTTCTTTATTTTAAATATTTAAACAAAAGAGAATTGTATAAAAGGCTTCAAACGTTTTGAAATGTTCTTTTTTGAAAAACTTCCTTTGTCTACTTTTCTTTTTCCTTTTTTTTATTTAAGTTTTGCATTTTGGATTAAAATGAAGATTTCTGACTGAAACAAAAGATACAATCTTTATGAACAACAAAATAAAAACGCTTTCGTTGTTTGTTTTCCGGGGGACTATTTTATTGCGCTAGAATAAGGCAAAAGATATGCAAATGGTCTCGGAAAAAAAAGATTGAACTTGGGCAAACAGATCCACTTCCTGTGGGGTCGTCGCAGAAGAAAACATCGAACGCAGATGAATATTTTATGAACAAATGGAAACTGAAAATTGTATGAGATAAAAATCTCTTCAGGTACATACCCAGAACTTTTCAAGAAATCGCTTTATTAAAATAAAATGCATTTTTCTTGCGTAGGACTTTTGCTAGTCGAAGACTTTGCCTGTACCTTCAAACGTCATTATAAACCTGCTTGGATTGTTGTTAAGCCTGTTTGGACATTCCTTTTGTTGGCAAAGACGTAGTTATTATCACTCATAGTGAAATAAATATTTGAATTAAAGATAAAAATTGATTTAATAGGAAATTATTCTGATATAACTTCGGATTAAACACATAAATTAAATGTCAGAATAGTTTTATAGGTAAGAATATAATGCTCGGCAATTGAAATTAAAATTATAAAATATTTCTGGTCTAATTTTCAGGAAAGGAAAAATTAATTAGTTACCTGCACAATTCAGTAATTATTGTAGTATGATGTTTTTGAAAAATCTATCATATTAAAATTTATTAATGATTTTTTTAAACCACATTTTGGCAACACAGTAAGAAGCTCTTAGTTTCAGTTACTGAAATCTATAAGAAAACGAATATTTCTACACTTCTTTCTACAATTTGCATCTTTCGTTCCCCCTACATATAAAATCAAGAATCTTATAAAAAATTTACTGTGGCATTAGAACTTACTCACTGAGGATAATTACTTGAATAAACCATTCAAAATACGAAATGCATTTTTTTATTTGCATTCTAATATCAGACATTGGATTTATAATCATTTGTAATGAATGTAATATTTAAAATCGAGCTAAAACCAATTTTCATTTCAAACGACAGATTATTAATTTGATTATTTAACTTTTTCAACATTAATTACTTTTTCACGCAGGTTGTAAAAAAGTTTACATGTAAAAAACAAATACTAATGTATTAGACAATTGGCCAATAAGTTGGCGAAATGTTTGAAGAATTTTCGCCAAGATTTCACGAAGAGTTAGAATTTTTTGTGGGGAGAAAGTGAGTTTGTTGTTCCATATACCACAAAACCCACAACTGTAACTTACAGAATGTCCAACATATAGACAGGAGTTTTTGTATAAGCATGCGTGGGAGTGTTTTTACATTATTGACTAATGAATACTGCGGCCTTTGACGCGCGATGGTTTTTGATTTGGTAAAGTCGATTTATCGTCTAATACGTAAGTACCAAACATAGTTATTTACTTAATTTGAAAAATAAAGAATATGTATGCACTTTTTACTGTATGTATTATAGTTTTACCAATTTAGTACATAAACATTCCTTTTTATTACTTTTATTTATTTATTTCTTGTAGTTCGTAAATACGGATTTGTAAGTCATATAGTTCGGGCTTGTTTTCTGCGACTTTCCATGTTCATACAATTGCCCTTCTTGACTGAATTTGTAAATTTTTGTAATGAGAGTGAATTAGTGTTTATCAAAGTCATATTTTAAAACAATAAGAGGGTCATTGGCGAAGGGTCTAGCAAATTTTAAAGCGAGGTCAATTCATGAGGAAGAAACCAGAGCTTTTGCATCCTCTTTTTCCATATACCAACCATTTCACATCAACGGAAGGGCTTTGAGCTACCGCAGATTCAATGTGCATGCCCGTCAAGAAAAGCGGGACTTCCGTGCCTCTAGGAGTCAGTTTCATGACACAATGACCACGAGCTGGTGGAAAAAAAGACAATGGAAAAAAACACACTTACTATCTATTTAAATAAAGTTCTTGAACATTAATATAGCCAGGATGTTTACGACACAATCATTTAGATACGCTCACTTAGATACACTCAGTATGATACATTCACGCCTGATATGATTTAATATTTTTTAAAATGCAAAATTTAACACGCTATAAACTTTTGCATATGTATTAGTTCACATTCAGAAGAAATTTATTAAAGATTAAAAAAAAAAGAATTTCATTAGTGGAATGATATTACCCTTAAATTGTTTTGTACCACCTATGTACAATAGAATGGATCGAAAACTGTTTTTTTAGAATTTCAAAACCTATCTATATGGAAAAAAATCACCTCTGGTATGTGAATGATGGAAAATTAAAATAAAGAATTAATTTTTAAGTTGAATACTTCACAAGGGTAATGGAGTTTAGGTATATGAGCTTTTTTAATGTAAAAAAAATCAAAACGACTTTTATTAAAATGTTTTTAACATTTACTGCGATAAGAAAACACATATTCTGAATATTTATCTGAAAATGCACATCAAGTACATTTTTAACAGCTTCCTGGGCATCAAATTTATTAAAAAAAATCTACTGTCGAAACTATAGTGCACGATAAAGGGAAGATGGGGGGGGGGACCTTAGATCCGACTTATTCGAAGCTGCGGGATTATGAAATGTTGCAAATATGCATTGTTACTCGCACATTGTTAAATGTACATTGTACTACTTACTACTAAGTACTCAGTTCTTACTTATCAGATATCATCGCTTTTAGTTATTTATATTGCAGATTAATAATTAGTTTGAATCTAAAATCATCTAATCAAAACTGTTTTTTTTTCATTTTTGATGAGTAACATCTTTCCTCTCGGTTGATGGATATTTGTGGAAGGGATTTCGTGAAAAGGGACGGAAGTGTGTAACAGGAAACTGGGGAAGTGCGCGCTATTTGATTTGACTGAGCGAGCGCCTTGGCGTCCATCAACTTGTCACCCCCTGTCCACCCCTTTATAGTTTCTTTACTAATGATGACCTGCTTTGGGTAGGACGGGGCTTACACACTTAAATATCAATCTCCATGTTAATCTTATGGTACCAATTTTTTGATGATATAGGGTTGATATTTAGGGGATGGATAGTACTACCTGTTTGGTTATGAAGTACAAGTACTCGGCCTCCTCTGGACAGCATTTTTCCAATAGTTCGACACCTGAGCCTTTCATTTCTCTCGGACTTAGCTCAATCGGTCCCACTGCTTCCATTGTACATTCTCGACAAATTTCTTGCTTGTATTTTATATTTCAACGTTTTAAACTTTTTTTAAAAAATCTGTAATATCTTGAAATGTATTTGAGTCTCTGCTTTGAGATTTAAACCACAGGTTCCCTTCGGCAAGATCCGTCCATTTATTCAGCTCTCTTTTGGTACGTTTGGGGGCTCCACCACTAAAATATCATGTTTCCATGCTATTCCTATGGGGTTGTGGGAAGATTTTGCCTCCCCTATGGAAATGAGCTAGGTTCTTGATATTTGGAGGTTTGAGAGTATTACATATCGCGAGATATACGAAAAATCGACCTCCTACAGAGCTATTTCCTTTATATCTCGAATCCTAGACCACCTTGGGCATCCGTACCTGCCTGATTCGAAAGATATTCCTATGAGATTCCACACATATAATTTTATTGCATTAATCATATTTACTCCCCCTCCCATTTTACGTTTTTAAAGTATTTTAATTTTTTTTAAATCGTCATCTCTCCGGGGATTTTTGAGTTTCTGCTTTGAAACTCGAACCAAAGGTTCTCCTCTTCGAGCTACATCGTTTTGTCCAATTTGTTCTATAGTTCTTATCGTCACTAAAATTTAAAAAAACCCTGTTAATTCTATGGGGTTTGAAGGTTTGGTGAAGCCACGAACTAAGTGAGATGGGATGATGATACTTGGGGAATCCCCCCCCCCTCTTTGCTTTGTATGGATTTATCTATGTTCGTTCTCGATACTGTTGCCTTCCCCTCTGGAGAGTTAGTTTCGTTATTTCATTCTGCCCTACCTCCATCCCATTTGTACCTTACTTTGTAACTTACATAAAATTTCATAATTTGGGAAAGATGACCAATAGTTATTAAAAAATTCTTCAAAAATATTTTAAGATGACTTGGTAGCCTTTGAACAATTTTTTTTAATTTATGAATTTAAAAATTATGTTTTAGAATTTCATATAATGTTTCCATTCAGGAAAATGGAGAGTTTTCACACATTATTCACACAATTATAAAAATTTAAGTTTTTTGAAGAGAATTTGTAAAAATTTAAAGTTTTACTCTTTCTGTAATTATAATTTTTTTTATATGAAATTTTTTTGTAATATTCTTAAGGATATTCTAAGTAACTTTAGGGATCTATTTTACAATAACTTAATTAGTTTTAGAGAAAATTTTTTTTTAGATATACATGCTAAGATTCAATGAAAAAGCTAGTATCTATAGTATTTTAATTTCTTTAAAAAATAAAATAATTCTGTTTACAGCAAAATGGATTCCTAATTTTGTTACATGCTTTACATATAACACACATTAGAAGAAAATGGAAGTGATTAGCAAAAAATTGTTGAAAGAGTAGCATTTTGAATGCGCTAATGCATTTAAAAAACACAAACTGATAAAAACCACTTTTAAGTTTATGATTCTGGAAATATAATTTTATAAGCTTAAATAAGCTTAAAATAGCACTTTAAGACATTTGTTATTTATTTTTCTGTAAAATAATTTCATGTTCATATTTCTTCAAACCGTACATTTTTATAAATATTAAGTTTTTAGAGAGTATTAATTGCACTAGAAATTCAAGAAAAATGTTTAAAATATTTTTCTCTGTCATGACAGAAATTTTAGTTTTTTTCTTTACATAATATTGAAGTATTATATTTGTATGAAAATCATATGAGGAATAAGAAGTGAAATTATGAAATTATTAATATAAAGTACCTTAATTCAAAATTTTACTTGCACGCAATTCACAAAGAAAAAAATACATTATTGTAATGCCTTGATAATATCCTGCTTTATAAATTACACTTTTTATAATTATTATTTCTCTTTTTAAAAAATGTAGTTTTTGGTTTTATCAAAACCGAGCTTTTTTTTCTAAAAAGGGTGTCTAATCTCGTCGAAACGTCTAAGTTTTAATTTACATTTTTTTTAATGAAACTTTATCCAACTCCTTACTTTCCGAAATACAAAAGTGATATATCATCCGAAAGATAATAATGCAAATAATAAGATTTAATATAAAAAAACGATAGTTCGGTTGTTTGGAAGGTGCCGAGTCATTTTAAAATTTACAAAAATGTATTTTTTGCGTATACTTTGAATTAAATGCATATCCCTATATACATTATTATTTATGACAAATATGGACTTTTTAAGAAACAGTTTCTGAAAAGAGCAAAAGTTGGTAACAACGAAGTGCATGAACCGATTAGCTGGAAACACGTGATTATTTTTATTTCAAGACTATGACGTTACACGAGATTTAAACCGATTGGCTTGAAGCACGTGTTTGTCACTATCATGTGATTATGACGTCAGGTGAATTTAGTCCATTATAGCTGTGATGTTGAGAAGGACAAATATTTAAAAAAAAGCAATAGCCTTCTTCAAATAAGAATAGACATTAATTCATTGAAGAATATTTTAAGAATAGGCATTAATACCTTGAAGGATATTTTAAGAATAGATATTAATAATTGAAGAATATTTTAAGAATTGCCATTTATACATTGAAGAATATTTTAAGAATAGACATTTATACATTGAAGAATATTTTAAGAATAGACATTTATACATTGAAGAATATTTTAAGAATAGACATAATACATCGGAAAATATTTTAAAAATAGACATTAATACATTGCAAGATGCAAAGTTTTACAAAAGATATCTACAAATCTTCCCAAGGAAATGTATAATTTGCTCAAATTTAAAGTTTTGTAGCATTTTTCTATTCTGTCATTTGCATAACAATTTCAGTAATTTTTTCATTATTATTTTTCTTTATGGTTTCTATAACTGAGAATATGTTCCTTACCGCATGATTTGGCATGAAATCTTCCCGTACGGTTTCACACAATGCAAATTTCAATAAACAAGATATCAATAATTGGCATGGCCAAGTAATTTTTGCGCATTTTTCACATGTTGTATTTTACAATAATGCAACTAATGAACTTTTTACTAACAAAAAGTAGTGTACTGTATCACTCCTCTAAATGTACTACTATTGATCTGAAAAGAAATAATGACACAAATCTGTATCAGCACTATAAAAAAGCAAAAACTAGCGAAAATTAGAAAAATTTGTAGGAAAATTCGGGAAAACTATGGCAAAATTTAAATATGACTCGGCTCATCTTGGGCACAAATGCGACCAAATGCCGAAAACCCGTGGTCAATTGGTTGCTTATTGGCTGAGAAAAAGGTACGACAAAATGTGGAACGAAGACGAAGACGAAATTTGCGTCCTAATAGTGCTTTTGTTCCACTACGTGAAAAAGCGCTAAAAAAATTTATTTTTCACTCCTGTCTTGCATACATCTAGATGTGGTTTTCCAATATTTTTTTACCTTCAGCAACACCAAAGAGCACTTTGAAAAGATTGTGCGCCGAGATTGATGTTCAGTATAGTAAAACTAAAGTTTTTTCTCTTTACAAGATAAAGGAATTACTTTCCGAGTGTTTTTGATTGATTGCATTTCCTGAAACTTGATTGGTTGAAAACAGCACCCAAGAGAACATGGTATAACTTACTTCCATGAAACTAATAAATGAAATAAAGATTGAGTGACTTAAAAAGTAAAGTGTGTCATTCAGAGTTAGATCAATCAAGTTGAAGTTACAGCACAATTTAATTTAGATAGATCAAATAAAAGGAAAGTGAAATAAACGTAAGGCAAAGGAATTAAATTTAGTACATAACTTTGAATGGTATTGTCTTTTTATCAAGATTTTAATAATATATAATTTTGTGCTAAGATTTACAGCAGCATCGTAATGTCATGGGTATGCAGCATGGGTATGTTTAGCAAGCTTGACGTTAGATAATAACTATTGCAGAATTTGGAGCCTCAATCATAAAGAAATTTTAACTAAAAAAGAGAAAGAAAAAAAACTTTAATATGTTATTAAAATATCATTAAAAATTAAACTGCAAAATAAGTTCTCGCAAAAAGCTTGTGCTCGTAAAAAGTAAGAAAGTATACGTTGAATTTTTTTCTAGTACACTGCTGGCCATCATAACTGCAACACCAAGAAAGATAAGAGATAGCACAACAAAATTTATTTTGTAGATAACATGTTAAATAAGTATAAAATGATAAGTATCAAATGATACTTCACAGAAGTGAGGTTTCTGCCAGAATCAGTAGCCATTGTTGGAGATCACCGCTGCCACACGCCTCGTCATTGATTCGAAGAGACTTTGGATGTGTTCTTGAGGTACAGCAGACCAAGCAGATTCAAACGTTGCCAAAGTTGATCTGGTGTGGCAGCTGGGGGTGTAATCTGGTTAAATCGTTGAGCAGCCATGGACCACATATTTTCTATCGGCAAAAGATCCGGATAGCGAGCCTGCCCGGGAAGCAATTCAATCCGGTGATTGACGAAGAACCTATGGACAATGTGTGCAACGTGTGGTCACGCATTATCCTGTTGAAATATGGCTGTGGCCAAGCCCTGAAGGTAAGGAAGAGCAACTGGCTCCAAAACCTCGGAGATGTAGCGCTGGCTGTTTAAAGTACCGGCAATGCGTACTAGAGGAGTGCGAGAGTGATAGCCAATACCGCTCCATACTATAATACCCGGTGCAGGACCAGTGTGGATGCGCATAACGCAGCTGTTCAGCATCCTCTCTCCACGGTGTCTCCAGACTCGAAAGCGACCATCGTAGTGCTGCAGACAGATGCGTGACTCGTCAGTAAAGACAACTTCATTCCATTCTGCAGCCCACATCCTTCTTTCATCGCACCATTGGCGGTGGAGACGTCTGTAGTTCTGCGTCAAGGGTAGACCAGGCAATGGACGTCTCGCGGACAGATCACTCTGCTGTAAACGGCGTCGAATGGTACGCGCAGACGCTGAATGATGCATTACAGACTCAATGTGCTGTACTATTGTTCGTGATGTGACTGAGTGATTCGTCACTGCCATGCGCACAATTTGCTTTCCCTCACATGAAGTGGTGCACTGAGGTGGATGCGATCGACCACTGTAGTCCATCGTACCCTCCTGCATCCAATGGTCTCATATCCGCATTACGGTTGTTTGGTTTCGTCCAACACGGCTACCGATTTTCCTGAAAGATAATCCCCAATCTCGGTAGGCCACTATCCTTCCTCTGTCGAACTCGGATACTTGATCAAAAGCTGATCGAAGTTTTCTACGAGACATAACTGATCATTTTTTGAAAAATATTACAAGAAAATCACAATTGCCAAACTTGAAATCGTCGCAATCTCCAAGCCTTAAATAGCACTTTGATGTGGCGCCACAGGCGTGCGTGATGTGTGTCTGCGCTGAAATTCTTATCATTTGCATATCTCACCTCCGCTAATGTATGTTGTAATTTCATGTTATTTGCGTGCTTCCTTCAAGGTGTTGCATTTACAGAGTGGCCAGCAGTGTATTTACATATATATTTTTCATCTATACACATTACATACACACACTTTTATGTATAGCTACTAGGACGTACACGTTATTTAATTTTGCTTCATTTTTAAACTATGAAATATTTGAATTTTTGTAGAAAAGCATGATCCATATCATGTACATAGTTAATTTTATAAGGTTTATACTTTTTTAATGAATTAATCTTGAATGTGTTACATATTCAAAAAATTTTAACAAAAAATAATAATATCGATTTGTTTGTTAGTTTAGTAAATGTAACATATTTATTTGTAAATTTTGAAATAATTTTTTTTTACACCTCACGCCTAAATGTTATTAATGCGCGTTTAGTTTTGAGAAGAGATGTAGTTTCTCGTGCATTTCAATCCTTTTTGCACATGAATACCGTTTGCTTTTTTGGCCAATATAATATTTGACAAATTGAGTTTTATGAATTTTGCCGAAATTTTCAAGACTTAAGATGATTATTTTAGTTTTAACATTTAAAGCAAACGTAAATTACGTTCAGTTTTCAAAAAGATTCGTCTTTTCAAAGAAAGAAAATTTTATGATTTCTTTTCAGAAATTATTTTTAATTTTTACTTACGAATGCAGTTGTTACTGAAACTTTAGAAATCTCGACGGATTCATTTTTAAATGTCTATTAGGAAAAAAAAAATCTGATTTTTTTAGTATAATATTTATTAATTATGTTTTAGGAAATATTTATTGGTGCCAAACAGCTTGTATGAAATAGTAAGCAAATATATTTTTGCAAAGTTATTTTGATGTCCATTATCTACTTCAAATATTTTGTAATCAAATTTATGAATGGTGAAAATATTGTTGTGAAGTCCAGAATTTTTAAAAACATTCGTAAAAATTTCTTGAAATTTTACAGCTTAAGGTATGTAAGAATATTTATATAATGTTCTGTATGTTCAAACATTTGTTAAAATAAAATAATTTTTAAATATTTTTTATACCTATGTGCATTATATGTCTTCGCTTTTTTGTTTAATAATTAATATTAATTTTTCTGGAAAACATGAGAAAAATTTTGTTTTTTAAAAAAATTATTTTAATTTGGTTGATTTAATCAACTGATTTTACTTTTTAAAATTAAAGAACTAATTATATTATATGAATTAAAATGAATTCTACAAATATGAATTTTTTTATACTTATTAACTTTATTAAATAAATACCAAAATCATTTTAACTACCAAATGACGTACCTTATTAGGATTCAAATATTTTACTCATTGAGTAAAATAAATTAACAAGCACCTCAATACAAATCAAATAATCAATTCAATACAAATATGAATCTTTTAATATTTATTAACTTTATTAAATAAATACCAAAAGCAGTTTAGCTACCAATTGGCCTTCCTATCTTATTCGGATTCAAATCTTTTACTCATAGAGTAAAATAAATTAACAAATACATCAATACAAATCAAATAATCAATTCAATACGAATATGAATCTTTTATTAAATAAATACCAAAAACAGTTTAATTACCAATTGCCCACCTCCTATCTTACTCGAATTCAAACCTTTTACTTATAGAGTAAAATAATTTAACAAGCACCTCGATGTGCACAGTTCATAAACCGGTATAAAATATTCCGCTTTAAACATTAAATTAACACATCGGTCTTTATTTTTATCCAGAAGAATAAAAGATGTTAAGCATCGTTAACAAGCGATTTTTAGTTACTTTCAGTATTTGATGAATTAAGCAGGGATGAGGAAATGGGATGAGGTTCTTAATTGTTCCGATAAATTAATTGAGCCTCTGTTCTGTATTTAACTCCAGAGATTATTTTCTCCATTTACTAAAAGGAAATAGTAGTTCCCTGGTTAAAAGATAAAGTCCTAATGAACAAAATGATGAGTGTTAAGTTTCAAATTGAGACATATTTATTCATTTCTACATTTTTTTGAGAAAGTTTATTTATGAATAGTTATATTAATTATTTAACCTGGGTGCGGTCGCAAGGCCCAGAATCACCCCAGGGGATGAAATCTTAAATTCTGAGAAAACTGTTTGTTTGCACTCCCCCCCCCTTTTTTTTTTTACAAAGGGCGAACTTTGCTTTACAATCCACTAGGTGTGTCTGATTTCCCCGCGGGATTTTTGTTCCAAAATATGAACATGTTACATTATTTTTGCCCCGTGAATGATTTAGTGGTTTTGATACATGTGTTGTAAGACACGTTATGGTTTATAAATGTAAATGAACATAATCTAAATAAAGAAATGGGCATCTGCAACCTGTATTGAAGGAGCAGCACTTCTTTGTTTGAAAGCAAAGAAGTGCTGCTCATTCAATACAGGTTACTTTCAAGCTTCTTTGCTATCAAGAAAAGAAGTGAGCCGTTTCGGATGGTATGCACTTAGCCAGTGTAGAAAATCAAATGCCAAAGATGGTTTCCAAGTATAGACGATGTAGGAAATGTAGCAGAAAGGGACAAGAAAAGAGGACCACTACATGTGTGCAGAATGTGATGTCCCCTTGAGCATTGCATAATACTTCACATCTTTTCATGGCAAATAATCAGCATCAAATTTAATTTTCCTGTATGATGCTGATTGGTTCCTTGAGAAGTATTCTTAACACCCTCTAAAATTTAAATGTAATTATAAAATATATTTGGCAAAATAAATATATATTTCCTTAAATGGTAATGTATAATTGTTTTAATAAAGCATAACAAACTCCAAGAAATTCAAAAGAGAAATGGATGGTCCAAGAAAGGGTTAAAGTGCCAATTTGGCTGGAATAAAGAAAACCTGAATATATGGGTTTTGAAAAACCACATGAAATTCTTCAAAGAATAGCTTATATCCATCCTATCAATAAATCCGAATTTTATTTCAATGAGAAAAATCACGAATTTAGTCTAGGGACTTGGAACAACATCAACAAAGTTAGTAATTTTTTTAATCATAGCCCTTTCCTATGAAAGATATTTTTAAATTTAATATGTATACTAGTAAAAATCTATATATGTAAAAACACATACATTTTGAAGTCAAGACAAAAATTTCTTATAAGACGAAATATATTCTATAGCTAATAAAAACCCTTCCAATATCAGAGTGTTTATATAAACAACTCCAGGGATGAAGGAAAAAGTCGAAAAAAGGTCATGGAATCACTTTATTTTTCTCAAAGGTAGGGATAGGATTATGCTCTGTTTTGATACCTATGTGTCTTTTGTAAAAGAGACACCATGGGGAAAAATGAAAAATATGTAAAGTTCTAAAAAAAGAGCAAACTTTTTCAGCTCATGCACTGCAACAAAAACAAAAATAAAGTAAGCCTTCGAGTAACTTTAAAAGCATTCTTGCTTAAAAAATCCTTTTTTTGCCTTCAATACCTTTTGTTTTTAAATCTTGAACTTTCAAGTACGATACTGAGTTCTACTGGAACAAAGAAATGAAATCTTTGCGTCAGAAATCTTTCCGAAGTTGTTTTCCTTGGGAGTATTTCGTAGTGCTCTTGTATTGCAAAGCATATGCAAATGGATGTGGAAAGATTTTGCTTAAGCAACCAGATCTATTTCCTTTTGATTCGTCGTGAGAAAAAAGATTGAGAAAAATGTGTTGAATGCTTTTTTATTCTGGATATTTTGTATTCCATAATGTTCCATGCTGTAGCTATGAAAGACTTCTGGGAAACATATCAAATGCTGGAAAGTCTTATTTTCGAAATAGAAGGAGTGAAAATTAAATAACCAAACTAGTCTTAAAAATGGGTTTTAATGGAAAAGTACAAATAACTTTTAATTATCTTCAACATATTCCAGTTCCCCATCAATACCTCACTGCAAATGAATTTTTCACTTATCAAAGCAGTGTTGTAGTTCATTGGGAGTCACCTTCTTCAGTAAATCTTCTACAAACTGGAAATGTATTACTTTCAGTGCATTTTTCTTTTTGGAAACAGGTAGACGTCGCATGGTGTGAGATCTGGTGAGTATGCTGGATGCTCGATCACAGTAAAGTCTTTGTCCTCCAAGGACCTTTATATACAGAGCGAATTGTGTGCTAAGGCGTTGACTTGGTGTAAAATCTACGGGTTTTTGCTCCACATTCCCTGTATTTTCTTCCTTACACTTTCTCTCAGCTTGCATAGGACCTTAATGCAGTACTGTTGGCTTACTGTTTGCTCTAGAGGTACCCATTCAATCATGATGACACCATCAATATCGAAAAAAAATCGATGAGCGCGCATGATCTTAAGTTTGAACTTGCTCATTCAAGCTTTTTTCGCCCTTAGGGATGTTAGGGGTCTTCCAGTGCATATATCTAGTTTCAAAATCGTACAGAAAAATCCACTTTTCATCATATGTGATGACTTTTTCAATCAGCTCAGTATCTTCTGTAAAGAGTATTATGATGTTTTTTATGTTCATTTTTTGCTCGTTTATCAGATTTTTGAGTACCACGGTTTTGGGCAAACATTTGTCAAACGCAAATCATTGGTCAAAATTTTTCTTATTGTCTCTCTGTTGATATACGTAATTTCTGACGTTTGAAAACTCAAATTCAGTCTTTATGCAAGATTTCATTGATTTTATTAATGTTTTCTTTTTTTTGATGGCACAGGTAGACCAGAATGTTCATAAATGACCTTCCGACCTTCCAAAAATCGTTTTTGCCATCCAAAAATTTGATTACGTGACATGCAATTGACTGCAAACACTTCTTTAACATTCGAAAATATTCTGTTGGGGTTTCTGTTAATTTCAAGAGGAATTTAAAATTTATGCACAGCTCAATTTTTAGCTTCTTATGATCGTGGTACTTCAACACAACAACATCTTACACAATTTAGGATGGGAGAAAAAACTAAACTAGATAAGGTGCATCCTTCTCCGGATGCATCAAGGTTAACTCATTCCATCCCTACTCTTTCACACGAAAGCAAACGGCTAGGGTATGCACAGTCAGGGAATTTAACTGTCACACCTCGTATGTCTTTGAAACCAACTAAAGACAATGCAACTATTATTCCGAGTCAATCAGTTCAGATTATCCTAAAACATAGGATGATAAAAATAGAGCGGAATTACTTTAAAAAAGAAATATACAGGTATATCAATGACTTAGTTTAGTTTTATAAATCCCATTTAAGGTTACCCATTGGTCGTAAAATATCATCTGGAACGAATCAAAGATGAAAAACACTTGAGAATTTTCCATGAAGCACTCAGTAAAGTATTCTAAAGTGGTGATATTGATTGAGAGTAATAAACCCTTTTCGTGGGCCATTTATTTCTATTTTGAATTTCTCGCAGTTTTTTATGCTTTATTAACAATTAAACAATAGCTTTTAAGGAAATGGAATTTATTTTATGTTTAAATTAAATTTCAGGGGCGGGAAGATTACCTCCTAATGAGCCATTCACCGTCATAAAGAAAACCAAATTCAATGGGGATTATTTGCCATGAAAAGATGAGAAGCTCATTTTAGTGCACAAGGAGACATCAAATTCTGCACACAAGTAGCGGGTCTTCTTTTTCTTGTCCCTTTCTGCTATATTTCCTACATCGTCTATAGTTGGAAACCATCTTTGGCATAGGATTTCCCACATTGGCTAAGAGCAGATCATCTGGAACAACACACATCTTTGCTTGAAAGCTAGTAGGACATCCTTTCCTCGAGGAATATTCGTTTATTAGTTGAGGTGTTAATGCCATACGGAATGTTAGCTGGTCTAAACTTTTGTTTCTGTTGTTCACTTGCCACAGTATGAAACTATTTATGATTGGCAAAGTCAATAATAAAATATGAGGTTAGCATGAGATTTAGTCTTTCCATTGTTATAATAGTTTGACCAATATATTATAATGGAGTTTACGCTTCCAACAAGTATATTTTGTAAGATAATGTGAATGGGAAGTAATCTTTCTCTCTCTTCCCAAGGTTCCCAAGGAAAGGTTAAAGTGGGTGTTAAAAAAAAGAGGAATATTTTTTCGAATTGAAATCACATTTGTGTTTCACTTATTAAATTTGTAAGTGGCGGAAAAGTCGTGAACAGTGCTGTTTCTGTAACTTGGAGCCCTTGTGTCAGTAAAGATTCATCATGTAAAAGAGCTGATAATCATAAAGTCTGTCGAGTTTCAAATTAATCCTTGTCATTAAACAGCGGTTCAAAATTACGAGGCCCATCACCCATACAGTCTTAACTCATTAAGTGCCCCGGGCATGTTTATACGTCCTGCTGAGCTGGTATCTTTACTGCCCCCGATGTGTATACTCGACCTTTTAAAGTAGGACCTTTTACATTGATCTGGACTTGTCTGTTTAAAACTAATCCGATGGCTTTGGAATACAATAAAATGACATTGGCAGTGCTTCTAAAGAATTTACTTATTTCGGAGAAAAGGTGGGGAAAACATTTGAAAGGGTATTTTCCAGGAACGAGGAAATTCATAGCTAAGCAGTGTTTCTCGTTTTTTCGTTGGAGTGCGCTCTTTTCAAAAATTTATTTGCTTTCATTTTCGCTTACCATGTGTAATAGGAGCTTTTTAACTTTTTTTGTACGAATTTGTCTGACAGCGGGTATTTTTGTACGCTATCAATGGACTGAATGGGGGATGCTGGTTTACGTGTTCACCCTGTTTAAAGATATACCGCACAACAGAGAATTAATGATTTTATTTGTTATATTGTAATTCTAGACATTAAGTTTTGTATTTTCTTTTATTTATATTGTATCTTTTTTTAAAATTAAGAAAACAATGTTTTGGTTAAAAAACACGCTTCCTCTTTCCCCCAATATACCATGAAACCACGTGCACGTTAGAAAAACGGTGGCATGGGGGGGGGGATTTCTCAGCTTTTCATCGGCAGTTAAGGGGTTGTAGATTTTAAGTACAAGTACGACGTTAATCAACAATCGGTCACTAAATTCATATTCTAGTGTTCGTCGAAACCGTGTAAGGGTGGATGAATATACTGCAGACAAATCTTCGAAATATTTCCATCATGATAGAATAACTAGGTTAAATAGTTAATTCCATCTGATCTCATTTCATTTTCTAGCCCCATTTTCTTTATGTTCGGATTTTTTTCACAATGATTTAAAATATTCATACATCACACAACGTTTGTTTGTGTGGAAATAACACTTATATTATCTAGTTCCATTAGTACACAGCAGCGTTGCTAATCGTGCATAAACGAACAGATTTAGTTGAAATGCACATGAATAATTGTGATAATTTGGAATGTTAGTGATAATCATAATGACTGCAGCCGAGAAGTCAGTTTAATGGTTGATATAACAGGGTTGGCGTCCAAATGATAACTATGTTTTGATTGAGTCGCACGGATAATCATGCTGCTTGAATAATTTGTTTAATACTGCGGTATATTATATTCAACAGGTGCACAGGTGTGTTAAAAATGGTTAAAATGTTAATGGTTTCAGAAAAGAAATGATGAAACTTTACACATTAAACGACGTGAAGAGAGAAATTATAAGAAAAAAAAGGGAGTATAGTGTACTCGGTTTTAAATGCACCACAAAGATAAATGTTATTATAAAATAATGAAACGATTATATGTTCTGAAATATTTAACATAAAATTCTGTTATATACTGTTTGTTAAATTTTGCTTTTTAAGTAAATAATTCATTCTCAGATGACATATATCATCATTTATAAGTATCGGGCTACTTGCGAAACTATTAAAAAACATTGGGATGGGAAATTTTTTTGGAATTTTTCAGATTTATTTATTAAATTATATGAAGAAGAAGCTAAAACTGCTTAGAAATTTCTTTGGTATAAAAAGGGAAAAATTGCTGAAAATTTATAAAAATTATATAAACGCATCCTGTGTTTTGAGCAAAATATTTATGAACGAATTTTTTTGAACATTTAGATATTACATTTCTATACATTCTTTTAATAATTTAAAAGATAAGTCATGATAATGTTTTACCAAAAAAAGAGCTTTTTAGCTTAGTGACTACATGAAATCTTTTTAGAAACACTACTTGCTGTATTTATTTAAATGACTGTAATGTTTTTTGTAACAATGCAGGGATTTTTTTAAAAATAGGTCAAGACAATTTTGCAATTACACAAAAGGTAAACTTAAAATTTCAAGTAACTTTTTAATTCAATAATTCCTGTGCCGGCTTCAAATTTTTTAAAAAGAACTCGGTTGACGCAAAACGAGTTTTAATGTCAGTAATTGAAAATGCATCTGCTCTTACTAAACTTAAGTTCTAGTAAACGGAAATAAAAAAAACTTGATATTTTTCGGAAACTAATAAATTGCTCTATAAAATTGAACTATAAAGCATTTTCGTCACATTTTTGACAAAATCCATCAATTTACTTTATGTGATATTTTCTGAAGTACGTTTTAGAATCTTGTAATATTCTATTGCGTTTCAATGTTATCACAGAATAAACACAAACTCAGTGACGCAACAGCCCTTGAGGGCCAGGGCCTACTGTGCCCATCCCAGTTTACGTGACCATTGGGCGCTGAGGTGCATGAACAAAAGTCCCGATCAGGTGGTCAGTCTAAAGCGAGACTATCACAGAATAAAATCATATAATTTCTCAGGAGTTAGCGAACACTCTAAAAAGAAATTCTCGTATAGAAAAAGGAAATAAATCAAATAAATTTGGATGGATTATTTTAGGTTTGTTATTAGATTTCGTTCTGTAAATTATAAATTAAACTTATTGTATCAAATTTTGAATAAGATCATTATTAGTTTTTAACCCGTGTTTAAATTTCTGAAATAAAAATTATAGTTATTGAATAGCTAAGCAAAGTAAGAAAAAGAATACTCATTGAAGATCACGGCAGACAAAAATAATGAATCAAGTAATGCTTCTCTCATTGCATTCAGTACATTTCAAAAGAAGGTATTCTAAAGAAAGTAATATGTTCTGTTATTTTATTTTTTTAAATGGGCTGCAATTTGAAATGCAAATCTTTGAAGACACGACAAGTCCCCAAGTGTGAGAGTCATTTCACTGCTGGCCCCATCTAGTGGCGGCTCTCGCTATCAAATTTGGATTGTAGAAAATTTTCTAGATTAGTGCAATTGAAAATGGTTAAGTAAATTATTTTTATTTAAAGGGAGTCAAAACATACAGATAGGTGCTATACGGAAACAAGTTAACAGAATGACATCTTATAGAATAAATTACTTTTTTCTCCGAATGAAAGAAGATAAAAAAAAAGGAAGGCATTGGCATACCTAGTTAAACTATGCGAAACCATTACAGAAATACTTTTCAAACTAGCATTTTAAATAGTATCAATAAAAAATACTTTTCAGACGAAACACAGCTCTTTTATTTATTTATTTTTTTAAACTTCATTTATCTCAATCGAAGTTTAAAAGTTTATCTAAGAATCTTAACATACGTAAATAATTCTTCTCTATTAAAAGTTTTGAAACAGTTTAATCAGATGGATAGTGTATAAATCAAGTCTAAAATTTTTAACGTACAGCTCAGAAAACTGTCAGAATGAATGTATTTTACACCGGTTAAACAGCGAACAGTGAACTGGAAATTTCGAATTCATATGACATGTTCTGTGGGTATTATTTTTAAAGTTTTCTCTTCTACAAATGCAATATATATTCAAATCATGAAATTTGTACAAAAGCAACATATATTCATGTCATAACATTTCACGGGCTTTAACAGTGAAGCGTGGCATAACAAAAATACAGAGTAATAAGCTTTTTAAAAGTCTGTATTTCATAAACTGGCAAGTCTTGAAAGGGATGTGTGATCTCAAATAGATTTCTAACACAGAGCGGTTGTAAAATGCGTTTAAAATATGATATAAATTTAATGAATAAGATATTCAAGCATAAACTTGTATTTTCGTTTGCAATTTTGATTTTTTTCTTTTGACTTTCTAAATTCAGTCAGGAGATCTAAATATAAGTTATTGTGTCACACACACTTTATGTTAGCAGGAACATCTCGAGGTTCTTTGAGGCCTTGGGCCCAGAGCCCCTATACAAAAGTAGACTCTACCTGAGATCTTTAAAAGTAAACAGTATAAAGTACGCATTGTCAAATACTCGTTCAAACGGTACTTTGAAACAAATAAATGTGCACCACTCACAATCTCAAAAACCTATGCAGAAATCAGTTAGACCGATGATTGCATTTTGACTAATTGAGTTGAATGATTGTTTATGGTATTAGGCCTAGACCTAGACAGGGACAACGGTCATCACAAAATAATACAGTCTTACCGCTTTTGCCGGTTGACATTCAGTTTAAAATTCCCTGTTCATCGCTGAATATATATGGGAATAATATTTGACCATTAAAATTATACGGGTCATGATCTTATTAAAAAAATTGAGGATTAAACGAGGTTGAGGCCCTGATCCCGGGATCAGTTGGTCCATGCCTTAAGACATCCTTGTGTTAGTGGCATTTTTTATGTGTATTCGGTTCAAAATTTTACAAATTCTTACATTCATCAAACTAGTTTCCTCCAACAGAATTTAGTACTATTCTGTACAGATTTTGAAATTAATTATATTAAAAAAATACTTGACCTTAGAAATTCATTTCTTAGTTATGAAAGGAAACAAAATTTTGAGAGTTTTGAAATAAGAAAACTGTCTCGTGGTACCTCCTTCTCCTGTTGGTTGAGTTGGAGATATTGTTAAATGTTGTGGTTCCGGGAAGATCCGAACGCAGTATGGATTGAGAAGCCATGAAATGAGGCACGAAATGATTATAAGCAGATATTCACAATAATTTATTTTTATTAATTTAAACATTAGAACTAAGTAAGTGATATGCGTACAAGACGAGGTAAGGGATAAGAATTGTTTCTACTTATCTGAAATGAAAAGTTTACCTTCGAAACCTACCCCAAAGAGAATTACTCCGCATTCTTCTAATTCTAAAATAGCGACGCATTACAAGTCAGGCAAAGCTAGCGTGGCAATATTGTCCCTAATACCTCCTGTTCTCTATATCCCTGATACTTAAGTAATATTTTTTTAGTGACGTTCATGTTCGGAGAGGACTTCTTCTAGCTTAAGACAGTGTTTCTCATGCTTTCAATATTTGCGACCCCATATTCAATCATAACTTTCACATCACCCTCTCTCCTCGCGCTTCCATACAATAACAATGTATTGAATTCAATAATACTATACTTTGAAGCTAAAGGTACTCCTACCTCTTAAGTACCACCGACGTATATAAGCACCTCTCTCTGTCAAAGCGTTAGTTATATATATATATATATTAGAAATGAAATATATATTAATAATGAAATAGCATATAACAGTAATGTTAATTGGCCATGGAAAAAATCTTACTTTTTAGATTTATATCTAAAAAGGATAGCTATATTATATGATAATCATAAAATAGATAATTAATTTTTCATTCTAACTTTTGTATCTTTCTGCTTGTAATGAAAAATTATATGTGTAGCCATGTTACATATTATTATATTTTGGGAAACTGTGAATAATAAATAAAATATGTCCTCAAATTTTGTCAGAAAGTTGTTTCTAGTAGAAATTGAAATGGACTCTAGAGCAGAAAAAGATGCGACTTATCATAGACATCAGATATTGTTCCAACTTTTGGATCGATGGAATAATAACAAAGTTACCTCTCAACTGCTCAATATTCTAAGGAAATGATATGTGCAAATAGGAATGTTACTTCTATTTACTTACAACAAGCAAATATAAACAGCAAAGCAAGTAAAATAATTCCATATTCAAATCTTCGATTATAAGCCCTGATCTACAAGATACATATTTATCTAAACTATTTATTTCTTTGGTGTAAATGCATCATCAAACTCTGATATTGATTTCGAGTTGCATTGAAACGGAAAAATTTGCCATGTGTTCTGAATTAAGAAGTAAGTGATAGAATTTACATAAGAATAATTGAAGCATTCAGAAGAAAAGTTCTAATCCAAGTAATGATTTAAGAACAGAACTCCATTTATTTTCAGAATGTCACACAAATTCGAACTTATTACTGTACACAATTCTAAATAAGATAAACTTAACCATTTCTATAATGTTTGGGTCTGATGAACTATCTCTGGTCCCGTTAAAATATTAGTTTTTATTTCTTCAAATTATTTTTGTCCTGCACTAGAAGTGGGAAGATAATCCACATGTTGTTGAAAAATACAAGTATTACTCTTAAAGATAAATGTTATGCTTTTTTTCAAATGGGTGGAACTTTGGCCCACAAGCCATTGCAGACAAGACACGTATCCCCCAAGTCTGAGAGCTCTTTCAGTGGTGGCACCCTCTAGTGGTAGCTCTCGCTACAAAATTTTGACGCATGAATTAATTTTAATTCAAGCTCTCATCGGATGCTAAATATTGCTGGGGTTTAATTTTGCTGAAAGTACCAGAGATAAATTGAGGTTCAAGGAATTTTTTTACAGTTCACATAATCATATGGCAGGCATGCCTACGATTTTAGCATCCAAAAAATCCGTCGACTCAAGCTCGGTTCTAACCAACAAACTTGGACTTCAGAGGTGGGGTCGCTACTTCTAAGCCACAGGGCTGGCATGAACAATATGCTAAACGTATGCATAACATTTGTAGTACTTTTCATTGTTCATATAGAAAGCAAGCACTAAATTGGTTTTATTGGAGCAAAAGCAACCTCTCAGATAATCCGCCTTTAATTGGCATTCACCATCAGATGTTTTTTTTTCTTTCCTGATATCAAGTCAATACAGTTATAATTGTTTGATTGATGATTATAAAAGTTTTTCCTTGGAAAAATATAATCTCTACCCAATCCACGTTGTCTCTAATCCACTTGAGTGAAGTTTGTCTTCATATCAATTTATTTATTCCATATGCTGATTTATTGTTTATCTAGACATATTTCGTGAAATAAAATTTCTTTAAAAATACTTACAACGTGGATTTCAAAACTTTTTCATAAAAATTATAGATAATGTACACATTACTTTTATCTCCCCCCCCCCCCTTGCCCGTACAGTTTAAATAGATACATTTAAGTGTGTTTTGTATTTTTAGCTCAGTTTTACAAAAAAAAATTACTATCCATAAAATATGAGAAACAATGTAAATAATGATTGTGAAAAGTTCATCTTTTCTGATTATAAGGGTTGCACAATAATTATATTGCCCGAAGTTGCCAATGACTTTATCCGTAATAGGTCGACAGCAAATATGGAGTGCCCGGAATTGGCTGATTTTACCAAGAAATATGCAAGTGTTTGCATTTACTAGGTTGGCATTCGTTATATTAAAAGCAGAAAACAGTTTTTCAAATAAAAATCAACAAATTTATAGTTATTGTCACTATTTTTGCATAATATCTACACTTTAGAATTATCATAAATTTAAAATTCTAGAATTTTTTCCTCTTTTCTAGCAACAAATTACGTTATTCCTGAATCAAAAACTTACAAATTTAACAGTAGAAAAAAATGTAATTTAAAATAAAAAGAAAGGAAAAGGACAGTAAAGTGATTTAACGTTTGCATAAATTTAAAAAAATAGGTTGATGATTAGGATTTAACTATAGAGACGATTCGCCCTAAAAATAACTCAAAATTATTCATTTTGTATATTATTTGAAAGAAAACTTGGAAATGAGCATTTAGCAAATGTATGTGTATTTATATATTTATCAAAAGTACGAACTGATAAGGTACCGTACCTGTAGCTGCCCCGCAATCCTTTCTTTCCTTACATAACATCAGTGTGCCTTTCGGTAAGGACAGATATGTCTATGAAGACGAAATAGAAGATCTGTCAAAGGTTTTCATCCGCGCCATTGGCAAAATCTAATTCATCAGGGCCATGACATCATTATCAACATAAATTACAGCAAAAGAAAAAGATTCTAAAATAGGATTTTTTTTTATTGTTAGTTCAGGGGAAAATTTTTTTTTTTTATTTCGTACCCACATATTTTTTCAGAGATATTTTTTAAGGGGACGTGGTAAGATTTACTCAATTTTTTTAATTTAAACATTTTCTAAATTTTTTTTGGCTACCTTCTATGTGTATGTATGATGTAATGTAAATTTTGTGCTCAAAATTTCATAAAAAGCTAACAATTTAATTTTTTAAGGGAAAACTGGAAACTATTATGAGGTGATTTTAAAATGCTACTCCTCCTACAAAAATTGACGTACATATATGAAATTTGATTTACAAGTACAGTACCTCAAACTATGTATTAAAAAAGTTGGTATGGTTTTTGTGAAATAATTATTGGTATTTGCACAATACTTCTTTTTATTATCGGTTATTGAAAATTCGAAAAAAATGTGTAAATTTTAAATTCAGTTATTTTTTTAAAAAATAAGTATTGTTTTGTGTGTGTGTGTGATTGGAAAAATGCCTACCAACTTTTATTCCATGTACTATTAGCAACAAGTGAAAAAAAATTCTAAGTATTAGGCACAAAAGAAAAAAAAAAGCCTTAGCATTTAAAATAAAGACTAACTAGTTACTTTTTTCTTTCCGAGAGAAGTCAGTTTAAAGTTTTGATTTGCCATTGGAATTGAATAAAAACAAATGCAAAAGTTATCATAACTCTATTTTTTTTAAACTTAGAGCCTTCAAAATTTGTGAGTTTGTAGAAAAGTATATAAAAAATAATTTAGGCTAAAAAATTAGATTTGATTTTTTGACCGATTTTTTCAATTGAATCATACTGTGTCCCCTTAAAAAGTGTGCGTTAAACATTTTTTGCTTAAAAGAAAAACGGAGAACTTATTTATATTTCTTGTTCAGAAACACACAAACACACCATTTTAAGAAATCTAATCTTTTCTTTCCTAGTGCTATTTAAGCTATTCTTTTTGAATTAACATTCCTCTCTATGTATTACATGCAAGTGTATGGAATACCTCTATTCTACACACAAGCATAAAAAATTGTTGTCAATTTGTTTTTACTGAGTCAACTTTACTGTGAAGGATTAATGCAAAACATGTGCAAATATCTCTCTCTCTGGAATGATCTCAGCAAATAGATCCAATTCTTTTTGAATCGTTGCAGGAGAAAACATCAAAAATAGTTAGTTAAGTACTTTGTATGCAAATTGACACTTGTAAAATGTCTTGAGAAATCTTTGGAACAAGAACTTTTTCTCTGAAAAAGGAAAGCATTTTTTTTTTGTTGAAAGAGCGATATGATTTCGAATCCAAGGGGGGGGGGAGGGGAGGGACAATAACAGTGAACAATTTGTAAACGAAAATAGTTTTCAGTAGAGGACATGAACAAAAACCTATTACCTTCTTGAAATTGCAAAGATGTTTGAAGAAAGTGAAAGTGTTTTGAAGAAAGTGAATCAGTAGTTCTCCGACTATTAAGGTATCCGACTACCCTAAAATTGTAAATTTTGCCAAAAATTGACAATTTTTTATGATTTTATTTTATGGGCTATCTTATTAGCTTTATAAAAACACCAGGTTTATCATTTTCCGTTCATTAGAACAAAAACTACAAGTATTTTAGTAAAATCAGATGCCATTACTTTAAGCAAGATGTCATACATTAAAATGCGTTTTGCTCGAAACGTGATTTTTTGAAAATGCTCAAACGAGAACAGCGATTGCTCAAAAAGTTTTAAAAATAACTAACTAAAATTTTTTGTGTGTGTTCTGTGTAAAAGTTTTTTAACCTTCAGTTTCACTGTTTTATTACAAAATTGGCAGTCCCTTATGTAAATATAATCACTGTTTTTTTTAAGCAATTTCATATAATAACTGAGATAATTTGCTTTAGCTTTTGTAAAAGAGAAATTATCTCTTATCCTGAAAGTCATTTCAAAATTGAATAATATAGCATCACGTTAGAGAGAGATTGAAAAAATTGAAAATTTGTTTATAAACCTTTGGTACAGAATGGACCGCGTTTATGCTGTTTTTTGTCATTTTTTTATCTCCCCCCCCCCCATTTTAGCAATAATAATTTCTTTTTCTCTTCTTAATTACAGTATATTTTTCTTAAAATGCACTAAACAAATCTAAAAAAACAAAAAAATTCCCATCTCTTTTTTTGAAAGCAAAAGTTGTCTTAGCCTGTCGGATACCTTAAAATTTTAAAGATATGGCTGATTTGTTATTACAAACTATAAATCACATTTTCACTTCATTAAATAAATTTTTTCAATTCGTTATTAGACATTTATTTAAACAATGATATTGTTTTTTTTAAAATATGCAAGGTTAAGCAAATACATTTCATTCAAAATTCATTTTTTCCCCACAGTTTATAAAGTAACTGTAAATTTTAGAATTTTGAAGTCTCACACAAATCATGTATCAATTTTCAGAAACAGTTACATAATAATTTACTATGTGTGTGTACAGTTTTTATTTGGGTAAAGTTTAATTATGTTAGTAAATTTTGTAAGCATATTAAAGCTTATTGTAAGTGAAGTGAGATAGATTTTGACATTTTTGAGCACTGATAAGTAAACTACTGCTCGTTGGCCAATTGGGGTTTGCAAGAGGCTCCACTGCAGATTTCAAATTATTCGAATAAAAATTTTCAGTTTTAAAAGTTTATAAAATTAATTTTTTAAGGGAGCATTCCGTTTATTCATATATCAAAATTTTCTAAATTGTAAATATATTTTATGATTAAGTTGCGAAAAACTTTTTTAATAATTAATTAAAAATTATTTACACAGGTATATAAAAAATGGAAACTACCTTAACGATTATGCATTGCAAAAAACAAAGCATACGTACTCTTGAGAACGGGTATAGTTATGTATAGTTAAGGAAAGAAGCAAATAGTTTATTTTGAATATCATAGTAGAATAGAAATAACATTTTTTAAAGTTTTCGCAATTCTTTAATGGTCAGTATCATGATCATCGTTTGAAATTTTGCGCTTTTTGATTTTCATCATTTTCATATTTTTTTTCTTTTGTCGCTTTATGTTTTTTTTTTTTTTTGTTAGATGAAAAACAAATTAGTGGTTGAAAAATGTTTTATTTTAAAAAGTGGCTTATTTTCAATCTACTCTAGGCAAAAATATTGCGTAAAGTATATTGCAAAAATGTAACTTTTGATGATTAAAATGTGTTTTATTTTTTTGAACATGCTTATATTTTGTAAAAAAGGAGATATTTTTTTTAATCAAAAGACATCTTTTGTTTGAAGATTTTCCCGAAAAGAATTACTGTTAAAGAGAACATGTATTGCCACACTTATAATTTCATCAACAGTGAATGAAACACATATATTTAATATTTTAAAATATGAAGCATATTTTAAACTATGCTTGATTTAAATTCAAAACATATATTTCTAGTTTTTCATAATATTTGAAAATACAAGAGCACGATTCAGACATTTATGAAAAACATATATAACATATATAAATAATTCTTCTATTATAAATTTCTTGAAAACATCCTATTTTAAATAGTATTATAAGCAAAATCGTTTCAAATATTTAAATATTTTGAAAGGCCCTTTTGGTTACAGGAAATATAAACGCATTACACTCAGACTAAATTGTAAACATCGGTATTTGTAACAAGCATTGTGAATAATACTTAAGAGAGTTCAATATAAATTTGTATACATATTTAAAACGTAATATTTATTTACATATAGAAGAATGTAGAACCTCATAACGTTTTCTAAAAATTGAGCAGTGATAGAGTAGGTATCGAAGTACTGCTATATATTTTTTTAAAAATTAATATCATGTAAATTCATATTCTTCTGAAAGATATTTATTTACGATTGCATTTCAGAACTTTAACATGTTATAAGCATATATCTATGTAAGGGAAAAAATAAGCATGGCATATTTTACATAAAACTCTGCTTATATTTGAAGTCACGCATTTATCATAAAACCGGTCATACGATATAAAAATGTATGTTTAGGTATTGTATTTTCATATTACTTTATATAAATGTATTAATGTTTCATACGTATTGAATAAAAATTGAATTGTAAATATTTCTAAAAATCCATTTAAATCTCTTTGAAAAGCTTTTACAAGATTTATGTGTATTTTATATAGGTTTTCGCATAAACTATATTTAAAGGCATATTCTCTCCCATTTCTACTGCTAGATGATTAATATAACAATTTTAAAGTTTTAAAAACGGAACGCTCATATTTTCAAAACTATAATTTCTTGCACTTCTCTATATTAAACATTATTGAAAATCTAGGATTTAAAAGACAATAAAAATAATTTATATCTGAAAGTTTAGAATTATCAAGAAATATTTTATGAAATACATTTAAGAAACTTATGTACCTGCATATTTTAAGCTCTGTTGAGAGCACATTAAATAGTTTAGAATTCCGCAAAATAATATAAGGATAATTATATTTATGTGGAAGTTTTTCAAAAGAATAAACTTAAACATTCCCCAGTACAATAAAAATGGACAAAATTGTAAATCTCATATTATTGGCTGGTATATATGATGGTTTATTTGCATATTTTAGAGAAAGAGAGATAATTTTTAATACATTTTATTTAAGAGACAGCAATGATTTGATTAAGAAAAATTAAAGTAGACAGTAAATGATATATTGAAAACAACAAAAAATGGATTCTATAGGATTTGTAAACATTGCAGATTCAGCACTGCTTATTAAAAAGTTGGGTATAACCCAGTGGTCCTCAAACTTTCACTATTTGCTACCCAATATTCAATCCTAATTTTCATCGCCCACCCCCTCTCCATACAATAACATTCAATATATTAAATTCAATAATACTACACTTTGATGTCTACAGTACGATTTTAACCTCTTAAATGCCACCAACGTATAGAAACGTCTCACTCAGTCAGTGTTTTAATTGCCCCAGACGTATATACCTCTTTCCAAAGTACGATCTTGTCTGTGAACTGCTATTCATATAATTATTCCGAAGGCTTTGGAATGCAGTTAAAGAAACTTTAAAGTGTTTTCGAAGGATTTACTTATTTCAGAGGATTTGCTTATTCATTCCTTTTCAACCCCCCCCCCCCCTTAAATACACCACTTACGCATGACTGCGTGTTAAATGGTGGCATGGGGAACGAAACGTGTAATTTTTAGTCGACCTTTAAGGGCTTAATTATAAACCGTACAAATTATCAAGATAAGTGTTAATGCTTACATATAATTTTATATATGACAAGCCCATGGTGTCATTGGTAATTATTAAACCTGTTCTTAACTTAGTATTGTTAATTATAAAATACATAACGCAGTACTGATATATTTCTAAGTGTATTATATCAGTGTAGATGTGCATTTTATTTTTTATTATGTTAGAATGTGTTTGTTTGTTTGTTTACAGTAAATTTATATTTTTTTAAAATAATCTTTTGTTTCCGACTTTTCAATATGCTCGCGCCCCCCTTGTACGGTTATCACGCCCTCCTAGGAGGGCGCACCCCACAGTTTGAGAAACACTGGTATAACCAGTTTTATGACTAGTTAACCTTCAATCTTTCTATTTAGATTACTAAGTAAAATTATATGAAGTATAATGGATAGAAGCTCCGAATTCATAAATGATAAAAGGGTCATATGCCCGAAAATGCATTCGAAAACGCTTAGATCATGCTTGAATCAAAGATAAAATTATTTCACCAAGTTCAGTGAACTAAATACAAATTCACAGCTTGAAAAATAAAGACTTTAGAAGCAATATTAATTAGTTAAAAACTATTAATTTTTCTAAACTAGTTGTATGCATAAAGTAATTCAAAGAACCACACTTCCAGAAGACGAACCATACTGTAGCAAATGGTTGGGAGAAAATTGGGAGCCACACACACACACATCCCTGTGATTTAACTATCCATACTCTTAATAAAGTTCTACCTTAACGTGCTGCTTCAGTATATAACCACCCACCCGTGGCCCTGCAACCTACCATATTTTATGTTACTTTTGTTCTGTATTATGAGTATCATTTCAAAATAAACATCACTTATTATTTATTACTGTACGGAGCTGCTGACAGTCTTTAATTTCTGGCCACTCGTTCTTGGTGTTGCCTTTTCAATGCCACGTAGCATTTACACCGAAGAGCCAAAGCATTATGAACATCTACTCAATAACACGTTATGCCACTTCCCCCCCTACAAAACTGTTGTAACTTGCCTTGGCAATGATACCACTAGTTCTTGGTAAATGATTGGAAACAAGTTGTTCCAATTGTCTCAGCAGTGGCCGCGTAAAGTCGAAGTTTTCCGATATGAAGATATTTGATAACCCGATTGATGTACCCGATCGGATTAAGATTCGCAGAGTTAGATCACCATGATAATAATTGAAATTCATCTTAATTCTCCTTGAACCTTTCTAACATAATTCTAGCCTTTTGAACTAGGACGTTGTCCTGTTGGAATATCCTATTTCCAGCTGGGAAAACAGACACCATGTAAGGGTGCAACTGATCCACATTTATGCTCAGATAGTCAACAAATTTCACAATTCCTTCTACCAGAACTAAGAGTCACAGAGTCATCCATGAAAACGTTCTCCAAAGCATAATACCGTCATCACCAGTCTCTTTACATGGGGACAGCAACTGTTTGATTGTGGAAGATGGCACACCCTGATACAACATTCTAGGTGATGAATGGAAAATAGTTATCTCAATCGAACCAGAAAACTCTTTTCAACTTATTTATGGCCAGGTCTCAGTGTTTCTGAGCCCACTCTAGGCGTACTTAACAATGACGCCTTGTCAACAGAGGCCGATGAATGGGACGTTTGCTTTGCAGCCCCATACCGAACAGTTTCAGCTGAATAGTACGCTATGAGACACTTGTACGTGGGACCTGTATTGTATTGGAAAGTCAATTGATCCACTGTCTGGCACCGATTTTGCTTTACTACGAGGGGCAATTTCCGACGTCTTTTTCTTTGATGAAGTGTGGATGTCCAACAACTAGGTGTCTACTTCTGGTTCCACCGTTATTTATAAACTTTGCACAGATACTAAATTCAGAAAATCCTGGACAACTTATCAGTCATGCTATTTCGAAGATACTCATTCCAAGACTTCAAGCTATTACAATTTGCCTTCTTTTATATTCGCTTGGGCCAAGTGCCTTTCCCCTTCGCATATGTAAGTGCAGCAATGATAGCTTACCTTCTCCAGCAGCAGTTAAATATCATTCTCTCTTAATCACGTGGCTCCAAGTCATCCAGGTGAGTTCATTGAAAAATATCGAAGTGTTCGTAATGTTTTGGCACGACGGTGCATTTCATAACTATTGTGCACTGTACAAATTTTGCCTGTAAAAATGAAATGAAAAAAATAATGGAATACGTGTGGAATTTAATACTGGCGGATTATATTCTCCAAACACTGGACATTATTATTTATTCTATTACTTAAAATAGTGGCTACTGCTACTGTGATGGTTTACTTGGTTCTGGCTCTATTTATATTTTCTTCTTTGTTAAGAGGGATTTCCTTCTGAGCGTCACCGTAACCTATAATAAGATACATTATAATGACTACTTTGTGGTTAAGATTATCTTCGGACGTAAAAACGTTTGTCTACGTATTTGCTTTAATCTCATTTCTAATATTTGACGGCCTTAAGTTTACTTTAAATAGAGGATGGTTTTTGTTTATCACTCAAGCTGATACTTTGTAACTTTAATTAGTCAAATAGAAATATGTCATCTACGTTCAAAAACCATCTTGTAAAAGTGTCTTGTTCATTATGAACTCTAAAATACTTCATTTAGCATAAATATAGGTAAAACTTATGTTGTAAGGGATGGGCTAAGTCATCTCTTAGTGTGAAAGGATCGGAAGGAAGATTAGTCATAGTCAAAACCCACTTTGTTTATTTATAATTCTCAACAAGAACCCAGATTCAACAATTCAAATTAAGAAATGCACAGATTACTAAATATATAAAGCAATCGTGGGGTGGACGAGATACTAGAAGAATTAATAGTAAATTGGATCACTTATGTCGAAGCAATACACACCTTCTAATTCAATTCGTTCAAATCTAAATTTAACGCTTAATTGTCCAAATCTTCAATTATAATATTTATAAATTAAATAACGAAGTTCAGTGGCCTAGCTTCATGCTAACCAATCACTGCAGTCTATAACCTCTATCTCCCCTTAACTCGAAACTTTAATCTTTTTATACGTCTTAATTTACATACTCACATCTTCTTCTTCGAAGGAAGGTTTCCGATAGATTAAATTTTAAAGACCTATATATATATATTTTCCCCCAAGAGGACTGTTAGTAAGAAGAACCCGAATAGACCCGTGACAAAGTTTAATAAAAAACTAGAGAGTTGATACACATCTTTGTCAAATGTTAAGAATGAAAGCCTAATTCATAAGAAGAAAATTAAAAAGGAAAATTCTGGTTTGAATTATATAAGATATGTTATTTATAATAAGCATATGGAGCAATAAACCGTTTTATTTAATGAAAACAATAAAAACTCTCGAATGATAATTTTAAACAATCAGCAAAACTGAAAAGTAATACAAGAAATCATTACTCCTAAGGATGAACAGGATTAAACGAAATTTAAATTTTCAGGTGTGGTTTATAAAACACCCAAATAAATAAAAATGAAGGTGGGATACGTAAAGTATCTTTTATAAAATAGTCGGGGATTTGACTATTGTTCATAAATAAGTATAAAATAGAAGGGGGAAAATGCTTGCTCATCCAAATGCCTCTTAACCTCAAGATGCTTTTTCACTGTATTTTTCATTTTTCTCAAAGCTTACTTTTTTAGCAGCAAAACAAAGCACTACTGAATAAAAATACTAAATATATACGTAATATTTTTCCATATTTTCTTTTCTTTTGTGCTACTCTATTACACTTCAGCAAAACAAAAAATGGAAATAAATCTCGGAACAACAAACATAAGCAAATAGATAAATTTTTAAGTCAACGCTGGAGAAAGTGCTGAAAACGGTCTGAATATTTTATATGCAAGATGGTGGTTTTAAGATGTTTTTATGGAATTATTTTACGGAGAGAGAATTGTTTCTTGGAACAGCCGAGTGAAGGTGAAAAAAAGAATTAAAATAAAATACTTATCATAGACGTTAACATTTATCTTAGATTATCTCAATTAAATAATACAATATTAAAAAAATATGTTATGTAATGCGTTGCAAAATATCGGGACTTTTATAAACTATATATTAAATTGATACGTACGAAGCGTAGATCTTCTGTACATGAGAACGTTTGCCCAACCCCCTGTTTTCGTTAAGCTTTTGTTTTTTGCATAACTTCATTTATCGTCGTATTGGCCATTGCCAGAATTACATTTCAACTGAGAAGAATTATTCAAAAGTGCTCCATTTTGTTGTTTGCGTTGAATTTAGTAAGGATATGATTTCAACCGATAATTGTGTCCTTTTTACATGAGCATAAATTTTGAAATAATACTACAAAAGTTAATCAAGGCATCTGGACTAGGTTCGGTGATAAATTTTTAAAAAATTGATTTTCAGAATAAATTTATTGTTTTAAGGAACATAAATAGGCTTAAAAAGTAATTATTATTAAATAAATATCATGCATCACAATTTGTTTAAAAAAATATTTTTATTAAATTTAAGCAAATTTTTAAAGTTAAGAAAAAACGCCATAAATAAAAAAATAAATAAATTGCACATTATGCAATTTTAATTTCATTGATGTATTTCTTGATCCCTCTAAAGTGGCACAAACCACATGTTAAGAAATATTTTAAGAAATAAATATTTTATTAGTATTTAAATTTGATGTTAATGATTTTTCATCAAAATTACTGCATGTTCTAAGCTATAAATGGATGTAAAATGTGATTAAATGTAAGTGTCTTAATACTTGCAATTCATTATACTGTGAAGAGCCCATAACATATACGTTATAAATTTCATTGGATTTGATTGGACTGTTTTAGAGATATCCCGTTTTCGGGGCACAAATTATTGTAGAGATTTCATTCTTCAAAAATTCATTAAAAATATTTTTACAAGTTAGATAAAGTAAATGCTTTAAAAACAGCTTTAAAAACTCTCTAGTTTTATGTATTAGTCCTTCTACCCGAAAATTATCTTTCTTTTTCTTCTAATGGCCCCCAAACAACACCTAAAAAGCAGTTTTCAACCTAATTGGATACCTTTATAGATCAGCCATTTGCAGATAATATTGTTAACGACTGAAAAGTGCACGTTTGGTTTAAAAATATTCGGTCTGGTGACTTCTCCCAGCAAAATGAACCATATAGAAGACCCAAAACAAAAGGAAAAAGAATACTCTAAAACATTGGTGGAAACAAATATCTATTACGACGTATACCTATTACAATTGCATCTATTACACTTCCAGTACATGGAGGAAATGCATAAAAATATGTGCCCATCTCTTGTTAATCGCCATGGAACAATACTTCTCAAAGACAATGTTCGACCGTATTTAAAAACAACTACGAAATTAAAAGTATAAAAATGTGAAATATTTTGTAGTACCCAGCTTGTTCAGCTGGTTTTTCACCAAACGACTTTCATTCTTTAATCATTTAGAACAGTTTTTAAGGCATAAACTGTGTGAAAATGAAGACAGTTTGAAAATTTCCATATTAATGTTCATTGATTCTAAGGGTCAAAACTTCTTTAAGACAGAAATCTAAACATTAAACTCTCCACGAGAAAGGTGTAATGAAGACCATGGAGCAGTATTTGATTAAATACTTAACTTTTGAAGAAACATATATATGCAGTTTTATATTCCTAATATTTCATACTTACCAACCTAATATGTAACAGGAAATTCAGAATTCAAGACATGTCTAATCCAAACTTATTGAACAAATAATATGTAACATATTACATTCGTCTTCCCCAACATGAATTGTCCGAAGATAGATAAAAGTTTCAATTGCAGTTGTGCTTCTAAAACTTTCAATATTTGCCACCCAATATTCAAACAAAATTTTCATCGCGTCCCCCATTTATACAAATAACAATGCATTGAATTCAAACATATAATACTTTGACGCTAAAACTACAATACGACTTAAACCACTTAAGTGCCACCGGGGTATATATACGTCTCGCTCAACCGGTGTGTTAAAATGCCCCGAACGTATATACACGTCTTTCCGAAGTACGATCTTTTCTGTGCGCTGCTATCCATAAAAATATTCAGATTTGAAATGTAATAAAAGGACCTTGACAGTGTTTACTTATATCAGAAGATTTCCTTATTTATTCCTTTTCTTCCCCTCTAATAAATGGAATCCGTCCCTAAGTAGAAAACGGAAACATTGGAAAGCGAATCGCGTAACTTTTAATCGCCAGTGAAGGGATTATTTATAACCCGTACACATTATAGAGATAAGTGTTAATTTTTGTTCATAATTTTATGTATGACAATCCCACGCGGAGCCACTGGTACTTATTAAATTTGTACATAACTTAGTATTGTTAAATTAATTATAAAATACAGTGTGCAATTATAATACATTTAATAAGTTTATTATATCAATGTAATTGCTAATTTTATTTTTTATTATCAGAAATTTATCAGTTATATTAGAAAATGCATTTTGTATACTTTCAATAAATTAATAATTTTTTAAAAAAAATCTTTTTTTTTAGATTTTTTAATATGCTTCCCCCCTCGTAAGTTCATCGTGCCCCCTAGGGAGGCGTGCCCCACAGTTTGAAAAACGCCGAATTACAGCAAAAGAGAGGGAAAGTATCTTCCTTGAAAGTTAAACCCTAAGGAAACGCTTTCTTTTTAAGACATGCCGTTTCTCAAAGATTAATAAACCAGCGTAAAAAATAACTACAATTGAAAAAAGTAGCAACAAAGCCTAACTTAACTTTTTACGCGGTGTTTAGTAGTGGTATATTTTTTATTATAATGAATCTCCTCTTTAAAACGAGTAGTATTTATCGAGAAAAGTTCCATAAAATCAGGGAGGTACTTAGAATGATACTTTTTTTCTTATAAGTTTTCTTTTTTTATATACTATTTCTTTAAAATAAATAAAATAAAACGTATAGCTTAAATGAACTGACTCTAGTTCTGACTTTACTCGGTTAAAATAGACGATTTAAATTTATTTAATGTAAATAATATTCACATGCTTAGTTCCCCAACACAAATTATTAACCTACACTAAAGAAATTCGGAATAAGCAACACCTTTTATTTTGATTTTTAATTGATACGAAAACATTTTTATGAGCGATAGTAAATCAAACCTCAACACTACATCAAACTATGAGGACTTCCTATTTTTTTGTCTCATTTGAGTCCTTTTTCTAAAGACCTACCCCTCGAATAGATCATCCCTCAAGTGGATTGACGTAAAGGCAGAAAACCCCAGGAAGGCAAAAACAAAAAGTCGTTGGGAAGTTGTTTCAGAGGAAGGAAAGTTTCTGGCGACAGAAGATAAGGAGCATTCCTCCGATCTTCGACGAAAAAAGGAGCCAATGGTATTGCCATCTAATTAAACACGTGACAAAGGACTGTCCGAATGACGCATATTGTCACTAGTTACCCAAAAGTTCTTATTTTGTCCCTTGTTTTTAAGCATCGTAGTAGCAGTGGACGATAGGAATTTTAGAAGTTGCATCTAAAACTTTTAATTGTGTTACATAGGATTTTAATGAAGTAGAAATAACGATTAGTGAATGTAAGACAAAAGAAAAATAATAACATTTTATATTTGAACTGTTATATTTGAATTGTTTATCCCCAACTTAAAATTTCTCTCTTAGAAGTTTTTTTTTTTTTTCTGAAAAAAAATATATCACGAATGTTTATTGTAAATGAGAATGTTAACATAGAACATTTTTCTATTATTATTAAAGTGCCAAATGAAAAAGAATAATAATGAAAAACAATGAAAATAAATAATAGATTGTAACCCCCTGTACCTATTCTGAGACCCGGCTAAAGGTGTGGGAGGAAGTGAAGGACGAGTCGACATATTTTCTAATTATTTATTCAGCACTCTAATTAACTCAAACACAAATCAATTAATCAGATTAAATGAGATGTTTCCAGATAGAGATCAGGGGTTTTATTACGTGAGTCGCGATTTGGGAATACTTCTAATCAATTGATCCACCTTTTATGAATCTATCTTCTACTTTTATATATAATTTGAACTGTAGCTATGTGACTAATTGTCACTTAAATACCTTCAACAATTTAAATCTCGAAACGCGTAATCAATATATCTAATACCTAATTAGTAGATATTCTTCCTATCTTCTACTTCTTAATATTTCAATCTCCAGGAAACTTCAATTAATCATCAATAATCCTCCATCTATCTATCTTCCTGGCATGCTAACCTATACTATATATAATAGACCTAATCTGCATATCATGCAGATTAGAAACCTTCTTCTGAAAGGGTTTTTGATATCCATAGCCCCAAGATTTCCCAAGAGGGTTAATGGAAGGACGCGTATAGATCATTCACAAGTTAAAATGAGGAGTTGGATTTTTAAGGTATAATAATTGGCAACACATACACATTTGAAATTTTAAAAACATTTTCCGAGTGTGGATTCACATTGAACATTGGACTAGAGTTTGACATATACTTGGTCGTAGTTTTAATATACATAGCACATATATGTAATAATTTACTTAAATTTCCTCTGGTCTGATTTTAATTCATAATGATCTTGAGCTCTCTAAGATTTCTTGTGATAATTAACTTTTGTTTTACTCGCCTAAAGAGAAATAATCACAGCTTTATCTCTCAAAAAAATGAAATGTGTTACTGTTTTTAAGACAATATATTGCAATCCTGCACCACTCATGTTGTCGCATCCCGAAGGTTGCAGGTGTGAGAGGGCTTTAGGAAGAAGCAGAAATGAGATCAAAAGAATAACTTCTTTATCCTATCTCTAGAACTTTATGAAATACATTTTTATAACTTAACTCTGGGACAAAATGAAATCCTAACCCGTAATCAGACAACTAGATTATCGAAAGTACTTATCAGGATTGAAACCCCTTGTTATGATTCTTCTCGAAATCCAAATGCTCCAAAATTGATTACTTCACCACTTCCTAGTTAATTCTACGTCGACTTTTAATCTCAAGACGCTCGACTACTTAGTCACTGTTTACATATTACAATACTGAGATTTCACGCTTAACGATCAACCATTGACTCACACACTCAACGACAGGCACTTAAATAATAGTTACATTTGCATAAAATCAAGTCATCTCTATGGAAAGCGGTTTTTAAACTAAAACAAATATTTTTCCTAAGAGGATTAGTAGAAGAATCCGAGTAGTACATGTTAAAATGCACTCGAATCAATCAAAAAAGCCTTTACAGGAAATCACACAGAATTACCGAGAGAAAGAATACCGGAATCACCCCACTAGGATCTTTTACAAGGTTATCATATCAAAAAGCATCGTAATAGGATAAAGGAACAGGTATGGGAGTGAGTGAATATTAACGTCGCACTGTTTAGCTATCTGAAGGCTTTTAGCGATGGTCAGCGTTATTTTGAACCATGGTCATGAGACGCGGACGACACACAGGTATGGGAGAGTGAAACATGTAGTATATAGGAATAAAAGGTATGGGAGAGCAAAACATGTAGTATATAAGAATGAAAGTAGAGTAATAATTAACTCTATTAATGTAATAAAGTTTTATTTAAATTTATATTTTTTTAGGTGTCTTGAAATTAAGATAGCAGTAAAATTTCTTGCAAGTAATTCTGCTTGTATGTATATTAATTATTAAGCATCTATATAAATAAAAATGAATGTTTGGTGTGTGTCTGTTTTTCTTCTAATGCCTTCTTAAGCCATTTATCTGATTGCGATGAAACTTTGGGAATGGGTAGACGTATGCCCGCGAATGTTTCTAATTTATTAAAATTGAACCCCTAAAGGCATTGTGGGGGCTTAGGTGGCGTTAGAGATAAATATTCCAATTTTTGAACTACTAGACTTATAAACTTTAAATTTGGTGGGTATGTTTCTTTCAAGAATTAGAGGTGCGCTACAAAAAATGGTTTGGCGAAAGAGGAATCTTAAGGGACTTTGCGGGGACTTAAGTGGTGTTATAGATAAATACTCTCTTTTTTGAACTGTTGGGCCGAAAAACTTGAAATTTGATATGCCTGTTGTGTTTATTAAGTTGAAATTCACTACACAGGGTTTTTACAAAAATTCAACTCCAAGAGGTGTCGCGAGGGTATAAGGGGGCGATACATAACAAACATCCCATTTTTGAAATATAAGACCTACATGCTAGAAATTTGGTATGTTCTTTCCTTTCACGGAGTAGAAATCCGCTACGAAAAGTATTTTAAGAATAGACCCGAAAGGTCATTGCGAGGGCTTAAGGGGCGTTTGAGATAAATATTACCGTTTTTGAACTTTTAGACGTACAGACTTGATATCTTGTTGGCATGGTTTTTTCTTTTTAATATAAATCTGCTAAGAACGTATTTTACGGAAATTGGCTCCTATTGGGAGAAAGGGGGGTAGCGGGGAGATTCTGGAACTTATTTATAAAAAATATTCCGTTTTTGATCTATTAGATTTAGATTTGAAATTTGGCAAGCATATTTATTTTATTGAGTAGAGATCTACACATAGTGACTTTTGTGGAAATCCACTTGAGGGGGGGGGGGTTACGAGAGAGTAAAACATAATTCTACTTCAGTTTTAGAAATTGTTAGGGAATTCTATCCTTTTTAACGCAAGAATTATAAGAACATTTTTCAATACAATTAAATTCTTAATGCTAAGATATCATTATATATATATAACATCGTGAATTACCCAATGAAGCGGGCGGGTAACAACTAGTCTCGCTATAAATTAAAAAGACTAGTAATGTATACAAGTAAAATGTTTGAAAAAGCTGGGAGGAAACCTTAAGCTTTTATTGCTGTTTAAAAAGAAATGAATCAAAAAGGGGAAACTTTTAGATTGAATATAAACATTGTTTAATTGAATATAACATTGCCACTGTTTCCAAACTATTTCTTTGACGAGGACAAGAGACGCATATTATAGAGAATAATACTTGGAGAAAATATCTTTAACTTTAAGGTGATATTATAGAACTCCAACAAAACGTGGAAATAATATGTAAACAACCATACAATCACTTTATTTTCTTCCCTCCAAGAAAGAGACTAGATAAATATATATATTCATAGATGATTCTCATGCATCTTTTGCAAAAAAGAAAACATGGTAAAATTGAAGAAAAACTTGGAAGTATATTTTTTTACACTAGCTGCTTTTCAGGGAAACGAAAATGCTTTTTTTATTTTACACTAGCTTCCTTTCAGGAAAAAGAAAATGGTTTTTTTTTATTATTATTATTTTACACGTCTAAACATCTATACGCTTTTAAATTGAAATCTTTAAATTTTGTGTGTGTGTCTTTTTTTTTAAATTTTGAAAGAGTACATTTTGAATTTCTATGGGATGCTTTATTAGAATAAAAAATTGTTATCAATAATACAATAATTTTTCCACAGATTTTTTTCTTCGTTTTTCTAGAGTATTTTGTTTGGGGAGTATTAAAGGGAAAGGCAAAGTATATGTAAATTTATCAGGAAAAAGTGCGTTAGCAAATATGTACGCATCTGGTTGCTTTGGGTTTAAAGAGGTTTAAAAAGAAATTCTGGATATATGTATAATAAATAGTGATTTGAAGCGGTTTGAAGGAATAACTGTTTGTATAAATTGTTTTTGTTTGCGAAACAGACTTTTGATGCTGAATAAGAAAGAAAATAATATTTTGAGGGGGCAATGAGTTATGTTTGACTTAATCTCGATTGCAAAAGATTGATCACATAGAACAAAGAAAAACAGCAAGCCAGTAAATATCAATAACGAACAGAACATAACTAAATTCTTAAGATATAAACATCTTTAATCAACTATTAATCAAATTACAAGGATAGTGATGAAACGCGTGCACTTGCACACATTATTAACCGTCAATTTTCATTAAAGTTCTAAAGATATATATATAAAAAGAAACTATTTCAGTAATAAAATGTAGTTAGAAATAGTTTATAGTAATTGGATGGTTAATTAAAATAAAAAAAATTAAGTAGTTAAGTAAAAACTTGAAGTTATAAGAAATGATAAAGTTTATATGAAATAAATTCTGCAATGTACCTTGACGAACACGTCTCTTAAAAACGCATTCTTTTCATATTTTGGCTTGTGTTAGATATAAAAAATTTAACTAAAGGCTTCACACCCCCGAAAATACAACTAAAAGTGAAAAGCACACGTACATTTCAGGTTCCTTCGTAAAAAAAAAAGGGGGGGGGGGGAGAAGTTAAACCAGAAATACACCTAAATTTTTTTTAAAAAAGGAGGCTTGAAAGTATAGGTGCGCTTTATACGCCAGATTTTACGGTAATAAAATTTTAAATTTTAATTAAAATGAGAATTTTATTGAAAAATGAAGTTACATACCGTTAAATCCAGCGTATAACGCGCGCCTACACTTTCAAGCGGCAATTTTTAATTTCTATGTATATTCACCGCGTATAACGCACACCCCCTTTTTTTACGAAGGAACCTGAAATGTATGAACACAATGCTTTCATGTTTTGAAGTCATTTATACGAGATATTATTCCACGCTTTAGAAAAAATTAGAACTACAATTCAAGTTCCTAAGGAATGCCATGCCTTTTAAATAAAGAGTATTCGATATAAATAGAATTTTAATTTTTTTTCTATGATCGTCTTTTTATTTTTAAAGCTCTCCTTTTTATACCCGGCGTATAACGCGCCCCAATAAATTTTGATCTTATTTTTTTGTGTTAAAAGCGCGCTTTATACGCTGGATTTTACGGTAAATATATAAAGCTTTTGTACATTTAAAATGTAAAAAATAGCAGCTTTATTCTATAAAATCCGTATTAGTTTCAAAACTTACAACAAAGAATAATATACAACTTCATGCGAGAGATTTTTTTCCTACATTGCATTAAACCAGAATAATTTAATTATATACTTCTGGAATAAATTACTTCACCATCATTAGTATGTAATAAACTGCGGACTGACAGATTAAAACATGCATTTTCTAAAGGCAGCAGACAAAGAATTAATTAGAAATCCAATAATGCCACAATGTTGGATGACGAAATACAGCTAATTGATACCACTAACTTAATACGGCATTTCCTAATATAGCAGAAAGTGAAACTTGAGTCTTGAAGAATGCGGTTAAAACAAGTACGGAAAAGAGTCAGAAATTAATGAATTCATTTCAGATGTTCTAATTTCATTCATGAGTTATTTTAGTTTCGATGTATTTCAAATGAAGTACAGTATTTATTTAATAAAATTACTGAAGGGCATGCATAGGTGATGTGATACTTAATAATATTCCAGCTCTAACCAAAGTGATAATGGTTAAACTCCTAGATTTGGTTGAGTCGCTTGAATAATTCCGATAATTCTAAACGGTTAAACGTAATGATAATTATCACAACGGTGTGTAGGTCAGACGTTAAACGTTAATTTGAATATATATATTTACTTAATATAATTTGTCGTGATTGCATTTGTATTGTGAAAGATTATTGCACTAATAGCTATTTGTTTGACTAATTTATACACATTTAAATACATTAAGTAATATATGAATGTTGCCGTTGATTTTGCTTTCGAAGAAAAATAAAATGATTAGTTATTACCTATTTAACAACTGTATCATCAATTTTTAATTTAAAGTAAGTTTTAAAATGAATAAAATTTTTTCAGTATTTTTTTTTGTAGAATAAATTTTTATCCATAGTTAGGTGATAATAAAGATACACTTTGATATTTATTTAATTTATTAAGTCAATTAAAAGAGAGTTAATTTTTAACCTGATTAAACGTTGATAAAAAATTCTTTTTTATGTATGTAAAAGTTATTACTGAAAATCGTTAGTTGGTTCTTTGTAATTTACATTATACTTATTATTCTATTATTGAAAATCATAAGAAAGAAAGATATTCCTTATGAGTATTTATACTTTATTATGATCATTCCTCATCGCGAGTGAGGTTCACATTTATTTTAAAATTATTTAGTTGGAAATATTGTTTTATGACGGTTCGGTAGTTCTTCTTCAAATGAACCACATTCGAATGATAAACTTAAATGAACTACGTATCATTTATAGTCGTGCTAAAAGGCCTGATACAAGTACAACGTATTTAAAATAAGAAACCTTTTAATGGAATTTAAAATTAAATTTTCTAAATTTTTCCCTTAATATTAATTTTTTGCAGCTACAATTCATTTCATCTTCGTGCAAGCAGGCTTTACGTTTCGTTGAATAATCATACTGCTAGAGTCAAAATGTTCCTGTATTGGTCCCATGCATTCAGGCAGGTGTATATTAGATGGCAAATATGTTTCGGGGTTTGGCATCACTATTAAGGGAAACACACAAGCCATCTGGAATTTATTTCCTGTACTGCCGGCGTTAGCTGCAGATCATTTCTGACAAACTGAATTTTCCATTCGTTGGATTTTTCAGTGTCGTCTTTACAGAAGCGTGCAAACATCAAATTCTGTGCCTAGGGCGAGAAATCTCCTGAGATGCTCGAGATGCTGAAGAAAACTCATGGAAATGTTTCCAGAACCAGGGGACTGTTGTTGTTTCCGTGGCTGTAAATAACATTGAAGGGACGTCGTTTTGTGGTTACAGATGAGGCGATTTAAAATGTGACGAAGCAACTAAAGTACTTCTCAAAAATTGGATTCCATGAGTATTTTGAAAAGTTATACAATCTCTGGAACAAGTGTGTGTATGCAGGATGGCAGTACTTTGAAGGCTAATAAAATAAAATTATTATTATTTTTTTAATAATTTGTAATTGACTTATTCCAGAAACTTTTTACCCTACCATGTATATCGTGGCATGCACTACTTCCATGCAAATTCCATCTCTATTTTTCTTAACGTTTCATACTGTTAAAGTGAAATGCTCTTTTTGACTCACTTCAGCCTCGATTCTGACCCCGATGACCATAATTTATAATTTAATGGATTTAAATCCAAACTGCTGGAAGGCTATTCTTTGTGTTTTAAAAGTCCGGCATATTCTTTTTAAAACACTGCTGGGTTGTCTTCGTCTTGTGAGCAGTAGCAGAATTCTGTTGATAAGTCCAGACATTTTTTTTAAACTGGTTTATGTTCGGATTATTCGCTATTGGCTTTGAGATAATGTCTTGAAAAATTTGTCGTGGTTTTTACTTCTTTTTCACAAAAATGATTCTCTGAGATGTCTTCATAACTGACACCCCACCAAACCATTGCTGAGGTCGGATGAGTTCTCTTGGAGTAATTTTTCAAATCTTTGGCTTTTTGATTCCTCTTTGCAAATACATGGTTTGATTCAAGCGGATAAAAGATTCTTCATATTCAAACATTTTCTCGTCATCAAAAAGAATCGTCTCAGTACGTACGATATGTGCAGGCCGTCACAGCAATGTTCTTAATTGAACCCGGGAGCGGTCGCGCGGCGCACTGAGTCACCCTCAGGAACATGAATTATTTAATTCTGGGAAAACTGTTTATTTGTTTCTAATGACCTTCTCAGTATCCTCATATGTGACAGTCTTCATAGGAACTAAAATGTATTTGTGGCATTTCTCCCTTTTTTTTCTTGGGAGTGGCAAACACTTTTACAATCTTAAGGTACTTGGGGTGACTGGGTTCTCCGCGCGCCCTCTTTTGTTCCAAAATATTGTCTATGAACAGGTTGCATTTTTCCTTTGATGATTTTTGATTGATGTGTTGCGCGGATTATTATGGTTTATAAATGTAAATGAACAGATTTTTTTTAAAGAAAAGAGAGCATAAGTGTGATATCTATAACATGAAGCTGAAATTAATCACGCAAGGAAAGAAACTGGTGAAATAATGGATATCAATCATGATAGAGAAAGTAAATTTGAAAAAAAAGTGATGAACATGAAACGTTTGATTTGAAAAGAAAAAAAAATTCAATTGGTGCCTAAAAAGATCCATGTCGAGAGATATGAAGCCATAGGAAACAACAGCATCCTGTCAAAAAGGCACAACCAAGAAAAAGTTCAGAATGTTATTTGTCGATCATCAATGGGCAGTAAATTACGATAAAGAACAATATATGACAGTTTCGCCTGGAAATATCATTCAAGTAATGAAAGTGAAACGTATGAGTGATTTATCTCTTTTATTAAACCCTCGCACATTTGAAACATTTTACTTCAGTTTGATTGGTATTTCTCAAATTATCAAGGAAAAATTTTAAAGTCCTTAAAGGTAGGTAAGTATACTTTCTATCGTTAAGTTATTCACTGGAATTATGTTTTTGTCGTGTGCAATAAAAATAATTTTTAAAAAAAGGAATTGGGGTGACTCCCGTCACCCACGCGCGTCCACCAACGTTAGTATTGAGTTCATGCCTTCTCCTGGGTATAGAAACCTATAGTGCTTTAATTTCCTTTGCAAGAAAATAAGGAGTTATTCTTCACAATAACCGTTTTGTCTAAGGTTACTATGTAATATTTTGTTCTTTTTGACGAGTGCACCTATTTTGGAAAAGTACTTTTTCGACAAGAATTTCGAATAATTATTTTCTTGGCTTCTTTGACGAGAGCTGATGTTTCTCATCGTGTGCGGACGACCGCATTTAGTTTGGTCTGCAATGCTCATGGTCTCAGAAGATTTCTAAAGTGTTCGGTAAGTGATTAATTTTTAAATGTTAAAATGTTTAAAAACCTTAAAAATCCCCGATGAGCTCGTGTTTTTTTTGTGCGTGTTAAAACTCTGAGTGATTTAGAACAACATAAATGAAACATTGCAATTGTTTGAAAAATATTGCTGACGCTCTGCAACGACGAATTTTAAAATCACCTGTTGCGTTTGGTGACTAGGTAGTTAAACAACGTCACTCATAACAAAATTCACTCGGTATCCTTCCAAATATGCTAGATGCTGCATTTAAGTATGTTGTCATTTCGCTTATAAACAATCGTTTGAATACTTAAAACACATACAACGAATAAGCTAGTGACCTAATATGTTTGAAATATTCTTTTGCATGCAAGAAATGTAGTTTTCCTCGGACTTTTGACATATTTATGCATGTATTCGCACAATTGATAGTAGTTATTATTCTTTGTTTCCAAAACCCAATTTTTGTGAAAGTTTCGTAAGCCACATTAAATATAACAATTCGTTAAAAGGTTACAACTGTTTATTACTGAAGAATTTATGCATACTGTACATAGTTTTTTAAAAAACTAAACATTTTTCCACTGAGACAGCTCTTAGCAGCTGAATATTAAAATATCGATTGAATAACTACATGAGATTAAAAGTGAAAAACATGCCCTATCGAAACACACGCACAAAATAAAACAATTTACTTTCATAGTTGACATTTAATGAAAGGTGGTAACTTTAAATTTTTAGAACAGATAGTGCATAAACAAAATTAAAAAAAATATCTACTCTATAACAAAAAAAAAAAAAAGACGCACCCAGAACGAGTTGTCCTATAGAAACAAAAATATTGCTGGGTAGAAAGATTCTGTACAGAAGAGAAAATGAGTCTAATTTCATAAAAACCACACGACCACTACCACGCGACGTGGCATAGAAATGATAAAGCACCTGAAGGTCTCCTTCGGTATTTCTTCCCAAATTTTCCAATAGTCGCGCCAGGTCATCAAAATTCCCTGGTAGATGCAGTCACCTTCCCATTCTATCCCAAACAGGCTCGTCTGAAGAGAAATCTAGCGTTCTGGCTGGCCAAGGAAGTGTTTGACAAGCTGTAAGACAGTTCATAGCAGCACGTGCCGTAAGTTATCTGTCATTATCTTGCTGAAAAATGAAACCAGTGTACTTCAAAAGGAACGGTAGCAAAACAGTTCTCAGAATGTCGTCGACGTACCGCTGTGCTGTAAGGGAGCCTCTAATGACAACCAAAGGGGTCCAGATGTCAAAAGAATAGCACCCCAGACCCTAACTCCTGTTGAGAGCCAGTGTAGCGTGCCGTAGTTAATGCAGGATCGGCACGCTGCCCTGGGCGTCTCCAAACACGTCTTCGATGATCTTCAGGACACAGTTGGAAGCGGATTCGTCGCTAAACACTATACGTCCCCAGTCAGCATGATTCCAACCCTGATCAAGCCAAGCACCACTGTAATCTGGCTCGACAGTGCGCATGCGTGAGCGGCAGGTGGCGTAGCGGTCGTACGAGCGTAAATTTCGTTCTATCAGCCACCTGTGAATGGTCATGGTGGACTTGCGTGTGGGCGCACGTACGATGGTTGATAGCGATGAATCAAGCACTGTGAAGCTGATCTGACAATCAATCTGTGTTCCAGATCTGCTGTGGCCCTAGGTGACTACTACCATTATGACGATAAAATCTGCCACTGTCCACCCATCGTGCTAGCATCATCTAATGGCCGCATCGCTTCGACCCATATACGAGCGATTCTCCGATTTGCCCAACCTGCCTCTTTCAATCCAATGATAGACCTATTTCAAACTCTAACAGTTGCTTGTAATGAGCTCGAATCCTGTGGCGATGAATTTTTCAGTCGTTGAAAGATATCCTAAATCGCAATGCAACAGAAATTTTGACCATCGGATTGATAATGCTTCTTATAGACACCTGCTGAGGGCTCAGATCCGATGCGCTAGATCCCGCTATCATTCATTCAACACCAAATTTGAATCATTCGTATGTTCGGTACAAGTCTTGCATACGAAATTTCATTACAATAGGGCAACTCTTTCTTGGTGAGTCTTTATTTATGTTAAAGAGCGCATTTTTAAAACAAAAATTAAATTATATTACTGAATACTTTATTTTATGAAATAACCTGAAATTCAAAGCTTCTTGTATGAAAACAAATAACCAAAAAAAGGAAAGAAATAGCTTAAGGTCTTTATATCACACTATTACTCTCTAAAAATAGATTAGCGTTACAATTGGTTTCTTTTTTCAAGAAAGATGCACCTATCGAAATGATATAGAAATCATGTAAAAAAAGTATTTTTTACAAGGAAAGAATAAAATGTTAATTATGTCCTTATTTGGACGAAAATAAAATACAGTATTTCTTACTCTTT